>CM018698.1:77700541-78180806 GCA_009363875.1 Mikania micrantha
TTGGATCCATGATAGTGTAGAAAGTTTTGAAGATTAGAAGATTTTTGAGAGAGTTTAAATAATTTTTGAGAATTTTGGAAGAAATTTATGTGAGTTGAATGAGTTTATATAGGGTTTAATTTAAATTTTTTTTTTTTTTTGTTTCAAACGGTCACATAGCCGTTAGGTTTTTTTTTTTTTTTTTTTTTCCCTCAAACGCTCGTTACCCCGTGACCCAGCTCACGCCTCCATCCTTCACGCCCCACTCACGCCCGGGTGTAGTGGGGGGAGGGCGCCACCGGGGCGTGACCGGCTCCTCTCACGCCCCACTCACCTCCCATAACACATACCCTTAGTGGGCCGTGAACGTCACGCCCCACACCATTCCCAAGGTGCGTGATGGGTGGATGATGGGTTGGAGGTAACCAGTGACTGACTAGTAACTTTTTTCATTGGGGCGGAGATTTTTTGAAGTAGTTCAGGGATCGGTATATACAAATTTTTTTAAGGTCAATGAAACTAAATTTGATATATAAAATTACAATAAACAATTAAATACATCTAAAGTTGTTCTTATACTAGGCAACATGGACGGGTGGGTTGGGTAACAGATCAGAACGGGTGCGAGCTAGTATGTTTTAAGCAAAAACAGTTTGAGTTTAAATAAGTCATTTTAAAAAAATAAATTTCGTTCAAGTTAAAATGCATTATAACTAAACATATAGCTTAATTAAATAATTTTTAGTAATTTTTTCATCAAATAAATCATTGATCGTTTTTACCCGTTTGAATTTATTATATTCACGTAGTTTTTAAGTTACCCATCTTGTTTAACTCAAGATTTTCAGACATATTTGTTCTCTACAGAATTTTATTTTTTAAAATCTATCAAAAACATTTGTGTGATTTTTTAATTAACTTGTTCTTTAAAAAACAAGCACAACTATCACTTAAATTTTTCATAACAAGCCTGAATATTCAAATTTAAGGGGGCGATTACAAAATATTAAGGGGGTTGGTCAGAATTTTAACATATATATACTACTGGAAAATAAATTCAAAGGGTGCGGCTGCCACCCATGCTATAGCATGGGTACGCCACTGGAGGTAACCATGGTCACTGGTGGGCGTGAGAGGAAGAGAAAGGGGTTATGGGTGGGTTATGTGTAGGTGAAGAGGGAAGAACATGTGATAATTAGTATTTGAAGACGACGGGCAGGGCCGTCTCTAAAACATTAGGTACCCTGAGCAAATGTTAAAAATAGGCCCATACGCGTGTGATTTAAGGAACAAAATTTTCTTTTATCTTTTATAAAATTCGTAGCTGGGTTTGATTTAAACGGACTAGGGTCATAAACAAATCGACACATCTATGAAATCATGTTTGTAACGTGCATTACCTGTTTATGACATGAATAATTTGTTTAAGAAATCGTGTTAAAGGGGCTAGCATGTCAACACGACACATTTATAACCGGTTTATGAAAACTATAGTAGAATTTTGTGGGTTCTTCTTTTAAGCATGATACAAATTTTGTGTTAACCATGACATGATGTTTCGTGTTAGTGGATTAATTTTGATCGAGTTAAACATGTCATGCCTGTTGTGTAACCCGTTTATTAAACATGTTTGTGTTATTCGTTTCGGGTTTGATATCTTTGTCGATCATGTCGCGTTGTGTCTAACTTGTTTAACAGAACACAACATGTTTTGCCCGCCCTAAGTCGTTTCACAAACCAGTCATCAGGGGCGGCCTGGAGGAGGGGCAAACCCGACCCCGTCCCGGGTCCTTTCTTTTAGGGGGCACAATTTTTTTGACCTATACGTGTATAAAGAGATTCATTTAAACGAGATCCAACAAGTTATAGATAACAAAAAGGAACTATTTATAAAAACATGGTTTAATAGTTACAAAAAGTAATTCTCTATAAAGCATAGGAAGTTATTTTTATGTCATTTAAATCAGTGGTGTTCATTGGTTTGATTTAACCAGTTTTTTTTCTATCCGAAAACCGAACCAAAGTCGGGAAGTGGTTTGGTTCAATTTTGGTTAATACCAAACAAACCGAATAAAAACCAAATAAACGGCTACAAACCGAATTCAACCAAATAAACCTGTTAAAAACCGAATAAATCGAATTTTATCTTATATCGTGTTTATAAAATAATAATTTTAAATCTGAATTAGGTTTATTCGGTGAACTGAATAAACCGAACAAACCAAATTCAAACTAAAATGGAACCGATAACCGAACCAAAAACTGAAATTGAGAATTCGGATACGATTAGGAACCTAATTTGGAACTCGGATATGGTTGGAAACCGAACCAAAAACCAAATTCAAAATTCGTTTTTTTAGTTACAAATACGGTTCGGTTTTCGATTTTTTTGAACACCTCTGCTTTAATATTTGTATTCGTTAGAGGCCTTTTTTTCTCGGCCCGTCCCGGGCACCTCAATTCTTAGGGCCGCCCCTGTTAATCATGTTGTGTTGTGTCTGGCCCGTTTAATAGACACATTATACCTGCCCTAACTTATTCCGTTACCGTTTATATAAATTGTCTGCAATTGAAGCTCCATCTGACAATGTACGGGCTCCTGTTTGGATTGGCGGATACATGGGCTGCAATGCCCGATTCACGAATGGTAGCAAAGGCAATCAAAGACGTCGAGAAACTGAAGATAATAGCAGTGAACCCGAAACGATATGCAGGAAAACCGAGGGTTGGGACGATGAGGGAGGTTGTACGGGTCACAAACTACTTGCAGAACAATTTTCAGAAGGTTACCGTGCCATTTTTTGCTGCGCACGGGACTGCAGACGGGCTGGCGTGTCATACAGGTTCCGAAATGTTATATGAGAAAGCTGCAACACCTAAGGAAGATAAAGCGTTGAAGCTGTATGAAGGAATGTATCACTCGTTGATTCAAGGGGAACCCGACGATGCTGTTGATCGCGTGTTGGCGGATATGAAAGCTTGGATTGATGAAAAAGCAAAGATTTTTGGGTCTGAATCTAATGGTAACTGATCTGTTCTTCCTGCAAATTCTTTGTAGTTGTGAACTAATTGCAAGGAATTTATGATTTATTCACTGTTGTGATAATGAAAACATAATACTGTTAATCATATATTGGCTATTATTCTTGTAAAATAATGCCCTTATTATGTGTTGATTTTTGATTTGATTGGTTTAAATATCATATATTGTAGCCAGTTGCGGTGCACACATATAATGTATATATGCGTTGGCTCTCAACTTCTTAAGGGGTTAAAGGAAAATTATACTAATTTTAATATTATTTTATTTATTTCGTGAAAATAAGGTTAAAAGTTTTGGAATGATTAACTTCAAACGATAATTTTAAGTCGAGACTCTTTCTGAGCAGTCTCTTTCTGAGCAGTCTCTTTATCTCAACTGGGATAAGGGTAAGGTTTGTGTCCATATTTTCCCACAGACTCTACTGAAAAGTAGGAATATACTGAGGAAGTTTGTTTGAAATACACTGACAATCTATTGGTGACCAACCCCTGAAATAGGTTTCCTTTTGGCCTCGAGTTAGATAGTGTGGTGTTTTTGATCGGCCTTGAAGTGCCTGAACATTCAACGAGCCCAGTTCATGCTTAGAATGACTAGTATTAAAGGTGTGAACGACTCAACCAAAGCCAAGTCCAAGGATCAGGCTTAGCTTGTTTTGACTTCAGGGAGCTCGAGTTCAAGCTAGGTTTGTTTACAGTTTGATATCTAAAGCTTGAGCTCGTCTTGTAAGAAAATTTTCAAGCTCGATCTCGGCTCGTAAATTTCTTTTTGTTATTAACTTTTTACATATATTTATAGCTATACTTTAATATATAATATAATATATATCATTTTATTATATTTATCATATTTTTACATACAAAACAATTATTTTATATAAATATATACTTAGGGTTTGTATCATGTGAAAACCCGATCTTAAAGAGAAACTCTTAAACCCTATATTGGTCATTGATTTGGAATTTTGAAAATAAATATATGGTCCACATTAAACCACATTTGTTTATACTATGGCTAGGAATATGGTACAAGGAATTACCGGCATCTAGTAGAAAAAGAGTATAAACTCAAACCCAATTTTTTATTCAAGTTTAATGTGGATCACATATATATTTTCAAGATTCCAAATCAACGGTCTAGATAGAATTTAAGGGTTTTCTTTATAAGATCAGGTTTTCACAGTATAAAATCCCCATACACTTATTTAATCAAATAAAAATTATATAAATAAAAAAATCGAATAGTTTCGTGAGCCGGCTTGAGCTAGGGCTCGTATAAGCTCGACTTATTTGAGCTTTTTACCAACCTATTCTCGAGTTCACGAGACGGTTTTATTTGTTTACGTCCTTAGCTAGTATTGAGCAAGGGTATGTGGTGCCTCAAATTTTTTTTACATTTTAACTTGCTCATCTTAACTCTTAGACTATGACATCTTAACTTGCTCAAAATTTTTTACACTTGATTTTTTTTTGCCATCTTGTTAAACTCTTACACTGACATTGACAATACATTATGATAACATATTCAAATTTGACAAATTTAGTATTTGCATGACCATATACCTATGCCTCAACATTGTGCTAGATTGTCATGTGGTGCCCACATTACTAACACGGATTCAAATAATGTGCTATATACCCACTTTTTTTAGGGCAATCATGAGTACATGTTACCAGAAAACTCGCATGATCTTGTCAATACCATGCTAACTAGTGAGGTCAAATAAATCGCAACTAATATAAGGCATGCCTTCATGATTTTACAACATGACAAGCAAAAACAAGTTATG
The DNA here is from genome assembly GCA_009363875.1 of Mikania micrantha. Taxonomy (NCBI): domain Eukaryota; kingdom Viridiplantae; phylum Streptophyta; class Magnoliopsida; order Asterales; family Asteraceae; genus Mikania; species Mikania micrantha. Next base: position 77,705,350 of record CM018698.1, read on the forward strand.
AACTTAGAAGCTCTCATTGTGGGAATGATCAATGATGTATCTAATTTAACTCTATGAAACATTATGCTAAACCCCAAAGTTAATAAAACCAGTAAAGGAAGAGCTTGTGCTCATGTGTATAAGTTTTGACTAACCGGTAAAACGGTATTGTGCACCTCTAGCTAGATAAAGAGATTTAGTGAAAGAAAAAGGAAAAATACTAGGATAGTTGTTGGTAGAGGTGGGCAAAAAACTCGGAACCGAAACCGGCAACCCGAACCGGTGGGTACAGACGGTTCCGGACTCTCAGAGAAATCGGAAACGGAACCGAAAAAGCGGAACATGTTCCACATTTACCTAGCTAAATGGGAACCAGAACCGGCCAAAAACCGGTTGGAACCCGCCAAAAACCGGAACCGTTGTTGACTGGAGACGTTTGAAACCGAAACCGGTTTAAAAAAAACGTGGTTTGCTCACCTCGGGTTGTTCCGTTGTTGGGTTGAATGTCTGAAGCCCAGAAGAAGAAGGATAGATTGGGCCGTATGATTATGGGTCGAGAAAACAGCCGCAGCAAGTAGACTTAGGCCCACGTGGCTTTGCTAACGTAAGAAATATTTTTTTTATTTTATTTTATAACTTTTTTATGCAGCATTACGGCACTAATGGACTCATATTAATGGGGTTGGATTCACTAACAAGAGATTTTTGTCTAAGAAGAGTAAAAAACAATATAAATTTGATACGTGACATACTATAAATATTAAAAACAAAACTTTAGTACAAAAAACATAATCCAGTACATAAAAAACAAAAGATCTACTACTAAAAATAAAAATACTATACAAAAAATAAAAATCGAGTACAAAAAACCAAAAATCTAGTACAAAAAAATAAAAATGTAGTGCAAAAAACAAAATACAGTACAAAAAACACAAGAATCCAGTACAAAAAAGCAAAATCCAGTACAAAAAAATCTAGTACAAAAAAAAAATAAAAATCCAGTAAAAAAACAAAAATCAAGTAAAAAAATTCTAGTACAAAAAAATAAAAATGTAGTACAAAAAACACAAAAATGTAGTACAAGAAAAATGTAGAACAAAAAAAATAATCTAGTATAAAAAAATAATAATCTAGTACAAAAAATTAAAAATCTAGTACAAAAAACATGAGGTTATACCTAAATTGTCATTCCAAATGTCAAATTATTATTACTTTTTACTCTTCTTAAACAAAAATATTTTATTATTTGATCTTTTCTCATATTTATGTAATTCTAGATAGAGTTACACAACTCATGTAGGACATATGGACCCATACTAACAGGGGCGGCCCTAAGAACTGAGGTGCCCGGGACGGATTGAGAAAAGAAGGCCCCTAGAGAATACAAATATTATAGCAGGTGTGTTAAAAAAATTGAAAACCGAACCGTATTTGTAACTAAAAAACGAATTTTGAATTTGGTTTTCGGTTCGGTTTCCAGCCATATCCGAGTTCCAAATTAGGTTCCTAATCGTATCCGAATTCTGAATTTCGGTTTTCGGTTTGGTTATCGGTTCTATTTTAGTTTGAATTTGGTTTGTTTGGTTTATTCAGTTAACCGATTAAACCTAATTCAGATTTAAAATTATTATTTTATAAACACTATATAAGATAAAATTTGATTTATTCGGTTCTTAACATGTTTATTTTGTTGAATTCGGTTTGTAACCGGTTTATTTGGTTGAATTCGGTTTGTAACCGGTTTATTTGGTTTTTAGTCAGTTTATTCGGTTTGTTTGGTATTAACCAAAACTAAACCGAATCACTTCCCGAATTTGGTTCGGTTTTCGGATAGAATGAAAACCGATTAAATCAAACCAATGAACACCACTAATTTAAATGACATAAAAGTAACTTCCTATACATTATAAGAAATTACTTTTTGTAACTACCAAACCGTGTTTTTATAAATAGTTCCTTTTCGTTATCTATAATTTGTTGGTTTTCGTTTAAATGAATATCTGTATATACGTATATGTCAAAAAAATTGTGCCCCCTAAAAAATGGCCCAAAACGGGGGTCGGGTTTGCCCCTCTCCCGGCCGCCCCTGCATACTAATGTAATTCATGCTAAAGGTTCTCTGAAGTTTTGTAAATTATTTACTTAGCATGATATATTGTATAAGTTATTTTACTGAAATTTTAAAAATCCATTTATTAATGAAAAAGGGTCACAAAGATTTTACGACTATGTATCATAAGGTGAGGTTCATTGCAAGAAAGTGAAAATAGAGAAAAGTAAGTTTTTTTAATAGGGTGATATTGCCATGATACTATTTTACTTTCATTTATTCTAAGACCAAAGAATATTGCATTGTGTCATATAAATATTTTTATATATGCTTCAATCTTTATCACCGAGTTGTAATTTTATATGGCTCTTTTATGTAGTTTACTATGTTAATGTTACCGACAATCCAACATAACACGCGTAATGAAGTTCATAAACACGCCTTATGTGTGATTTCGCTTTTGATTATTCTTATATTTTTCTATTGGAATTACTTTTTAAAAAGTTCATACAAAATTTACATGACATAATAATGTTTTCTGTCTGTATTTCGATGGGCTCATTTGCAGTACACACATATAATGTATATATGTGCGAGCTCTCAAGGGGCACAAGTAAAATTACACTAATTTTAATGTTATTTTACTTATTTGTGAAAATAATGTTAAAAGCATTGGGATGATTAAGTTCAAATGATAACTTTGAGCCGATAACTTCTTCGAAGCAACCTTTCTATTTCAACTGGGATAGGGGTGACGTTTGTATTCATCATATCTTTCCTTTTAGACCCTACTAAAGAGTAGGAATGTAATAGTAAATTTGTTTGTTGGTTTGTTTTTTGGCTGTATATCAATCCGCATAACCAGTCTGCCACGAATTCATATGTTTCTTAATTTTAATTATACCACCTCATCAACATGCTTAAGTTTTAATCATACTGTCTTATCGTAATACATTAAATAAAAATAGAAGGAAAAAAAGGTTTTTATCCACATGAGTTCTTTTCTTTATTCAAACAAAACATTTTGTTGCAAAACATTGGCATGCTAATGTTATATCATTCAACCTTAATTCATAAAGCATCTTTCTAGCAAATAATTAATGAACAATGACATATGACAAAACAAAGGTGTCTCATCTTTCAAACTTTATATCTCTACAACATTACTTTGTGTTACAAACATATTAACGTGTGACATGCATCAATACATCATCGTTTATTAATATTACTATGATGTAATAAATAACTTTATTTTTTTTAATATTTTTATACACCTCTGACCTCTCAAGAATCATAATACACATTAAACATATAATAAATCTATTTAACTACTCAAATATATGGAAAACCGGGACTCTTATAACCACTCATGCATATAGACAACAAATATATTGATCAAAGGTTGTATCATAGACTATAGCAAGTTGGATTAGATTCTTCCAAAAGAAACCAAGTTCTTTACGACAAGCTTAACTTTCATAATATATAATAAATAATTAAAATAATTTCATTTCATTTTGAGTTAAAAAAATGGCCGGCCTTCGAACTAAACCGTGTAAAATAACACCTTACAAAAATTAAAAAAAAAATAAAAGACAGTTAATTGAATAAAAAAAAGCCTAATATAGTCGATTTCAAATGAAATATTGCATTTAAAGAAGGAAATTTAGGAGTAAATTAATTTGAAAAGGTATGTTTGAAAATGCATACGCCTTTAAAGAGTAATATTAAAATTCTTAAACTCAATTTGTATGATACAATGAAAAAATAATAAAATAAAAATCCAAACCTAAATATCTAATTAAACATTTAAAGTATGCATTTTCAATACATATATCTCTCTGTCGTTTCCTTAATAGCCCCGACAACTTAGAGTTTTTATACTAAATTTTAATACGAAATCAAACAAAACCGAGCCGAACGAGCGCTCTGCTCTAAACCAAACCAAGTTTGAACATTAATATTTCGCTTCGTTTTGTAAATTCGAGCCAAACCGAGCGACTTGTTATTTGAAAGCGAACTGAGTTCGAGCGAACCTTCGCTAAACCTAATGCTAAATAATTTTTTTATAGTTTTTCGTTTGACATATTAACTTATAAACATATTTTTGTTTGAATAAAATGTAACGAATAACGATTACACAATTAATATGATTAAACCTCTATAGCAAATGATGGTTAAAAATGTTGGTATGAGTTGAGTGATTAAAGTGTCTCTTATATGACATGTAGTCAAGCCATCAAGTCTCTTGTGGTGTGGTTACACACGCCTAATTATCTTAGAATCTTTACTATTTTATTTTGACAACTTTGTTTATTATTATCTTTTATATATACCACTTTCCAAATATTCCATCTTTTTTTTTCTCTCTTATTTTCTTTAATTTTTTTAGCTAAATATATAGATTTAAATTTGTTAGCAGATAATAAATAAATAATGAACAAAACAAATAAAAAACGCCAATTATAAAAATATTCGTTTGCGCTAGAGTCATTAAGTATTTAAATTGCTATACCAAGTCAATGCATATAATTTATATCCACAAAAATATAATAATTGAGTTAATTTGAAATATGATAATACAGTTTTAAATGTGTCTTTGTTAAGACTTTAACAATAATAAAATTATAAGTTGTTTTTAAATTCACCTATTCAACACGTAAATATATATGAGATTTTTCATCTAATGAACCTGATAAGTTTTATAGTTAAAAATAGGGTTATTAGATTTAAATACTCTCAACTTTAACATGTTGGCCGTCAATACTTTCAACTAACGAAAGGTTTAGTATCACTCATAACTTTCAACACATTTTCCATTGGCACATTTTGATGACGCGTAATAGCATAGTGAATATGGGGGTAGTTGCTGAACCATACCACATAGTTCCGGCAACAACAAAAGCTGCAAAAAAGACACCAGCGATACTACTGAAAAGGACAGTTTCAATATTGCCCATACGTAATCCTTTGTATAGACGTTGGGGCAGGCGGACGCTAAGATGGAATAGACCTGCTAATATGCCCAAAGTCCCTGCCGCAATATGATGAGAGGCTATTCCTCCAGGAACAAAAGAATCAAAACCCTCCACACCCCACAATGGATTTACAGATTGTACTTTTCCTGTTAGCCCATAAGGATCGGACACCTATATGCCAGGACCATACAAGCATGTTACATGAAATGCACCAAAACCAAAGCAAGCCACACCTGCAAGAAATAAATGTATTCCAAAGATCTTGGGCAAATCCAAAGAGGGTTTTCCTGTACATTCATCACAAAATAGACTATGTTGAAAGTTAGGAATGCCACTAAACATTTCCTTAGTTAAAGTATTGATGACTAACAGGTTAAAGTTGAAAGTATTTATAAACCGTTAAAATAATATCCATTCGAAAAAATACTATTAGTTCATCACATCAAATCTTACAATCGTTTGGAGCATTATGTAGAAGCCACTTGAGCTAAAGTTAAATTATGACACTCTTATCTTTTTCTAGGACTTATCATTTTAGGATGGTGAGTCGTGCATGGGTTTGTAGCCTAATTCAAGCGGGTTCAACAGTAATTTCACAACCGCAACCCATTTGGGTTCATAGTCTTGCTTTGTTTCAGGCTTAATGAACCCGTTAAAGTCATGTAATTCTAAACGATGAGGAACAACCATAATGCCGTTGAAAACCATCTACCTATTCTAGTAAATCAAATTTAATTTATAGGGACACAATATGTTCGTAAAGCACGTCAATTTTAATTTTTTTCATTTTGTATGTCTCTTATTAATCTTACATTAAATAATATTATTAAATATTAAATATACTTTTTATGCATTTTTAAAATAAAAAAAAATATCTGTCAATACATTAAAAATAAATTAGTATTAAAAGAACACACTTTTTTAGAAAACCAAACTATATTAAAATATAAAATTTTTAAAAACGGTTTTTTAATTGAGATGTTTAAATAAACAAACTTTGAAATATTAGTGTTTAAGAAAAATATATTATTATTTTATTACTTAAAGTATTAAATTATAATAAACTAGTTTTTATTCGGCCCGCGCGTTGCGGCGGGTTATCACTGTACATACTCGATAATAGATATTATATATCATCTGCAGAATAATAAGTAACATAGCAAAATCAAATCTCTTATCACGAATTCTAAACAAAATTTTCATAAAAACATAAAATGATCAAAATCCTCACAAATATGTTATAAAAATAATAGAAAAATTACTCACAAAATACGTCTCACCGGAAACCAATCATTTGAATTAAAATAAAAATCCAGATATCTAAACAAATCTCTTAAATATAATACCCTTATTTTTGATACCTAAATAATATAATATATAAAATTAAAATAACTTCACTACTTGTTCCAAGTCTAAATTTTCAAAAATGACTAAATAGATCAGACACCTAAATAATATAATATATAATATATAATATATGTATATGATCTTGAATATATATATATATATATATAAAATTATATACAATGTAATATAATATAATAATAATTGTGTCCACTCATTATATAATAATAATATTCATAATATTCATTTTTCATCAATTTTAATACTATAGGTTTATTCTCCCCGCGCGTTGCGGCGGGTTATCACAGTATACTTCCGAGAATGTGTATTATATATCATTTGCAAAAGCATAAGTTACATAGCAAAATTAAATTTATTATCATGAACTTTATACAAATTTTTCTTAAAAACATTGAATCATACAAAATCCTCACAAAATATGTTATAAAAATAACAATTACTTACAACATCCGTCTCACTGGCAACCAATCGTTTGAATTAAAAAAAATCCAAATCTTTAAGCAGATCTTTCAAATTTAATATCATCATCTTTGTTTATTAATTTTCAAAGTTAAACAACTTATGATGGTCCAAGTCTAAATTTTCAAAACGTCATTATATGGATCGAACACATAAATAATATAATATATAATAATATATATAATATACATATGTGTGTATATATATGATCATGAATATATATAAAATAAAAAATGTTGCCACTCACTATTTAATAATATTATTGTTACCATTCCTTTTTCATGTATTTTATTTATATATAGTAATTTTAATCATATGTTACGTTAAAATGTGTCTTATATTATCTAAATTTTTACTAGTGACTATTTATTATATTTTTTAATGCAACCCATGTTTTATATAATATACATGCACTACCTCCGTTTTTACACTATTCTATGCTTCAAATATTATACTAAAATGAAATCACAGAAAAAACCTTCATCCTTAATACGAAAACCAAGTAAATGGAAGCAGGGGCGTCTCCGAGAATTCGAGTGCCCCGTGCGAAAAAGGAAAAAAATGCCCTTTTAGATAATTTTTTATATATAATGACTAATGTTGTGACAATTAACGTAAGCATAACAAAATCATAGTTTTCAAACTTAAAAGTACGTACCAATATACCAATGTTATGTTAGATATTTTAGTGTAATTGAGTTAATTTGATCGATCAATATGAATTATGAAATCATTAAACAAGTTGGGGTGTGGGGTGCACGCTTGTTTAATATTTTATAAATTCAATGGGGGTTCCAAGGGGGGCGGGGGTCCGGGGGCAGCGCCCCCAGTTAGCGGGGTCCAAGGGTGTAACACCCCGCCTTGTTTTTACCAGCAATATTGTCCGCTTTGCCCACTAGGAGCTCACGGTTTTGCCTTCGGTTGCCCGGGTGAAAACTTCCCAGGGAGGTCACCCATCCCTGGATTGCTCCAGCCCGAGCACGCTTAACTGTGGAGTTTTCATGTGCTCCACAGCCAGCTAAGCCGAAAACGCGTTGTTGGTATAAGTGGCGGGTTATTACATATGAACCAAGATCTCCCCAGTCCACTGACCGATGTGGGATTAGCCCGAGTATCACGGGAGAGGAATTCCACCCCCTTAAGGCCTCAGCGTCCCCGCTGAGCACACTCGGATCGAGTGCGACCAGGGTGGCTCTGATACCATTCTGTCACACCCCAACCAACGGCGGAATACGTTGGGGCGCGAGTTAGATTGTTCATTACTCATGGTACTATGTGTAAGTTTCAATAATTAAACAATTGTATTTAATTCAAATCAAACATTCATTCAAAACCAAACATTCAAGTCATTACAATAATTCGAATTCAAATCAAACATTACAATAAAACAAAAGTTTAAACATTTAATTAAATAAATTAAACTAGGTCTCTAGACCTATCTTATATCTTGAATCCTTCTTCCTTAACCTGTCACACATGTAAAATAAATTTTGTCAACTATTTGAATAGTTGGTGAGTTTACACACTAAGTTTGAATAGTAAGTATAAAATGATGCAAATTAAGACTTAATTAGAATATGTATCAAAGGCATAGCATAATACAAGTTTGAATAATTGAATGAATATATGAATAACAAATGCTTGTGTCCAAACAAGTATCCTTACATAATAATTCAAGTATAACAATACAAGAATTATCATTTGTAATTCAACTAGTTTGCTAGTGTACTTTTCACCTTTTTCACACAAAGGCCAAAGCCATTGCGAAGATAGTATCTAACCATCCTAGGCTACTAAGTACTAGATAGCTTGACTGGCAACACACATAGAATCAACACATTGTATAAACTTAGCATCTAACACATAAAACTAAATAAGTCTAAGGCTTGCATCATAAGTTTGAAATAAATAATCGAATGAATAATAGTTTGAATATGACATGTGTAACATCCCAAAAACAAAGAAGTAAAAGGGAGTGTGAAGAACTCACATGTTAGGATGCTTAGGCTAGTTCCCAAATCCTTGATTAAACAATGAGGAAGTAAGGCTATCTACTCACCTATAATTTGAGTAAGTCAAGTCTTAGCAATCCTATAGTTTAAGTTCAAGAATCCTAGAAACTATGGCAATCCTAATGGAAGTCCTAGTTTGAATGAACTATGTTTTGAATGGATACTTAGAATAACTAATCTTATAATATTAATTAATAAAATAGAATATCAAATGTATTCTTTTTATTTATTAATATTATTTGTATGTAGATTTAATATTGACTTAAATAAAATAGAATATCAAAGATATTCTTTTTATTTAATCAATATTATTTGTATGACTAGACTAATTGATTAAGAATATTTAATTATATTCTTATAATAAATAAAAATAGAATATTAATTATTCCTTTTTATTTATTATTTAAAAATTGAATTTCTAAATAGGTTACATGAATTGATTTCCATCCATTTTTTTTTATTTAAAGACTTGCATGTTGGAATTTTTAAGTTTTATTAAATTTAGTTATCCTTTAAAAACTTTATAAACTTAAATTATTATTTGAATTATTTTGATTAAAACAATCATTTCATTGATTGAAAAAAATATTTAGTCTTTACTAATTTAAATCATTGTAATATGTTTAATAAAACATATATATATTGTGGATTGTATAATAATAATAAACTAATTATTTTTGAACAGAAGTTGCTAAAAAAAATTTTGAATTAAAATCTTTCATCAAATTTGATAAGCATTTAATTTAAATCTTATTTAAACCTTTATATTTAAATTAAATACTTTTAAATAAATAAATAAAATAATAAATTTTATTTAAAAACATTTAAGTTTGAGTTTAACAGAAGGTTTAAAAAAAATAATAATAATAATTTAATTCTTTAAATCCTAGAATTTAATGCAAAAATATAGTTCTTTTAAATGAATAATTAAATTAGTTTTTATTATAAACTAATAAAAAGAATTTTTAATATGCTACAGAATTTCTACAGAATTTTATAAAATAATTTTTGGAATTTTTAACATAATTTTTATAAAAGAAAAATGTGTAAAGTTGGATGGAAATGAAAAAAAAATAAAATCCGGATATGGGCCTCCATGGGTTCGAACCCGAGACCTATTCCCCCACAGTCGGCGGTCTCAACCGCGGGGCTGTGGGGTGGAACCTTAAGAGAATTGGATCTGATTTAATAATATACATGCTTCAAATTCGAAACCCAGAACCTATGAACCCTAGATTATTCTTGGTTCGAATTCGTTTGAATCGGGGATGATGAGTCCCAGAAATGATAGGGCTATTAATCTACAATGGATTCAGAATAGAATGGTATATAGATTACCTGGTTTGATATACGATTGAGTGGTGTTCGAGTAGCGTGAAGGTTCGGTCGAGTCCCGGTCTTGAATCGCGATTAAAGGATGTTGTGTGCTCGTGATTCTTGTGCAGACTTGTTCGAAATCGCCAAAGGATGAAAAGGGTGTGATTTGATTTGGGTTTTATAGGCGTTTGAATGGAATCCTATTTTTGGTTCGGGTATGAGATTTTTGGAAGGGCATTAACAGATGATTCGCTATTGATCCTGTTTGATTCGATATTAAGATGATTACGCGCTTCGAATCCTTTCTAAAAATGAGTTTGATTAGCTGTATCAAGCTAGGATTCGCGTGGATTTGTCTCGGGTCGAGATTGGGTCGACGGGTACCCATTTGGGCAAACCGGGTATAGAGGATGAAAGGTTTGGGGTAATTACAGTATTAGTCCCTCCTGATTATACTTATTTCAGTTTTTGAAAATAAACTTTTTCTACTCACAAACTAGTTTTATAACTTGTCATTTCTTACCCCTCTAATTAACAACCTTTTTATGTTTTTAAAATTTATAAAATCTTTTATTTATTTTCAATATTTAGACTTTATAAATAGTTTGTATAAATCATAAAATAATTTATAAAAACCTTTTTATAATTATAATGTCTTAATTATTATTATTAATTTTATTATTATATATACTTTATAAATTTAAGAATAGGTTATAAAAAAATGATTTTATTTTATTATAACCCATTATGACTTTTAGGTTTTAAAATGATAATTTTTATAAAAGTAAAATTTCCTAAAAGCTTAGATTATGAATTTTGTTATAATAATTATTTTATTAAATTATTTATGTATATATTTTTATAACTCTAAAAATAGGTTATTTATTAATACAAATGTTTTTATTTCTATTATAACCTATTATGACTTATAAACATTGAAATCTTTATAAAAATGAATTTACAAAGACTTTGATTATATATTGTATTGTATTTGTTAGTGTTGCCTTAATAATAAACATTTAATTAACTACAAATTCATAAGTTAAATGTTCAAATAATATCCCAAACTTTTATTTATTTCGAATATGATACGATTACAAAGATTGAATGAAAATCAAAAACCCTAGGGATTACAGTCTCCCATACTTTAGGGAATTTCGTCCCGAAATGACTAAGAATCAGAGTTGAATAACTGAGGGTACTTGGTCTTCATTTGATCTTCACGTTCCCAAGTAAGTTCTGGGCCTCGTTTAGAATCCCATTTAACCAAGACGATTGGAATGCGTTTGTTCTTGAGCTTTTTGACTTCCCGATCAACTATCTTCACCGGTTTCTCAATAAAGTGCATTGACTCGTCGATGCGAACTTCATCAAGAGGAATGTGGAGATTTTCATCGGCTAGACATTTCTTTAGATTAGAAACATGAAATGTTGGATGCACATTCGACAGTTCATGAGGTAACTCGAGTCGGTAAGCCACTTTACCAATCCTTTCCAAGACTTTAAAAGGACCCACGTATCGAGGAGCTAGCTTCCCTTTCTTGCCAAAACGAACGACACCTTTCCAAGGGGACACCTTTAAAAGGACCATGTCGTTGACTTGAAATTCCAACGGCTTTCGCCGTTTGTCAGCGTAACTCTTTTGCCTACTTCGAGCAGTCGTCAGATTTTCACGAATACGCATGATTTTGTTTGTTGTTTCTTGAACCAATTCCGGTCCAGTGATTTGAGCTTCACCTAACTCATTCCAACAAACCGGTGATCGACATTTGCGCCCATAGAGCGCCTCGAAAGGTGCCATGTCAATGCTCGAATGGTAGCTATTGTTGTACGAGAACTCAATTAACGGTAAGTAGTTATCCCAATTACCACCAAAGTCAATCACACAACATCGCAACATATCTTCAAGTGTTTGAATGGTCCTTTCGGACTGCCCATCGGTTTGAGGATGGTAGGCGGTGCTAAGATTCAATTGAGTACCAAGAGCTGATTGTAAAGACTTCCAAAAATGAGCAGTGAATCGACCATCTCGGTCATAAATGATGTTTAGTGGAACACCATGTCTACACACAATTTCATTGATGTAGATACGAGCTAGTTCTTCCACTCGATTGGTTTCTCGAATCGGTAAAAAGTGAGCAGCTTTTGTCAAACGGTCAACAATCACCCAAATGCTGTCATAACCCCGAGCAGTTCGTGGGAGTTTAGTTATGAAATCCATAGCAATACCCTCCCATTTCCAAACGGGTATTTCAGGCTGTTCAAGTAATCCTGACGGTCGTTGATGTTCGGCTTTCACCTTTGAACAAGTAAGGCATTTAGAAACAAAGAGTATAACATCGTTCTTCATTCCCGGCCACCAATACTGAACCCGAAGGTCTTTGTACATTTTGTCGGCACCAGGATGAATAGAATATCGAGACTTGTGAGCTTCGTTTAGAATGAGTTCTCGTAACTGGTTTTGATTTGGAATCCACAAACGGTTTTGAAAATGCAATAAACCATTCGTTTTAGACTCGAGTTGAAGTTCAACATTCATTGGCATTTCTTCAGCTAACTTGCCTTCCGAGACCGTTTTCTGTTGAGCTTCAAAGACACGGTTTTGAAGATCGGATGAACCTTGAATACCTTGTAAGATGATTGACTTGCCATGAGCTTTTCGACTCAAAGCATCGGCTACTACGTTTGCCTTACCGGGATGGTAACGTATTTCGCAATCGTAGTCGTTAAGCAATTCTACCCAACGCCTTTGCCTCATGTTAAGCTCTTTTTGATTCAGAATGTGTTGAAGGCTTTTGTGGTCGGTTAACACAACACACTTGGTACCATAAAGGTAGTGCCTCCAAATTTTTAATGCAAAGACCACCGCACCAAGTTCAAGATCATGGGTCGTATAATTCTTCTCATGGATCTTTAATTGCCTGGAAGCGTATGCAATAACTTTCCCCCACTGCATAAGCACGCATCCAAGACCTTGGTTCGAGGCATCACAATAAACAACGAAGTCGTCGGTTCCATTGGGTAACGTGAGAATAGGAGCATTGCAAAGTTTTTGTTTAAGAGTTTGAAAGGCATTCTCCTGAGCATCTTCCCACTTGTACGGTTTGCCTTTATGGGTCAAGGCAGTGAGCGGTAATGCAATCTTGGAGAAATTAGAAATGAACCGACGGTAATAACCTGCTAGACCAAGGAATGATCGAATCTCAGTTGGTGTCGTTGGAGTCTTCCAACTCTTCACTGTCTCGATCTTGGCAGGATCAACATGAATTCCATCCTCATTCACAACGTGTCCCAAAAACTGAACCTCTTTAAGCCAAAATTCACATTTAGAGAACTTGGCATAAAGTTGCTCCTTTTTCAGGAGTTCAAGGATTAGACGAAGATGGTTTTGATGCTCGGATCTTGACTTTGAATAAATTAGAATGTCGTCGATGAATACAATCACGAACTTATCAAGATATGGTTTACAAACACGATTCATCAAGTCCATGAAAACCGCAGGTGCGTTTGTCAAACCAAAAGGCATAACCAAAAACTCGTAATGCCCGTATCTTGTACGAAAAGCTGTTTTCGGCACATCTTCCTCAAAAACTCGAAGTTGATGATAACCCGAACGAAGATCGATTTTAGAGAAACACTTTGCGCCTTGTAATTGATCAAAAAGATCGTCGATCCTCGGTAATGGGTATCGATTTTTAATCGTAAGTTTGTTAAGTTCACGATAATCGATGCACATACGAAAAGAACCGTCTTTCTTCTTTACAAACAAGATCGGTGCACCCCAAGGAGATGAACTAGGACGAATAAATCCTTTGTCGGAAAGTTCTTGCAATTGACTTGCAAGTTCTTGTAATTCGGTGGGAGCGAGTCGATAAGGAGCTTTCGCGACCGGCATCGCTCCAGGAACGAGATCGATACGGAATTCAACTTGTCGATTAGGAGGTAGACCATTGATGTCTTCGGGAAAGACCTCGGGGAATTCACGGACTATAGGAATATCTTTTAACTTTTTCTCGTCGGTTTTGGTTTCCACAATGTGAGCCAAGAAGGCCACATACTTCTTGCGCAAGTACTTTTGAGCTTGTAAGCATGACATGAGTCGAATACCTTTTGAGTCTTTCTCCCCATATACTCGAAGCTCTTGACCTTCCTTGAGTGGGATTCGAATATACTTCTCGTGACAAACTATTTCAGCATGATGTTTTGACAACCAGTCCATACCGACTATGAGGTCAAAACTTCCCAATTGCATTGGGATAAGGTCAATAGAGAAATCATGAGAATTAAGGTTCAAAGTGCAATTAGGTATAAAAGAGTCAAGCTTAATTGTCTTTCCATTGGCCACTTCAACACTAAAAGGTTCATTCATCTTAACTCTAGGCATAGCAAGTAGGGGTTCAAATTCTAAAGAAACAAAACTTCTATCGGCCCCCGTGTCAAACAATATATATGAATAAAGTCCATTTACAAGAAACGTACCGTTCACCACGTCATTGTTGTTTTGAGCTTGGTTGGCATTGACATTGAAGACACGACCTTTAGCCACTTGATTTCCTTGATTGTTTGGGGCCATCAAAGCATGGACCCTTCGAGGGCAAGTGTTGGCCATGTGGTTTGGATCCCCACAAGTATAACATGCTCTAACTCCATTTTGCCTTGGAGCAGTGATGACTTGCACATTATTGGGGTTGACTTGACCCTTTGGCACCCTACAATTGATAGGAAAGTGACCATAGCGGTTACAGTTCGTACAGAAACGGCATGGGTTCGTAGCAGGGTGGTGAAAACTACAATTTGCACACTTCGGAAAAGGGCCAGTGTAGGCTTTCTTGTTGGCTTGTGCATTGGTGTTGACAGGTCCAAACTGTTGAAGAGGAGTGGCATGGGTCACAGCAAAGTTCATATGACTTGCCTTTCTCTTGCGGTTCTTTTTGGAGGAGGAAGATGACCCAGCTTTGGCCTCTTCCTTTGGTGCTTCTTTTGGACCTTTTGATTGGTCCTTCTCCTTCTTGGACCCCTTCCGAGTTAGAGTCCCATCTTTGACATGGTTGTCTGTCAGAGTAGCAGCCAGACGGATGGCATCAGCAAGGGTTTTAGGGTTGCTACTTAGTACAGAATCTTGAATCACCATTGGCAGTCCACCAATGTACTTTTCGATCCCTCTTTGCAAAGAGGTCACCATATGAGGGCATAAAAGACTGAGCTCATGAAAACGATTGTTGTAAGCAAGATTCTCACCACTATCTTGTTTGAGATCCCAAAACTCAAACTCAAGCTTCTTCACCTCGTTACGAGGGCAAAATTCTAGGGTCATACGTTCTTTGAGCTGGTCCCAAGTGAGTTCATCAGCTGTGGTTTCCCCAATGGTTCGTTTTTCATTGTTCCACCAGGTAAGGGCTCGTTTTTGTAGAGTCCCCGTAGCATAACGAACCTTCAATTTGGCCGGGCAGTCACTATTCAAGAAGGTACTCTCCATACCCTCAAACCACTGGAGCAGTCCAGTCGCTCCATCCGACCCATTGTACTTGGGTGGGTTGCATGAGTTGAAGTGCTTAAAGGAGCACTTAGGTTGATTGGCTTGTTCGGGGTTTGGGTTGACTGGGTTGATATTGAGTTGTTGGAGTTGTGCAACCATATTAGGTAGCATGGTTCCCATTTGGCGAGCAATAATAGAAGCAATGCGACGTTCAGCTGCACGTTCCCTACGAGCCATCCAGATAATAATAAGAATCGATTAGGAATTGAATATGAATAGATTGAATAGATAGCATTTGTGACATTTGTATTATCTTAGATAAGTAATTATTACTTAATCATAGATAATATGTCATTGAATATAAAAACACATAATCAAATCAGTTGACTTTATTTAAAACATAAGGAATGGTATTCAAAATACCTTATGACATATTAGAATTATTTTGGTTTGCAAGATGTTTGGTGTGATATGCTTTGGCCTATAAGTGATCATACTCTCATTAGAAGTCCCCAGGAAAGCTAGACTGGTCCCACAGTACCTCGGGGATTTATACGAATAGCTTTCCTAGACAGGAATTCCAACTACCGGTACTACACCCTTCCAGTTACTACATATCCACCTCACAAACCTAATTCTAACGGGATTATAAAAATCAATATTGGAATTTCCTAACCTTAAATTCTCTAAGGAATATTAGGCATCAAGCCTAATGAGTTCATAACTTATCAACTAACGTTCACTCGCACACACGTGAGATTAGAATAGAGTTCACTTAAAAGCAACTTCTAAAGCAATTGCTTAAGCTAAGTAACCTCCATGATATAAAGCCATCTTAAACTAAGGCATTCTTAGCTAAGTGTAAGCAAGGCATTTAATTAACTATGGCTTCCCTCTATGGTATTAAACTAAGGCTTTCCTCTATGGTAACAATTATAATAAGGCACATAATGAATATATATAACACTTAGCACATAAACAAGTAATAAACAACAATTGTAATATGAGATAACTCATATTTGGGTAGTCCTAGTTATAGTCTAGGTCACCATTTCTAATAACCTAATTCCCTATAACCATGGCTCTGATACCAATCTGTCACACCCCAACCAACGGCGGAATACGTTGGGGCGCGAGTTAGATTGTTCATTACTCATGGTACTATGTGTAAGTTTCAATAATTAAACAATTGTATTTAATTCAAATCAAACATTCATTCAAAACCAAACATTCAAGTCATTACAATAATTCGAATTCAAATCAAACATTACAATAAAACAAAAGTTTAAACATTTAATTAAATAAATTAAACTAGGTCTCTAGACCTATCTTATATCTTGAATCCTTCTTCCTTAACCTGTCACACATGTAAAATAAATTTTGTCAACTACTTGAATAGTTGGTGAGTTTACACACTAAGTTTGAATAGTAAGTATAAAAGGATGCAAATTAAGACTTAATTAGAATATGTATCAAAGGCATAACATAATACAAGTTTGAATAATTGAATGAATATATGAATAACAAATGCTTGTGTCCAAACAAGTATCCTTACATAATAATTCAAGTATAACAATACAAGAATTATCATTTGTAATTCAACTAGTTTGCTAGTGTACTTTTCACCTTTTTCACACAAAGGCCAAAGCCATTTCGAAGATAGTATCTAACCATCCTAGGCTACTAAGTACTAGATAGCTTGACTGGCAACACACATAGAATCAACACATTGTATAAACTTAGCATCTAACACATAAAACTAAATAAGTCTAAGGCTTGCATCATAAGTTTGAAATAAATAATCGAATGAATAATAGTTTGAATATGACATGTGTAACATCCCAAAAACAAAGAAGTAAAAGGGAGTGTGAAGAACTCACATGTTAGGATGCTTAGGCTAGTTCCCAAATCCTTGATTAAACAATGAGGAAGTAAGGCTATCTACTCACCTATAATTTGAGTAAGTCAAGTCTTAGCAATCCTATAGTTTAAGTTCAAAAATCCTAGAAACTATGGCAATCCTAATGGAAGTCCTAGTTTGAATGAACTATGTTTTGAATGGATACTTAGAATAACTAATCTTATAATATTAATTAATAAAATAGAATATCAAATGTATTCTTTTTATTTATTAATATTATTTGTATGTAGATTTAATATTGACTTAAATAAAATAGAATATCAAAGATATTCTTTTTATTTAATCAATATTATTTGTATGACTAGACTAATTGATTAAGAATATTTAATTATATTCTTATAATAAATAAAAATAGAATATTAATTATTCCTTTTTATTTATTATTTAAAAATTGAATTTCTAAATAGGTTACATGAATTGATTTCCATCCATTTTTTTTATTTAAAGACTTGCATGTTGGAATTTTTAAGTTTTATAAAATTTAGTTATCCTTTAAAAACTTTATAAACTTAAATTATTATTTGAATTATTTTGATTAAAACAATCATTTCATTGATTGAAAAAAATATTTAGTCTTTACTAATTTAAATCATTGTAATATGTTTAATAAAACATATATATATTGTGGATTGTATAATAATAATAAACTAATTATTTTTGAACAGAAGTTGCTAAAAAAAATTTTGAATTAAAATCTTTCATCAAATTTGATAAGCATTTAATTTAAATCTTATTTAAACCTTTATATTTAAATTAAATACTTTTAAATAAATAAATAAAATAATAAATTTTATTTAAAAACATTTAAGTTTGAGTTTAACAGAATGTTTAAAAAAAAATAATAATAATAATTTAATTCTTTAAATCCTAGAATTTAATGCAAAAATATAGTTCTTTTAAATGAATAATTAAATTAGTTTTTATTATAAACTAATAAAAAGAATTTTTAATATGCTACAGAATTTCTACAGAATTTTATAAAATAATTTTTGGAATTTTTAACATAATTTTTATAAAAGAAAAATGTGTAAAGTTGGATGGAAATGAAAAAAAATAAAATCCGGATATGGGCCTCCATGGGTTCGAACCCGAGACCTATTCCCCCACAGTCGGCGGTCTCAACCGCTGGGCTGTGGGGTGGAACCTTAAGAGAATTGGATCTGATTTAATAATATACATGCTTCAAATTCGAAACCCAGAACCTATGAACCCTAGATTATTCTTGGTTCGAATTCGTTTGAATCGGGGATGATGAGTCCCAGAAATGATAGGGCTATTAATCTACAATGGATTCAGAATAGAATGGTATATAGATTACCTGGTTTGATATACGATTGAGTGGTGTTCGAGTAGCGTGAAGGTTCGGTCGAGTCCCGGTCTTGAATCGCGATTAAAGGATGTTGTGTGCTCGTGATTCTTGTGCAGACTTGTTCGAAATCGCCAAAGGATGAAAAGGGTGTGATTTGATTTGGGTTTTATAGGCGTTTGAATGGAATCCTATTTTTGGTTCGGGTATGAGATTTTTGGAAGGGCATTAACAGATGATTCGCTATTGATCCTGTTTGATTCGATATTAAGATGATTACGCGCTTCGAATCCTTTCTAAAAATGAGTTTGATTAGCTGTATCAAGCTAGGATTCGCGTGGATTTGTCTCGGGTCGAGATTGGGTCGACGGGTACCCATTTGGGCAAACCGGGTATAGAGGATGAAAGGTTTGGGGTAATTACAGTATTAGTCCCTCCTGATTATACTTATTTCAGTTTTTGAAAATAAACTTTTTCTACTCACAAACTAGTTTTATAACTTGTCATTTCTTACCCCTCTAATTAACAACCTTTTTATGTTTTTAAAATTTATAAAATCTTTTATTTATTTTCAATATTTAGACTTTATAAATAGTTTGTATAAATCATAAAATAATTTATAAAAACCTTTTTATAATTATAATGTCTTAATTATTATTATATATACTTTATAAATTTAAGAATAGGTTATAAAAAAATGATTTTATTTTATTATAACCCATTATGACTTTTAGGTTTTAAAATGATAATTTTTATAAAAGTAAAATTTCCTAAAAGCTTAGATTATGAATTTTGTTATAATAATTATTTTATTAAATTATTTATGTATATATTTTTATAACTCTAAAAATAGGTTATTTATTAATACAAATGCTTTTATTTCTATTATAACCTATTATGACTTATAAACATTGAAATCTTTATAAAAATGAATTTACAAAGACTTTGATTATATATTGTATTGTATTTGTTAGTGTTGCCTTAATAATAAACATTTAATTAACTACAAATTCATAAGTTAAATGTTCAAATAATATCCCAAACTTTTATTTATTTCGAATATGATACGATTACAAAGATTGAATGAAAATCAAAAACCCTAGGGATTACAAAGGGGCGGCAGCCCCTGGCGGGGTCCAAGGGGCAGAGCCCCTGGCTGGGGTCGAGCTGCCAGGTCAGCTTGGAAAATTTTTTTCTAACCTAAGTTGTTATATTAAAAAATCAATAGAAAAATTGATTTTACGAATTTTACATAAAATTTGTTTGAGCGAAATCGAATTTTATCCGATCAAATATTTGGGTGAACCGCAAATAGTTTGATCTGAAAGTGTGTTCCACGACTTTCGATTCATCCGGTGTTCGTGTTTTTCTGGAAATTCTCTACATGTTATAATGGGACAATTGAATTTTTATAAAAAATATATAGTATATATAAAAAAATTTTTATAAAATTGTGCCCCTAAAACGATGGGCCCTGTGCGGGAGGCGGGTTTGCACCCCCTCCCAGCCGCCCCTGAATGGAAGGTTGCCTTTAGCAAAAGAATTAAATTCTTTTTTTTTTTTTCAACCTATTTGTTACTTATTCACTATATTACCCAAAAATCAAGTTATGCAAAGCATGCTTACTCCAATCATGTCGGGTCATTTCACTATTCAAGTATTCAACTACTTGAAGAACCACCCATTGATAGTTAAGCATATAGTGAGTCAATCCCTCGTTATCAAAAACCTAGCCAACCGGCCAACCATGACCCAACCCGCATTCGATGAACACGATGAAGTACGAGAAGTTGTAGAAGAAAGATAAGACGACGAGTCCGAGACCCCGTATTGAAGCTAAAGCAAAATTCTAGAAATTGGTGTGATGGTCGATGGAGGCCTTGTAGTGATGCGATTAGAGTATCCTTATGAAAAGCTTGGAATTTCTGAATGGAAAAGAAGATTGGAAATCAATGAAAAATCCGGTTTGTTTTGATGTCAATGTCTTGGACATTTTTAAAAGCTACTTGATGGAAGAGACTGACTTTTTTTTGGATAAAGGGCTTAGCCCGGAAAACAATATACCAACCAAGAAAACCGATTACAAGATCACGAGGGCATACCCTCGAATGGTGGCCTCAAGCACAAAACAACGCTTGGGCACCCAAAAAATAGACGGGATAAATTTGAACCCGTCACCCCAACTATACAAAAAAGGGGCATAGCTAATAACTCTACCACCTCTACTAAAACACATACAAACATTATAAATACATCGACTCATACTACGTTTAATAATACAAATACAAACAATAAGATGATGCCCTGTGTTCCGCCCCTCTAAGATAGTTAACCAAAAGAGAAGAAAAGGAACCCAACACATCATCCCCAAAAGGTGATTCCTCAAGCAAAAGTTCCACCAAACCTTTTGCAAATAACAGCCCAACAATTGCCAAACGAGGCAGCCCCACTTGACAACAGGCCGGCCAGGCCACTCCTCAGGCCACCTAGGCCGCATATCAGTCCAGCCAGGCCTAGTAATATTCCACCCCCCACAACAGCCAAACGAAGTAGCCCCATCAAGCAGACCCAAACCATGGCAGCCGCAAGTCCAAAGAAGCCAATCCTTGCGATGATTGACTCTGCACGCCTGCGCAACCAGATACATCCAGCCAAAACCCGCAGTAAACCCCACAATTGTAACTGTCCTAGGCCGGGGATTACTGGATCCACCTGCTTTGCTGATGAAGATAATACACCTCCCAACCCTATTCTCAATCAGCATAGGCCACCACAAGTCCCAGCCAAAATTGCAGCAGCAAGGCCATCTAGTAACCGGGTCCTTCCTAGTCCAAGGAGCACAAATCCTTTGGATGTCATTAGTAGGACTAGCAGCTATAAACCCCATCAGCCACCTGCGTAAATAAGCAACCCAACCCAGCCAACGATTTCCCCAAATGGTATGATTAGTACCTACCTCACCACATCTAGTCTCAGCACTCAGGAAGAAATTGGTGTTAGCCGTGAAGTGCTCAGTGTACCAGCCCACACCACCCATACCCCAAATCTGATTATTATAAATGACACACCCCAACCAGTTTCCCCCCATTAAACCCACTCTCATAATGCATATGAGGACAAAAATAATCTGTCCCCAACTGTTAAAGTAGGTAATATCAAGGATTTTCATAGCCATTTTCTCCTCTCTTTCCCTTCTCTTCCCATAATCCCACCTGCCCCTGTGCAGCAACAGCTCCTTATTCAACCGTAGCATCATAGGCCCCATTTTGTCCTTCATTTCCACCCACATCTTGAACACTAGCAGCCCTATCAAATTTCCATGTAATACCCTGGAGGTTCCACAGCTGTGCAACCTGGATAGCAGCCCTGGTCTTCCGCAAAGTCAGGCCAAGTAATCTTAACCGCACCACCTGTTGAATGATGTTCATGATTACCGTAGCAGACCTCTCTTTGTGTTCATGAAAACGAATATTACGCTCTTGCCATATATAGTAGACCCCCGCACCCAAAGTCAGATGGTTAACTATACTCCAGATAGAATTGGGTCTATTTGGGGTTAAGTTCTGATTGCAGATCAGGTTAAGGTTACTAGTGTTCCTCTCCCATTTAGACACCCCACAGATGAACATCCAGATCTGATTAGAAAAAGGACACTGAAAAAACAGATGGTCATGACTATCCGGACCCTGTTTACACAACACACAAGTCAGCACCAGGCCCCTATTCCACAAGCTAATCATATCCTGGGTTCTAAGCCTACCTTTGACAGCTAACCATAAAATAAAGGCATGCCTAGGGATGTTTTGGGAAAACCAAATTCTACTCGCCCAGTTCACCTCATCCCCCCTCTCCCTAATGTCTAACCACACATTAGCTACAGAGAACTCTCTTTCGTGCCCACTAGAATCTCTCCAAATCAATCTGTCTTCCTGATCTATCCGAAGGTTAGGAGGTTGGGGCTGCACCAAAGTTGGGTACCTATTCTCCCAGTCCTCAGGCCACTTCCAGATGTTGTTGTCAATGACATCCTTCACCAGGGATAAATGACTAAGCCCACCCTCACACCGCACCCTATCAGTCAGTATGGACTCAATAGGACCAGCCGGGTGCCAGTTATCATACCACAAGGACGCAGATCCACCATTGCCTATTTTATGGATCATATGAGCCCTCAACCTGTCACGGTATTCCATAATTTTTCTCCACCCCCAGCTAGTGTCATTGCGGTTGTTAACCTGCCAAAAATTTCTGCCCTTAAGCCTATAAACCTGAATCCATTTCACCCACAAGGACTTTTTCTTAGCTAGGATATTCCAGATATGCTTAGAAATTAAGGCAATGTTCCAAGTTTTTACCTTTTTGATACCTAACCCTCCTTGCTGCATAGGCGTGCAAACCTCTTGCCACCTAACTTTGGCTTTGCCCCGTTGCATTTCCCCATGGCACCACAAAAAACCCCGGATCAGGCGCTCAATCTCCTTAGCCACAGAGGAAGGAAGGATAAACACAGAGGACCAATAGACTTGGATAGGGCTTAAAACAGAGGAAATAAGCATGAGTCTACCCGCAAAAGAAAGGGCCTTATTCTTCCAATCACTGATCTTCCTCTTCACCTTATCAATAAGGGGCTTACAATCCTTATGATGTAATCTAGTAGAGATCAGAGGCACTCCCAAGTATGTCACCGGGAGCTGTCCCTCCTTGAAATGAATCACACCAGCAATCTCAGCTCTAACTTGGGGGCTAACATTACTATAGTATACTGTGCTCTTGGGCAAGCTAGGGGTCAGCCCTGACACCTCTTTAAACTCCTCCAACGCCTCCATTAAGGTCATCACCGAGTCCTTATTTCCATAGGAAAAAAGGAAAAAGGTCATCTGCAAAGCACAAATGGGTGAGCTGCACCTTTTGGCAATGCCAATGGTACCTAAATTCAGTGTTCTGTTCCACCCTTCTTTTGATCATGAGGGACAACACTTGCATTACCAGCGTAAACAGATAAGGGGACATAGGGTCCCCCTGCCGAAGCCCTCTACTGCCCTTAAAGAACCCCTTTTGTTCTCCGTTGATGGATATGGCAAAGGAAGGGGAGGTGACACATGCCATAATCCATTTGACCATATTATCATGGAACCCAAAGTAAGAAAGACAATTCCTAAGGAACTGCCAATCTACCGTATCATATGCCTTTTGGATGTCTATCTTAAAGGCACACCTGGGCTGAATTCTGTTCGTATGATAGTTCCGCATCAACTCTTGGGTCAAAAGGATATTATCAGTGATTTGCCTTCCCGGTATGAAGGCACACTGACTGTCATCAACAATCTCATCAAGGGACCCCTTTATCCTATTGGCAATAATTTTACTAATACACTTATACAGCACATTGCAGCAAGAGATTGGCCTAAAATCAGTGACTAGGCGAGGGGTCCCTGTCTTGGGCACCAAGGCAATGACAGTGGCATTAATTTCTTTCAGGAGTTTGTTATTTGCAAAGAAATCTTTAATGGCACTACAAATCTCCTTACCCACTATGTGCCAGGAAGCCTTAAAAAACTTAGCCGAGAATCCATCAGGGCCCGGGGCTTTGTTATCATCTATATCAAACATCGCTTCCTTGATCTCCTCATCAGAAACTACACGAATCATATTCTCCGCCATCTGAGCTGGGATTTTCCTAACAAATAGGGTCTCCGGGTCTGAAATAGGCAGCACCCCTAGGGCTACGCCAAACACATTTTGGAAGTGGGTCACAAACGCACTAGCAACATTAGGACCAGAGAAAAACTGTCCCTGGGAATCCTAGACAACATGTATCATACGTCTATTATTCTTTCCCTTGACCACATTATAAAAGTATCTGGTATTCTGGTCTCCGTCCTTAAGCCAGGCAATCTTAGCTTTTTGACTTAAGAAAGTCTCCTCATCTCTAATCGCCTCAACATAAGCTCTAAGGTAGTTGCCCTCCTCCTCCCTCAAAACACTATTTTCCGGATCATTAACCATCTCAGATTGGACAGTCTGTAACTCAGATTTGAGAAGTTTCACCTTTTCAAACAGGTTGCCCTGTTTATAATTCAACTTCCACAGGGGCTTTTTTAACTGCTTAAGTTTTGAGACAACAGCAAACATAGGGAATCCTGGCACCTGGGTGTCCCATCCTTTCCTCACTAAGGGCAGAAAGTCAGGCTTGGTCACCAGGTAGTTTGCAAACCTGAAAGGTTTAGGGGCAGCAACCGTTCTCTCTGGGAAAGAGACAACAATGGGGGTATGATCAGATTTCAAGAAAGGCAAGAATTTAGCATTAGCCATGGGGAACCTGGACACAAATTCAGCATTCGCAACCACTCTATCCAGTTTTTTTAATAGGCCCCCCACCCTGCCCGGGCTTTTATTCCAAGTGAATTTCAATCCAGCCGAGCAGATATCATCTAGCTCTACCTCAGCAAAGCACTCCTGGATTTCCTGCATGCTTCTCGACATGGTCGAAGACCCTTGTGATCTCTCACTAGGATCAATAACCGCATTAAAGTCCCCCAAGAGCAGCCATGGATTGTTAGCTACAACCAACTTATGACTCTTTAGAGAGTCCCAACAGGCCCTTCTAGGCTGCAAACAATGGTGGGCATAGACAAAGGAACAATAAAAAGGGTTGGGACCAGAAACAGGTTCAATCAAACAATGTATAACCGAGTAAATTTGAATTGTTAAGACTTAAATACAAAGATAAGTAACCGTTTGTTCGGATTTGAAAATTTTGGGACCCTATCCGAAAGACCGAAACCTGAACGACCCGAAAAACACATATGCTTATCCGATCCGAATCTATCCGAACACCCCGAATAAGTTTGATTTTTACATCCGAATAACCCGAAAAAAGATATCTGACCCGAATCTATCCGAACAACCCAAAAAAGAATTCGGATATGTTTTTTCGGGTTTCGCATACGATACAAATTTCAGATTTTTTCGGATTTCGATTTTTTGAACACCCCTAGGTTCAATGGTTTTTACATCCAATTGGTATAGTTTTTATTAATTTTATTTTAAGTTGTTAATTTCTTATTATTATTTTAAGTTATTAATTATTAGTTTAAAAACAATATATAGCCATCTTGGGGGTTAGTGGAAGTGAGATTGTATATATTAAGGTTATATCCACTAAAAAGAGTTTTTTTTTATCTAATAAGAGTAAGAACCAATAAAAGTTTGACATGTGACATGCTAAAAGTAATAAAAACAAAAATCTAGTTTAATAAACAAAATCAAGTAAAAAAAAACAAAATTCTGTACAAAAAACAAAATCAAGTAAAAAACAAAATCTAGTACAAAAAATATACAGTACAAAAAAATACTATAGAAAAATAAAAATTTAGTAAAAGGAAATAAAAATACAGCATAAAAACAAAAATACATGACCAAAAAACACAAAAATCCAGTACAAAATTAATCTATTAAAAAAATAAAGATTTAGTAAAAATAAGATAGTATATCTAAATTATCTTGATAAATGTTAAAATTCTATTTGTTTTTACCAGAGAGAAATAAAGTTTGGTGGATATGTTGCCAAATATATGATGAAGGAACACACAAAAAAAATAAAATAAAACAAATCTTCAACAAATGGTCAGGAACAAAAGTTAGAAGAGATGAAATGACTATATGACTATGATCCCTCCTCGGGTGGATTCCTCCTTTTGCTCCTCAGCCTACGGGGTATTAGCAGCCGTTTCCAGCTGTTGTTCCCCTCTCAAGGGCAGGTTCTTACGCGTTACTCACCCGTCCGCCATTGGAAACACCACTTCCCGTCCGACTTGCATGTGTTAAGCATGCCGCCAGCGTTCATCCTGAGCCAGGTTCGAACTCTCCATGAGATTCATAGTTGCATTACTTATAGCTTCCTTGTTCGTAGACAAAGCGGATTCGTAATTGTCTTTCATTTCAAGGCCTAACTTGTATCCATGCGCTTCATATTCGCTCGGAGTTCGCTCCCAGAAATATAGCCATCCCTGCCCCCTCACGTCAATCCCACGAGCCTCTTATCCATTTGAGAAGAATAAAAACACTGTGACAGCAAGATATTTTTGGAGAAAACCTACAACTATGAAAACTCTCTAGCTTAACCCAGAGCAACATTTGTTAAATATGAGACTCCAACCCAAGACATCTGATAGAAAAAGTCAAAAGACTACCATTAGGCTCGAAACACTTTGGTGAAAATGAATTTTAATTATAATTGAGCTATTTTTTTAATAGCTATCGCCAAATACTACTGTTTAATTGTGTACATTAAAACCACCATCCAGGTAACCCATTATAGGAAAACTCTCAGACTCAACTTAGAACATTTTTTACTACATGTGAGACTATTTGCATTCATTATCTATATTTTATTTTTGTAGGCTGTTTTATTTTTATTGAATTTAAAGAATGATGTCTAAAAAAATTCTAATTCGAAATACGGTAGTATGACATAGTTATTTTTATTTACAATTTCGTGCAAACTTTATTTAAAATTGAGTTGTCGTTAAGTTGTTAAAGCTACTTTAATGTTACGTATTTTTACCTTTTTTTTTTTAATTTTATTTTGACTTCCACATTATAAAAAATTGATGTATCATTAAATTTCGTATTTCTCGTTATAACGTGCATATTTTTATAGATGCTTCAATGTGTTTATTTTAACTTGTCACCACAACATGTTTCTATCGTATTTATGCTTTGATATTTAGAAATAAAATCACCCATAACTTTCTAGATTCTCGGTATTGTTCAACATTTTCATATTACCATACCCATATCTAATGTTTTCAGAAATGAATCGAAGATTGAACTAGAAGTTTTACTCCTTCACTAGTTGGACCATATTTAAGAATCAGATAACATATATAAATATTTAAAAAATATAAAAAAAATTATAAATTATAAAAACAGATAAACAAACATAATCAATGTCCAACAAATACAAGCATGCTTAAAAAATATAGGGTTTGATTTAGCATTTTTTCCTTTGATTTAACAAAATAAAAAAGAAAAAAAAACCAGTCGGACTACTGTTCCGGTTTGTCGGTTTAACCGGCCAGATCAATAATCAAACGGTCCAGTTGAAATCGTATGGTTTAGAGGCATCTAACCAATCCAGTTTTAATAACTAGGTTTATTCCACCCGCGCGTTGCGGCGGGTTATCGCAGTACACTCCTGATAACAGATAATATATATCATTTGCAGAAGAATAAGTTACATAGTAAAATCAAATCTTTCATCACGAACTAAACCCTAATATCTAAGGAAGTGGTGTAGTGGTTAAAGTATAGGAGAGACAACCTACAGATCTCAAGTTCAATCCCCACTTATAGCAATTTTACTTGAAGGCTATAACGACCTGGTTGCTTGCGACCACACTTTTCCTGTTCTTCTTGGTTAGTCGGGTATTGACGGGACTCGGGGCTTTACCACGCAAGTGGGTTCCTACGGTTATTAAAAAAAAACTAAACCCTAAACTACCCAACACCTACTATTCATTAGGCGTTGTATTTTTAATATATATACAATTAAAATTATAATTTATTTATAAACTTAATGTTACTAATACTTGCAATGCTCTGAGTAGCTAAAATGAACAGCCAATAGAAAAACTTAGACGGTGGTCAAAATCCAAAAAACAAAAATTTATATTATATAAAAGTTTTAGTGGCCAAAATCGAAAAAACAAAACTTTACTATTTAGTAAAGTAGTAAAGTTTTGTTTTTTCGATTTTGGCCACTAAAACTTTTAATATTATTATTTAATTATTATTAATATTATGAAAAAGTTTTAGCGGCTAAAACCGAAAAAACAAAACTTTACTATTCCTTTCAACTTGCCTTTTAATATATATATAATAATTTTTGGTTTGACCGGTTCCGTCAACCAAAATATCCGATCGCGAAAACATTGATAATATGTGACCACCATGAACCATCAGTCCATCACCTTGTATTATTAACGTATTGAAAGTTTATTATAATTATTTTATTATCAACAGGAAAATGCTAGTATACGCAATTTGGCGCACATGGCTAGCTTTTTAATTTTTTTTTTTGTTTCTTTTTTCACGAGTTCCTGAAATGGATCACATATAAATATATAATATCTCCTCGATATTGCAAATCTTAAATTATTGGCATCTGATTCTCATCATATAATGTATCTTGCACTCCCTGCCGAAACCTTTTCACATGTATTATTGTTTATTGGCTGGCGAATGATATATATATTATATAGTTTATTCATTTTATATAATTACAAATAGATCACGTTGGACGTAATAAATTATTAGTGACATTATAATACTAACTTTCAAACACACTTTTATTAAGGTTATAGTTATTAGCATGTTCATTCTTTGATATCTAGTGTAGGTATATAATTGAGCCGAGCTCGAGATTTTTCAAACCAAGCTGAGCTAGCTCGAAAATCCTTTCGAGCCAAAAATTCGAGCTCCGGTCAGCTCAAGCTCACAGAAAAGCTCAAGCCTCTAGCCAAGCCACGAGCCAACTAGGTTTTTTTTTCCTTTTCTTTTCTTCTCTACTTTACATATAGATATATATATAAATGTATATTTCTATATTTAATACGATATATATATATATATTTGTGTGTGTGTATAATCTAATATATAGAATCTACTATATACATAAAATCTAATATATATAATATCTAACATATTTAGATATATATATATATATATACACATATTATGTATGTGTTTGAAAATCGAACCGAGCCAACCCTGGATCTGGCTCGACTCGTTTTTAACGAGCTTTTTTCGAGGCGAGCCTTTTTCGAGGCGAGCTTTTTTTGAAAATAGAACCGAGCCTGTTTCGAGCTTCTTTCAAGCGAGCCTCGAGCCACGAGCTTTTAGAATAGCTCTATCCTGGTGATCCGGATACTCAATTTCGAAGTGAACATTTGCCTACCGAGTTGCCAACATATGCTCGGCAGTTAACATGATGGATCCACATCCACTTCCTCATAATCATCATGTCCTTAAAATTCTTGCATGACCACTTCTGAATGATTTGCCAACATCCTGTAATCTCACTTTCCTCTTCTTTATTCTTGAACTGTCATCCCCAACTTTGTCACTTTGAATAGTATGTAATCGGGGATGATTAAAACAAGCTAGGAGAGTCTCAGTCACAGGTTTATCATGTGCTATGACATTTTCCTGATAAACACATTTAATTTCATGCTTTGAAAGATCCATAACCACTTTTCTATCACTTTACCGTCAACCATATCAAGTGAGTAAGGTTCATCCTTGATGGAAGGAGTTGGTGTGGCATTATTTTCCACAACCTCTTTCTCTCCTTCTGAAAATTGCATCCTTACGTCAATTCTTATCGAAAGCACTTCACACTTGTAATTT
Source organism: Mikania micrantha (assembly GCA_009363875.1). NCBI lineage: Eukaryota > Viridiplantae > Streptophyta > Magnoliopsida > Asterales > Asteraceae > Mikania > Mikania micrantha. The sequence goes on from CM018698.1 coordinate 77,735,625, forward strand.
AAGCATTCGACCCTTTGTTGATATGTAAGGTGGTCTGATGATAAAAGCTCATTTATCTTGGATAGAAACACGTCCAATTGAGCAATTTGTTTTTCTTCCTCAGATTGATAAGTAATATGAACTGGCTCAACAATTGGACTAGCAACATTTTCTTGATAATTGGGGCAACTGTCATACTCCTCCTGATAACTTGAGTAAGGTGGCATCTCGGGTCCATAGCTATTGCAATCCTACTCTAACTTATAATTGTAGTCAGCACCCAACTTATAAACTTCTTGGTAAGTTGATGAAACTGGAACAATATCTATATAGGGTACATCATCATAGTAATGAGACGCCAGATATAATCGTCTCCTCATATTCTCTCTTCTTTGCCAGAACTCAGGGCAATCATCTTTCTGGTGACATGGACTCTCGCAGCACATACATGAGTATTGCACAAAATCCATAGTTAATCTGGGCATACAAACAAAATACCCACGTAAACTTGAACAAACTAAATAAATAAAAATAAGAGAAACTGAAAACAAAGAGGAAAATAAAACTCTTTTTGTTGTTTTTTTTTTCAGAATTTAAAGGAAAACAGTAAAGCAAAATCAAACAAAATGATATAACACTAAGCACACTAGTTCCCCGGCAACGGCGCCATGTTGATGACCTGTCGTTGGGGTCATGCAAAAACCTAATTAACCTAGGTAGCTAGAGTAAGTCAGGTATCGTATCCATGAGGAACATGTGGTCAGTGTTATATAATTTTGTTTAACTAATTAAATAAACTTAAGAAAATAAACTTGAATGTTGGATTTTGGTTTTTATGTAAAACAAACTTAAGTAAACTAAACAAACGAATTAAAACAAAAGAGTTGTAAGAAATTAATAGAAAAGGTGATCTCTCCAGGTTTCGAGTTAGTAAAACAACTAGGTATGTCTTGATTTGTTAATTGAAAATCACATAGACATAATTCATGCTTAAATTATTAAACAATTATGATTTGGAAACAAGTCAATGACTTTGTTGACAACCGGTAACTAGACCGGTGTTGTTGACTCAGTTAATTTCCTGTTTCCCAAAATGTAGGATTTCTATAATACTTTAAAATTGAAACAAAAACATTAAACTTGACAATAGATGAAATCAAGTAATGAAATTGAATTCAAAGTTCTAATATAAACCGGAAACCGTTTATCGTTTCACAATCAAGCAATATTGAACCAGTAAATCTATGAAAACAAATCCAATACCAATGTTTAACAAATGAAAAGAAAACCTAGTTATAAAACCTAACCATTCACCCGGAGAGAATCACAATCGGATTAGCCGGACATCACAACGATCGAATCCACATGATTGTTGAGTAATTGCATGATTGGATCTTCACTTCTATGAATTGGAATGCTCTTGGATTGATTTGGAGGAGTTGTAAGGCCCAAAATCGTCACTTTTTCGCCCAGAAATCGTCCCAAAATGGCCTCCCAACGAAACCCTAAGATTGGGGCTTAAATATGGGAAATATTAGCTGAATTTTCAAGTTTTTCGGCCTCCGGCATATCATACGCCGGGCTTGGGCGTATGATACGCCCAAATCCTTAGCTTACGCTCCCAATTTTCTGCCAACGCTCAAAACTGGACGTATGGTACGCTGGCCGTATGATACGCCAGGATGGGCGTATCATACGCCCAAATTGATCTCACAAGCAGCTTCTTCTAATCGAGAAACTCAATTTTCATATATTATGGGCCCCTTAACTCATCCCCTAACTCCAATTATGCCTCCGTGAAGTTTTGACTCGTCGAGCTTCCTTTAATATCACTTTCAGCCATTCGACTTCTCTTTCAATCACCCAAACAAATCCTTTACGCATCCTTAGTCTCTTAACACCTGAAAATCATAATCACACTCAAAGTAAACGTGTTTCGAACCAAGAGCCTGTAAAATCATGCAATTAACACTTAAAACACCACAACAATCACCACATGATCAAGAAGCTGCAAGTGATCGTGGTCATGGGGAGAATGTAAACTCTATGAAATTTTACTTTTTTCTAGTTTTCTTTTTTATAATTGTTTATATCAATAAAAAACCTTGTCTCTTTATATTTTTTTCATCTAATACATCTTACCATTACACATTTGTTCTATTAACACTCACTAACCATCAATGTGCTACTATTACACATAACCTTAAAGATGTTCAAACTAATTTACCATTTGTCTAAGTTTAAACCCATAAACTTTTATTTAATTGGCAAATCTTTTTCTTGCATAGAAGTCAAGATTATTCACAAATAACATTATTTTTAAAGACAAATATAGTATATTTCTTATATTTTTAAACTACTTCAAATCGAATTATATCCGTGTCTAAGTTTAAATTTGTAACCTTTCATTTAAAATACAAAGTCGCTACCAACTATACTTGTCTTATATTTACATCTACAAATAATATTAGTACCTCCGTTATTAAGTAAATCGTTCAGATTTTATTATCGAGGTATTATTATATATATTAAGAATGAATGAGGCTAATACTAACTTTCTGTCATTTTGTGAGTTTTTTTTGTTTTATTTTATTATTTTGTTTGGGTTTTTGACACTTATTTTTACTACAGAATATACTTTTAGGTTTTATAATAAAGTACCACTCGATTTTAAGCAGAGTACGCTCTAAGGTTTTGCGAGTTGCAACAGAGTGATAGTCATTTCAGTGTTTATCTTATATCAGCCTTTATGTATTTAAGATCGTATTGGTTGCTGTTGTAATACACAACTAGTAAACCATTATTTTTATTAAAAACGATACACCCGCACGAGTTCTGACAACCGTAATTCATGAAAGGAAACACCTTGTCATTATTATTTTATCTATAAACATCATATTGAAATTCTCTCTTTTTAAAATATTAGTATAAATTCCTAGAATACCGGAGAATAAATTAGGTTACCTAAAATTTTATTATCAACATAATTTAACATCTATGTGTGTTTGGAATGTTTTCTATTTTAACATGGGAATTCATTTAATTAGCATCAAGATATAATTCTTTATCACTGTCTACACTAACAAATTATGAGTATAATACGTAGTCAAAGTTGTAAACACGACAAGCTACCCATGTGCTTCTTTTTTTTTTTTGTTTATTTTTTTTATATTTTATTATATTTTCGAAAGTGGTTTATGTTGTATGTTTTTTATCCTCGCAAACTAAATAGAGGGAGCCTACATCTAGTTGGTTTACGTTAATTAGACCTTTAAATCATCCCCACCTCACATTGTTTGACCTTATTGTAACGTTTCGATAAGTCTTGTAATTTCATGGTTCTGGTCAAAACATATAATTTCTTATATAGGCTGGGTTGACTCGAAATATGTATTTTACAAAAGAAATTAAAAGTCATATAGTTTTTGTACGGGTTGGGTGGACCAGAAACAAGCTCTTGTCCATTACTTTGTACCATACTTTTTATAAATAACTAGTGTGCCACATAATTAAAATTTATTGTTTTTAATAATGATCTAATATAATAAATAATAAAGATTTGGGAGATTTTATGCATGGGAAAACACTATGTTAGCTTTGACCCATTTGGCATGCTCTCTTTTTAGCAATTTGATTTTTACCTTTTGACCTGTTAGAGATAAATATGATACGAATTAACTCGTATAAGTAAATGGGTCAAAGTTGTCACCTCTCCATCCCCATCAACTCAGATATCTTTTAATGACATAACACTCTATTCATAAACACATCATGCTACTTATACACATATTTTCATGTTTATGAGCATTGTATGACCTACGTTTTTACCATAATGTTCTGATCTTCGTTTCACATAGAATACTGTTCTTGCAAAAATGAAAAAAGGAAAGCATAGCATTTACGTTAATGAATAATGAGTCTATCTCGTTTGAGTTTACCACAAGCGGGCCATAAAAGTTATTAGTTAGAAGGGGAACATGCCAAAAAGTCAAAGTTGTAAATTCAATATAAACCCACATAAAAATCAAATTAATTTCATCCCAACGTGCATCAACACCTTGCGAAACCTTCTGTTAAATCAAATATCACACACAAACATCATAGATCACGAACCAAGAGGTTTTAAGTCTCGGCCGTTCGTCCTCTATACGTGAGCTCGAAATCATATCAAATCGAAACAAAGGTACATGTTTTATACATCCTTGTACTCGTTTTTGATTAACAAACAAAAGCCCTATAGTATTAAAACTGGAATTGGGGAAAGTCGAACATATCAGTTTAAGTATAATTAAAATGGACTGATATAATGACTTGCAGCCTAGAACAACTCGTACAAACACACCATTTCGAACTAATGGTCGGGGGTTCGAATCCCGGCTGCGCCATTTAAGGGCTGTTGTGCCATTTTTTTTTACTTTTTATCTACTAATTATTTCTAAATTTTGATTTCACCTAAAATTTTATAAACATAAAAAACTATTAATTTGAAAAATAATAATAATAATAAATTTACTCAGTTTATTTATTTATCTAATTATTTATTTGTTTATTTATTTATGTATTTCTTTTAATTAGATACTATTTAGTTTATGCATTATTTATTCACTTATTTACTTATTTCTTTGAATAATAATAATAATAATAATAATAATAATTAATATTCAGTTTATTTATTTACTTAATTTATTTATTTACTTATTTAATTAATTCTTTAAAAAAAGGGTATTAATATTAAGAATAAGATAACAACTAGTTTTTTATGAAAAACAAATAGTAATTTTAAATCACACATACTAAATTTATGAAATTATTTTAACATAGATTTATTTTAACTTTTAAATAATATATTAGTTAGTAAAGCTATACATTTAATTTTTAAGGTTTACGAAATTACAAAGAAAATATTTTTAACAACATTATTTTAAATAAATAACAATGTAATTATTATAAACGAATATATTGTTTATAAGTTAAATTAATTGGTTTAACATACAATTTTCTATACTATTATTTTATGATGAATTATTAGTGAAAATTATTTAATTCAAATCATAAAATTTAAATGAATTATAGTAGTCTATACTTATCTAACTCTTTTGAACAAAAATAAATTGTAAACATTCACACATGAAAGCACATTATTCATAGTCGTATTATAAATTCCATAAAATCATAAGTTACATTAGTTTATATTGAATTTCATAATATAGGTTGATTACATTGTGTTGAACACTAGTTGACTACATACTTGGCATTATTAGCAACGACTAACTCATAACACAAGGTGAGTCTTCATAGCCCCTTTTTAAGCTTTTATTATTTGGGGTGAAACATGTTATCACAATTTTTAAACTATTTTTGTGCAACTAGTTTATGACATTATACATATTGAACATTAGTTAACATTTAACATTGATCACCCTTAGTAACTATGATAGATATATTGACCGGCCATTCCACTGTGTTTGATTTACCCTTCGGGGGAAGCCCGTATTGATAGTTACTAATTCAAGCATTGCGATGCTTATCATGGTCAAACATTATTCTGTTAACATTAGTTGATCTGCTTTATTTACTAATTCAATATTATATGTTCATTAAGCTTGGTTACACATATTACTTATAACATTTATAAACATTTATTGAACTATTTTGGTGTGTGTGCTTAAACATGTGAAGCTCACCAACTTTATAGTTGACATTTTTATTTAAACATGATTCAGGTGGAAACGCTACTTAGGCATGCAAAGAGATTGAATTTAGTTTTCGTATTATGTTTGAATTATTATTTCCTTTTATGATGTAATGAATGTTGGAATGTTACGTTTGAATTTATTATAATAAATGGTTTGAATTTATTACAATAAACACCCTGTGATTTTGAACAACTCCGATGATTCCGCCATTGGTCGGGGTGTTACAGATTGGTATCAGAGCCATGTTTATAGAGAATTAGGTTATAAAAAAATGAATGACCTAGACTATAACCATAGAATGAGTTAGATGAACTATGTAGTTGCCATGAACTCTAAGTTGAACTCTATAGTAGTAATGACTAGGCCATGAACCCTAAGTTTGAACTACATAGTTGCCATGATAGGTCAAACTTGATTATGTGACTACTTGTGCTATTTGACTAGTTATTTGATAGTTCAATTCTTTGAACCTAGTTTAGGATGCCTAACATGCACACACTAGACTTAGGGTTCTAAACTTCTTGACCCCTTTTTTACGTCTTGCAAGAGGATCGTCATTACGAAGACTGCTCTTAGACTTATAAGTCTAATTAAATCTTTGACTCTCGTCAATAGTCTTTAGGTTCACATTAATGAGTAGGAAACACATACAATCTGGAAGGGGGAATACATGTACTTATAAGTCGAACCGTTACCACGAACTTAGTCTGTTGGTGCCACATATGGTCACCCGACTTTCTCATGCTATTGAGAAGTATATTAGTGGCCTACCCATGTAAATCCAAGATGCCTGTTATGGAAGCAAACCGGCTACAGTAGAAGATGCAATTTGATTGGTTACTACCCTAACTGACAGATAATATTTCAAGTATAAGTTAGGACATTATTGTTTTAATAAAATCTCGACAAATCGAACACAAGCACAATCTCATAAACTATAGTAGGTTCACAAACTCAAAAGAAACTCATTATGTTATAGGAATCGAGTTATAAGTCTTCGTATAAGCTACAATCAAGAAGTCAATCATCAATCATACTATGTGAGTATTCGTAGCCCTTTTCATTTCAAAGTATTGGGTGCAACATGTATACGCTATTCAATTTCAAATTCTATTTCACAAAACTTACGGATTCAAACTTTATGTCTATGTGTATGATACTATGTTATATGTGATAAATATGATTCTATGTGTGTGATATTCGAAGTCTAATTCTATATGATCACTAACTCTATCATGAGCCAATGGTAACAATAATAGATCTATTGGGTGACGCCCATCCATCGTTTTGATCCTAATGAGGGCATTTGGATGATTGAAACCAATTCAAGCTAATCACGACTTTCGAGTCGAGTGTCAAGTCAACAAATGTTTGATCATACATACGTTTATACATACATGCTTGTTATCTACCTTGACATCTGAATCGCAAAAGTCTTAATTTTATTACATATAGTTTAAACCTATGTCTACTCACCAACTTTTTAGTTGACTCTATTTTTATACATGTTGCAGGAAATGCCGTTTGAGTTGATGCTACACGTAGGATGCTATGGACCTAGTGTAGAAAATAAAAACAATATTTAATTTATCTTTTGTTTTGTTGAAAACTACTTGGTTTGAGCATGTATTGAATTTGGTTGATTAAATTATGAAACTTAATTAGCGTCACGTGTTATGAACAGTCGCGTCGCGCCCCGACGTTATTCCGCCGTCGGTTGGGGTGTGACAACATAGGTTCTATTGTTTGGGTTTGGTGGGGCTTGTTGGTTGAAAGGTGCAGCAGGGATAGCAGGGGTTACTACCGCAAAAGTTTTAGCCTTTCTCTTACAGTTAGTGGACTTTGAGGCATTAGAATATTCAGGTTTAACCTCCTTAGAAAGTTCATCAGTGGTGGACTTGGCTTCCACTTTCTTGGCTCCCTTTCTAGTTAGAGTACCCACCCTAACATGGTTGTCTTATAATGCCTTGAAATTACTAAGTGTCGTATTTTATAAAAATTTCGTCATTATAACGACATATTTTGGGAAAATTACCATTTTGCTTAACAACATCAAAACTCATAAATTATATCAACTTATATAATTATATTTACAAGTATATATATTATATCACATCATTAAAGTGTGTATATGAAATATATATATACATTTATATATGTGAAAATGATTAATATTTATGTAAAAATGTCTAAGTTTATAAAACTGCTTTTGGACAGGTTCTATCCGGCTTGTTCGGATAAACTTTAAAAATAGAAGTCGTTTGAATAAAATTATGAAACTTCACAGTATACTATTTTAAGGTGTTTTGAACAACTTTCATTTAGAAAACTTTTCGTGATTTTACTTCTAAATGGGTCAAAACAGTCACACAAGTATAAGTCCTTGAAGTTTCTGTTTTAACAGATTTAGTCTAGCGAGTTTGGATTCGTTTTTGACATAGTAAACCTTTGAGTTAGATTATGAAACTCTCCAGTTTACCATTTTAATATATTATGAACAACTTTCATTTAGAAAAGTTTTCATGATTCAGATCGTAAGTAGGTCAAAACAGCTGCACAATTCAGGGGGTACAAATCTGCGCACTAATCTTGTGAAGGCTGTTTGGGGTATCATTTGGTCGAGTTAGAAGGCGTATAAATAGTGCATGGAAAGCTAACATGATTAAATTAGTCATGGAACTTGAGTTTGTTCCATTTGAAGTTGTTATGACCATTTTATGACTCTTTAAAGTCGTGACAACGTTCTGTCAGAATTTTGGAATGCAAGATTATTACTTAATAAAAGTTTCACCAAGCTTTAAATCACCAAACGTCCATATAATGGGACTAAGAATATGAAATCATTCCTTGGGCTCAGCTAGGATTTTTAGATTATTTCAAAGTTGGATTCATATGTGTATATGCATATATATATATATATATATATATATTCATCATAGTCACGCATACATACATATGTGTATATGTACGTATACATGCATGAATACATACACTCATCCAAGAGTAAATCTAAAATAAAATGAATAATATACCTTAGTAGATGATGGAAGAAAAATAATACTTGAGAAAAATTAGCTTGTTTTCTCTTCCTTGAAAGATGAAAATAATATGGAGGATGATCACAATGAAGAAAACTATAGAAGTAGTGATGTTGTAAGTGAGTGGTGTGAATTTTTGTGGTGACTTCTCACTCTTATTTATAGTGCTCAAGGAGAGGATGGTCCATGTATGATCTTGATGGTTGAGTGTTGTCATAGTTGAATGAAGATGAATGATGGTGGAGTGTAAGTGTGGGTAAATGAAAGATGGATTTGATGGTTGAGTATGGAGATAGTTTATTTATTTATTTATTTATTTTTATTATTTAGATGGTTGTCTTGTTCCTTGTTGGTTATTTATTGATTAAAACTGGTATAATCTGAGTATTACGGTGCTTAAATCTTGTACCGGGTAATTATTTTATAAACGATTTTTATTCGTAAATTATTAAATTATTAAAACTTACTAAAATAATTAAATTTTAGTTAATAATATTGGATGATGTTTGGTTCATTTTTTCGTTTTAACCGGGTAAAACACATGTATAGTCTGTTGTCTGTAAATTTACCGGTTAAAGTTTCAATTCACGGTTTTTTCTTATTAATTTAAATTCCTCACTTATGATTTATTATTTCATACTAAACTGAGCGTATTGAATAATTTTACTAACCGAGTTGTCAGATAGTTTACCGAAAATAAAATTATCAAATGTAAAAATTATTCATGTTAAAAGAGATATACTTTGCTAGACTTCAAATAAAAATTCATTTATTAAGTTTTCTAACAGATGCAACATCTTCAACTTTAAATACATTAACGGTGTTAAATAAGTCAAACTTGAAAATTGACGGATGTCACATATGTGGGGATTCAACCTATGTGCCCTACTTGTAGATACCATCATGCATCAAACCGACCATGCAGAGTTTGCACTATTTGTGGGAAATACGGTCATTTTGCAAATTACTGTCGGAATGGACAATTCTTGCAGCAAGGTCAACCAACTCCACCAGTTAACCAACAACCAGCTGCACCTGTTCCCGCAATAACCAATGAAAGGTCCTGCTATAAATGTGGCGGCCCCAATCACCTTAGAAACAAATGCCCAAGGCTCGCGGACAATGACCAAAGGGTTACAAGGGCACGTACTTTCCAGCTTAGTGCACAAACTGCCCAAGCTAACCACGATGTGGTGAACGGTACGTTCTTGATTAATGACTGCTATGCTTTTGTGTTATTTGGTTCAGGTGCTGATAGGAGTTTTGTGTCTAGTCAATTTGAGCCTTTACTTGGTAGAACACGAAATACATTAGACAAACCTTATAATGTGGAAGTGGCTGACGGTAACGCAATAGACATTGATACTATTATATTAGGATGTACGGTGAACCTTATGGATCACGTTTTCCCTATCAATCTTATACCCATACCTCTTGGAAGCTTTGATGTTATAATAGGCATGGATTGGTTAGCCACTCATCGAGCCGAGATTGTTTGCTTCGAGAAGTTCATACGTATTCCACTACCGTCGGGTGAAACTATGAGAATCTTTGGAGAGACGCCTAGTAGTGGTCTTAAACTCATGTCGTGCACGAAATCTCACAAGTATTTACGTAAGAAGTATGTAGCCTTTCTAGCCCATGTTGTGGAGAAAAAAGACAAGGGCAAAAGCATTCAAGACATCCCGATCATTCGCGACTATCCTAAAGTATTTCCCGATGATCTCCCGGGAATCCCACCCGTACGACAAGTCGAGTTTCGAATCGACTTAGTACCCGGTGCTAATCCAATTGCAAAGTCTCCCTATCGTCTTGCACATTTTGAAATGCAAGAACTTGCCAGTCAACTTCAAGAATTATCTTATAAGGGGTTCACTCGTTCAAGTCGTTCACCTTGGGGTGCGCCGATCCTTTTCGTTAAAAAGAAGGACGGGTCATTCCGAATGTGTATTGACTCTCGTGAGCTCAACAAACTCACCATCAAGAACCGGTAACCATTGCCTCGTTTCGGTGACTTATTCGATCAACTTCAAGGATCGGTTTGGTTTTCAAAGATCGATCTATGCTCCGGTTGTCATCAACTTCGTGTTCATGAAGATGACATCCCAAAGACTTCTTTTCGAACTAGGTATGGTCACTATGAGTTTGTGGCTATGCCCTTTGGACTAACCAATGCACCTGCGGTTTTCATGGATCTTATGAACCGAGAGTGAAAACCGTACTTAGACAAGTTCGTGATCGTATTCATTGACGATATCTTGATCTACTCCAAAAGCAAATCTGAACATGAACAACACCTTAAATTGGTTTTGGAACTCTTAAGAAAAGAACAAATGTGTGCCAAATTCTCTAAATGTGAATTTTGGCTTAAGGAAGTTCAATTCTTAGAACACATTGTCAATGAAAAGGGTGCTATTGTAGATCAAGATTGAAGCCGTTAAGAATTGGAGTACACCAAAGACTCCAACCGAGATTCGTTCTTTCCTCGGTCTTGCCGGTTACTGTCACACCCCCAAATTTCCACATGCGGTGTTAGGCCGCGCGGGTGTGATGTGGCCAGGATCACAGCTCATGGTCATATAGAACGACTCTATATGAGTTCACAATTATTCAGTTTGTAAATAACACAGTTTCATTTAACATGCAGCGGAAAATGTTTTAAACATCATAAGTAAACAATATTTGCAGTGGTAAGTAAATTGTTTTAAACACTACATAATCATGAATTGTTTTCAAAAGACAAAGTTCACACATAATAACACGAGCCTAGGACCAGAGTCTAAATGCATGAGACCCTCTTGTAATCCTCCTGTGTGTCCTAGCGTGTGCTCTATTAGTTACCTGAGAATACATGCGAAAAGTGTCAACTAAAAAGTTGGTGAGTTCACAGGTTTAGACAGACAGAAAAGTAAACACACATATACTGGGTATTTTAAGTTTAGTTGTTGGATACTACGATCAGTGGAGTGTGTTAGTTCATCTTACCGAAACTAGACTGTTTCCGTTTGCCTTCGCGGGTCATCGCTGAACCCGACATCAACATCAATATTACACTCGTTATGACCTCCGGTCAACATTGGTGCCGAGTGGGGTTAGTCAAACCCGGTAGTACTACGTAATAACGACTCGCTTGTTACAACTAACGGTAAGGATAAGTGAGGGCTTAATGCGATAATAGTTACACTCGAAAATGGTTTTACAACATACCAGTCATACGTCTAAAACAGTTGCATAGTATTCTCACCCCAAAAGTTAGGTAAAACAGTTAAAGAGTAAAAGTGGGGCTGTAAACTCACCTGATTTTAAGAAGTGCGTTTCTTACAAGAAATCGTGTAGCTCGCCAGCTAGCAGTTACCTAGATCACATAGGTGTTATAAGTTTGTGTTCACATACATGTGGGTCTCACAGGACCGTGTTCGTGTTTAACAACTCCAAGTTATTATGTGGGTCGAGTTGACCGTGTTTGACCGTGTTTGACCGTACGACCCGGATCAAGTGCTCGTGTAACGTGTGTTTTAGTGTCGTGTGATGTGTGCGGATACCAAAGTCACTTTCGTGAGGAAACTTACTATTTATAGTAAGTTTCCATTTCGGGAAAGTTTCCAAATTAGGCAAGTTATGCGAGAAATCATATTCCGGTTATTCTAACATGCATATTTATCCTAAGTGAGCATGTTATCACATAGCACATAGTCACACATAGCCGGTTAAGCATGTTTTGCTTATAAAAGTTACTATATTTAGAAAGTTACAAAAATAAGCATATGTTACAAAGTCTAGATACCAATCTTATCATAATATCACCATCTTAGTCCTAAATAATCATTTAATCACATTCGTTACAACTAACAAGTTACCGTTATCAATTTTGTAAAATAAAGTTACTATTTATAGTAACATTTAAAAATACACCTTATTCATGCTTTCAATTATATCAATCTTTCAATATCATCATATTAACATCAAATAAGCATGCTAGACATTCAATGTCATCAAACTCATCGTTCTAGAACAACCTAATGTCAAATAGTTACTATATTTAGTAACATTCATAAAAATCATGCTTTTATCAATTCTAACCATTCTATTACATCAATAACCATCATTTCAGTTTCTAATCATTATTTTAAGCATATATCATTGATCTATTTACATGCAAGTGACTATTTCATAAAAAATCACCATTAAAGTTTCTAAAATTAGCAATAATCAACAATAACCATTTCTTAACATCTATGACACTTCTAACTCTTGCAAATCATCACAAATATCATTTATCACCACATTTCAATATCAAGAATCATGTGAAACTTCATGGATCGTGCATGCATGTGGTTTAAAGTACCCATTTCATAATATAATCAACAAATCATCATCATAATAAATCAAAATCACCATAGATCATCCTCATATCATTAAATCAGTGGTAACAACATCAAATAATAGATTCATAAGCTCAAAATTTCGTGGGTCGAGTGACACTAGTGATGCATGTGGCCAAAATGGCTTGCATGTGTGAATTCTAGTGATTTTAGACTAGATTGGACATAGATACTACCTCACAATGCCTTGGATCTACGAGATGAAGTTTGAACAGGTCTGAAACAGCTTCAAAACTTCCTAAGAATGGCTCCTGGGTTGTCACAAGTGATGGTGGTATCGTTGTCTAGCTCCAAGCTTCGCCTCCAAGCTTCCTATCTCCAATCTTGAGCTCTCAAGACCTCAACAATGGCTTCCAAAGAGGCTATGATGGTGTAGCAGAGTGAAAATGGTCGAGAAGAGAGTTTTCAGTCGAGGAAATAGAGTAGGGAAGGCCAGAAATGATTTCATCTTGATTAAATAAAGATTTTGCGTGTTGGGATGTGTCGTCCGCGGAGACTGTCCAAAAAGGTCTTCCGCGTACCGCGGCGATTAAAATAATCATTCTGTTCCCGAATCACGCCGCGTATCGCGATGGTGGAAGATGATTGGTCGTCGCACCGCGACTCTTTTCGGTGAAATTCAAATTTCCCGCCTAGGCTTCGCGTGCCTCGAAGGCCTATGTGGGTGCCCATCGCGTATCACGATGGGTCTCGGTTGAGCCCATTAAGCCCAATTTCATAGTTTGAATCGATTTTCGCGAATTTCTCGACTACGGTCATCGTTTCTCGACATGTGAGCATTGTTCTAACTGATTTAGGTTTTCTAAAACCTTTGTGCGGTGAAAGTGTTATGTGGTTTGATTCGTTCAACAACGTTCATTATTCAAGACACGTGCGAGTGTTGTGCGATAATTCCTCGAATTATCGGTATGTTCGGACTATTGTGCCATGTGTCACACTAATTAATCATAATTCTAGTGCCACGTATGCAATAATAGTACACATTATTGTTAAAATAAAGTTAGTGATGACCTGGAAATTGCGAGGTGTCACAGTTACTATCGACGTTTCATCGCCAATTTCTCAAAGATTGTTGTTTCACTCACCACCTTGACTCATAAGGACAAGCCTTATGAATGGGGGCCAAAACAAGAAGAAGCCTTCCAAATGCTAAAGCAAAAGCTTTGTGATGCTCCTATCTTGACTCTTCCCAATGGAAACGATAACTTTGTGGTTTATTGTGATGCGTCGAATCAAGGACTCGGTTGTGTTCTCATGAAACGAGGAAAGGTTATTGCTTACGCATCGAGACAATTGAAGGTTCACGAAAAGAACTACACCACTCACTGTAACACCAAAAACATTTACACGCTTACACGTGTCAAATTTGGGTCCCAGTTAAGTTTTAACTTAAAATTTTCACAAAGATTTATGCGGAAGCGACTAAAAACATTTCAAAAGTAATATGAACTTGATAAGTTACTAATTACATTACAAAATCATCATACTTTAGTTTGTATGACAACACAAAAACCAAAATTTCTAAAACGTTTAAATTTTTCAACACATGCGCCCTATCATGAGCTTTAACGCATCATCTACTTCCTACATGCAAACACCACAATTTCACCATTAGTTCATAAGAACTAAGTAAGATTATCCAAATATAACTTATGGTTCGAATCGGAAGGGTTTTAGGCTTTAAAACGCGTTTAAAACGTCGAAACGGACAAATTGGGATCTGCCTGGACCGTAAGCTACGGTCTGGCCGTAGCTTACGCCCGCTGGGACAGAAACCTTACACCGTAGCTTACGCCCAGACCGTAACCTACGGCCCTGGGTGCAGGTTTTCTTCCATTACGCGCGTTTTGACCATTTTTAACCACTTTCGGTTGTTCCAAACCACCCGAAACTAAATCACAAGTCCACAATACATATAATATGGAGTAACAACTTCTCAATTTCATATCATAA
This sequence comes from Mikania micrantha, assembly GCA_009363875.1. Taxonomy (NCBI): domain Eukaryota; kingdom Viridiplantae; phylum Streptophyta; class Magnoliopsida; order Asterales; family Asteraceae; genus Mikania; species Mikania micrantha. The sequence goes on from CM018698.1 coordinate 77,750,673, forward strand.
CATATCCAAACATAATTTGAAACCAATTAATTCAATTTGTGAATCAATTCACTCAAACGGGTCAAAATTTTAAAATCAAGCAATTAACGCTATGACCCTTCCAAAACTCCATTAAATCATCCACAGACATATTATATGTATTATTATCAAGTTTGAATCATGTTATAATGAATTCAAACAATCAAATGCACACTAAACATAGTTTATGCATTATTTTTCCCAAACGGGTCAAAATCACCATAAGTGATTTAACTCCTAAATTTTCCTTTCATATCAACTCGTTTGATTATTCAATCAATAACCAAACATATTTCATCAATAATTACTATAATGTGCACCCCTAAGGTACTTCCATTATAGAATTTAAATCAACTCCATCAATTCATCAAATTTCAACCAATTCAAATCAATTAAACCACATTTAAGTGGCAAATTGATATTCAACATAGTTATGATGGTCTCACCCAAGTACTCCCATCATAACTTACCAAATTTACGTCCACATTCAAGTGGTGAAGTAATCAAAAATTTCTACTCATACTATGATGTTCACACTCAAGTCCTTCCATCATAGATTTTATATCAACCAAACAATTCATAGGTTTATAATCATCTATAAACCATGATTCTATGATATTCATCCTCCGATACTTCTATCATAGATTTACACAACCAATTGACATTCAATTCAATTACACAAGTCACAATTCAAACATTATGACCTATGTACAGTTTGACTAAATAAAGTCAAACCTAATAACCAAACAAATTTCAACTATGAACTAAACAATTCATATTTACTCCAATTTAAGTGTGAATTCCACAATTCATAACCAATTTCATTCTAGTATGAATTCAACAATTCATAGTTCATTCAACTCAATTAATGGACTACACATAATCTCAAGCCCACATTTTGATATATATACATAGTTTGACTAAATAAGCCAAACCACACAATCAAACTCAATTCCTTTATGAATCTAACGATTCACAACCAATTTAATTCAATTGTGAGACTATCACATCAATTAACACTCAATGTCATTGCAATGACTCAAAATTCAAACACCAAATTAGAAATGCACAGTTTGACTAAAATAAGTCAAACTGCACAATTAACAAACAACACCTATGAATCAAACCATTCATAGTCAAACCAATTCAATTAGTAGACTATTTCTACTTCACATATATGGTGTTTAGCAAGTTGAATAACTTACCTTAGCACTAGGATTAGAGATTAACAAATGGTGATTTGTCTTCTCTTTGACTTTCCTATGCACTTCCAATACCACCACCTATGTCATTTCAAATTTCAATTCTCTTAACTATTATCCTAGTTAAGATTTACATTGACTTATCCAAGTCAATTTATTGACTATCAAATTTTCTATTTTACAATGATAATCACTTCAAACAAGTTTCATGATTCACTTCACCAACTTTGACTAAAAATCAAACTATTGGCATTTCTACAAACACTTTGTGTGCATCAATCTATTACACTGATCTCTATAATGTTAAACATTAACCAATCCCACTCAAAATCACCAATTCATCATTTTTATATAAGATTAGTCAAAATTGATACATCACACAATAAAAACCATGCCTTCAAGCTTTCTACTAGTTGATAAATACTATCATATGAATTTTCTCTTAACTTCTCAAGTTACCCAAATCCATACCAAATCAAAATTCAACCAAATATCATATCAACTAGTAGTTTGATTGTTTTAAACTCATAACAAACATCTATTCATGGTTTCTAACTTATTTAAACAACAAATTTCAAGAATTGAGCAAAACCCATATCTTGTTCATCTCAAGAAATCATGACTAACATCAAATTAGGAATCACAAATCACTTACATGATGTTAGTAATCACAAAGGATAGTGATTTATGCCTTCAGTCTTCGATTTGGACCACGAATTTTACAAGATTAGAAACTAGGGCTTGAGTTCTTCTTCTCATCCCCTCTTCTCTGCTCTCACGTAAACACACACACAAAAACAAGAGATACGAGACGTTGACTAAGTCAAGGTCTCTTATCTCTTCATAATTCAAGTTTGCCTAATTGGCAACTTAAACCCCTCAAACTTTTAATATATAACCAAGTTAACTAACTTAGTTATTTAATTTAACTTATCAACATACTTCAAATATTAGTTAAATAAATACTTAACTAGAAATTTCATCCAATTCATTATATTATAATAATTTATCGAAACGGGTCGTTACACTCACGATCTCGAACTCGGTGCTTTCGTATTTGCCTTAAAGATTTGGAGGCACTATCTCTATGGCACAAAATGTGTAGTCTTCACTAATCACAAGAGCCTTCAACCTATACTTCATCAAAAAGAAATCAATATGAGGCAACGACGTTGGGTTGAACTTTTAAACGATTACGATTGTGAGATTCGTTATCATCCCGGCAAAGCTAACGTTGTAGCCGATGCACTTAGTCGAAAGAGCCATACTCAAGTGCATAGCATTCAAATCCAATAAAATCTTCACAACCACATCTATGAGGCTCAACAAATCTCTTTGAACCAAGGCAATTTGCATGATAAAATGTCTTGTGATGCCGAACTGCAACTAGAAACCAAGTCTGATGGTTTACTTTATTTCTTGAATCATATTTGGATTTCTAATCGAAACAATCTTCGATTGACCATCATGACCGAGGCACACAAGTCTAGTTATTCCATTCATCCTGGAGCGGACAAGATGTATCAAGACCTTTGAGTCCTATATTGGTGGCCTGGCATGAAAAAGGACATTGTTGAGTATGTTACTAAATGTTTGACTTGTTCTAAAGTCAAAGTTGAGCACCAACGACCTTCGAGATTGCTTGTTCAACCTGAAATTTGCATGTGGAAGTGGGAAAACATTTCTATGGACTTCATCACTAAACTCCCAAGGACTTCTAGTGGTCATAATAGCATATGGGTGATCATTGACCGTTTGTGTGACATCTCGGAATTTCCAGGTCAGCAATTTCTTTATTTTAACTAATAATATGAATTACTGTTGCATACGTGGCACTAGAATCATTACTAGTTAGTGTGACACGTGGCACAACAGACCAAACGCACCGATAATTCAAGGAATTATCGCAAAACACAACGCACGTGTCTTGAATAACGATCGTTGGTGAAACCACAGTACACTTTCACTGCACTTAGGTTCTAGGGAACCTAAAATATTGGGAACAATGATTAAATGTCGAGAAATGATGATCGTAATCGAAAAATACGCGAAAATCGGTTCGAAACAACAAAATTAGGCTTATTGGGCTTCTCTGGGACCCGTCGCGGTACGCGAGGGACCAACAGGAGGATTTATAGCGGTACGCGACAAGCATCGCGGGGGTTTGACTCCCGAAATCCGTCGCGGTACGCGAAGCTTCTTTTAACCATCCACCGCGGTACGCGACGGAGTCCTGACGACAAATCTTTATAAAATCAAGACCACCATGCCTATTAACACCACCCTCATCATTTCTCCGGTTCTACACAACCAACTCTCGACTATTCCTCTCTGAAACACTTTGATTTGACCCTTGGGAAGCCATTGGAGACCTCCATTGAAGCTTCAAGCTTGAAGGTTTGAAGATTAAGAACTTGAAGACCCATTGGAGCTCAAAACCACCACCATAACCATCTCATTCTTGCAAGAACCTGCTGTCCAGAAGCTGTTGAGGCAAAGAAATCATCATCTCAGGAGTTCTTGACACATTAGAAGGTAGTTCTATACCCAAAACACACTTTCTTCACTTTTACACTCACATGCATGACTTTAAACACACATGCAAGCACCCTTGATGCACATGCACAAATTTTAGTTCTGGGTTTGATGATGTTTACATGATATTTGATGATCTATGATGTTTAGATTAAGTTTTGTGACGATCCATGATAATGTCAGTCTACATGTTGTTGATTTTATCATAAAATGGGTACTTTTAAGTACATGCATGAATAATCTAAGAATATTGGCTTAATGTGGATGATGAAATGATATTTAGGGTGTTCTACATGATTAGAATGATTGATTATGTCAAGATTTGATCATTTGGTGATTATTACTAATTTTAGTAACTTTAATGTTACAAAATGTGTGTTCTTGATGAAATAACCACATTTGCATGTTTAGATCTATAATTTATGCTTAAAATGATGTTTAGAAGTTAGATGGTGATTACTAGATGTGTTGGAATGGTTAGAATTGCTAAAAGTATGATATTTAGGAATGTTACTAAATATAGTAATTTTTTTGTTATGAAATTTCTAGAAATGATGAATTTATTAAGGATTGTGTGTTTGATATGCTTAGTTGAAGTGGTTATGATGATAATATGTGATTTTACAACTTAGTTGAACGAGATATGCGCATTTGTCTAGAGTTACTATAAATAGTAACTTTATTTTGCAAAATCCGAGAATAGGAGCATGCTAGACGTAACGATTATGATTGATTGGCTATTTAGGATTAAAATAGTGATGCTAGATGATATTAGTTGATAAACATGATGAAATACGCTTGTTTGTGCAAACTTTCTAATTATAGAAACTTTTACGCGCAAACTCTGCTAAACCGGCTATGTGTAACTATGTGCTATGTGATAACATGCTCATTTAGGATAAATATGCATGTTAGAATAATCGGAATATGATTTAGTACATGACTTGCTTGAATTAGAAACTTTCCTGAAATAGAAACTTACTATAACTAGTAAGTTTCCTCACGAAAGTGATTATTGGTATCTGCACATTTCACACGACACTAAACCACACGCTACACGAGCACTGATCCAAACCGTCACCAACGGGTCGTTAAGTCAAACACGGTCAACACGGTCAACGCGACCCACAAAACAACTCGGAGTTGTTGAACTCGAACACGGTCCTGTGAGACCCACATATGTGAACACAAACTTACAACACCTATGTGATATAGGTAATTACTAGCCGGCGAGCTACACCGTTCCGATACGAACGCGCATCATTTTACTCAAACTCAGGTGAGTTTTACAGCCCCACTTTTACTCTTATACTGTTTTACTAAACTTTGGGGTGAGAATACCATGCAACTGTTTTAGATATATGACTGGTATGTTGTGAAAACCATTTTCAAGTGTAACTATTATCGCTTAAAATCCTCACTTATCCTTACCGTTAATTGTATCACAAACGAGTCGTAATTACGTAGTACTACTGGGTTTGACTAGCCCCACTCGGCACCAATGTTGACTGAAGGTCATAACGAGTGTAATTTCGATGAGAATGCGGGTTCAGCGATGACCTGCGGAGGCAAACGGGAACAGTCTAGTTTCGGTAAGATGAACTGACACACTCCACGGATCGTAGTATCCAACAACTAAACTTAACATACCCAGTATATGTCTGTTTACTTTTCAGTCTGTCTAAACCTGTGAACTCACCAACTTTTTAGTTGACACTTTTCGCATGTATTCTCAGGTAACTAATGGAGCACACGCTAGGACGCACTCAAGGAAGCCTTAAGAAGTCTGACTGGCATATAGACTCGTGTCCTAGGTTGTTGTGTGCATTTGTTTTGTTTTAAAACACTTTGAACTATGTAGCGTCTGATACAATTGCGTTCCGCTGCAAACTTTGTTTATTTATGATATGAAAACATTTCCGCTGCTTTATTTTGAAAACATGTTTGTTTTACAAATCTGTGTGATTGTGTAACTCATATAGAGTCATTCTATATGACCATGAGCTGTGATCCTGGCCACGTCACACCCACTTGGACTGACACCACGAGTGGGAATTTGGGGGTGTGACAGTTTGACTAAATCGACTCACTTCTTACCGATTTGCGAGAACTTTCCCGTGCGAAAGTTAGCTCGTATCTATGTTGATGAGATCGTAAGCCGACATGGAGTACCTCTTAGCATTATATTTGATCGTGATGCTCGATTCACTGCTCGTTTTTGGGAATCTCTACACGAATCATTTGGTACTCGATTGAATCTTAGCACGACTTATCATCCTCAAAAGGATGGTCAAACAGAGCAAACAATTCAAACCCTCGAAGACATGCTTAGAACTTGTGCCATTAACTTTGGTGGCAATTGGGATTATCACCTACCGCTTGTCGAGTTCTCATATAACAATAGTTATCATGCAAGTATCGGCATGGCGCCTTTCGAAGCTCTCTATGGTAGTAAATGTCGCTCGCCTATTACTTGGAACAAGATTGGTGAGAATCAAATCATCGGTCCCGAACTGATTCAAGAAACGACCGACAAGATTCATCTAATTCGCGACAACTTGTTAGCTGCTCGAAGTCGCAAAAAGAGTTATGCTGACAAACGTCGTAAACCTTTCGAATTCCAAGTCGGTGATATGGTACTTCATAAGGTTTCACCTTGGAAAGGAGTTATACGGTTTGGTAAAAAGGGAAAGCTTGCTCCTAGCTACGTGGGTCCTTTTAAAGTTCTCGAAAGAATTGGGAAGGTAGCCTACAAGCTTGATCTACCACAAGAGCTTAGCAACATCAATTCAACATTCCATGTGTCAAACTTGAAGAAATGCCTCGCTGATGACAATCTACATGTACCTCTTGATGATGTTCGCATTGATAAGTCGATGAACATTATTGAGAAACCGGTAGAGATCATGGATCGTCATGTCAAACAACTCAAGCGAAGCCGAATTCCTATTGTCAAAGTTCGTTGGGAATCGAAGCATGGTCACGAGTTCACTTGGGAACGTGAAGACCAAATGAAGTTGAAGCATCCACATTTGTTTTCTACATTTTCTTCTTAACTTCGGGACGGAATTTCTAAAAGTAGGGGAGACTGTAACGTCTCGATAAGTCTTGTAATTTCAAGTTATTAATAAACGCGGAATTTTATTATTTTTAGAATTCTTTAAATACATATGATAATAATAATTCAAATATATACTTTTAACAAAATATGGTTACATATATAATAACAATCATATTAATAAGAATTACAAGTTTAAAAGTTATAAAGTAGGTTTTTATAAATTAATAACAATAATAATAAAATTCTCAAATACTAATTTTGTAACCTTTTATTATTTTAGTTGTTATAAAACCTTGAGGGACTCATTGTGACAAGTTAAAAAAAACAGATATTGTAAAGAAAACATGGAGGGACTAGAAGTGTCAACAGCCCATAGTTCTCTCCTTCACCCACATCTCCCATGGATCGACCCAACAACCATATACGACCCATTCGTTCAAACGAATCAAATAAGCGAGCGAAATCAATAAAAATTTAAACTTTAAACAACTCCAAACACAATGGGATCGATAACAACTACCAATTCGAAGTTTAAAATTCAAAATCATACGAAACTTAAGCCTAAACGTCCGTAATCGAGCCTCCATTCGAATTCAATATAAACCCAAATAAAAATAAAATTAATTTCATCCCAACGTGCATCTACACCTTGCGAAACCTTCTGTTAAATCAAATATCACACACAAACGTCATAGATCGCGAATCAAAAGGTTTTAAGTCCCGACCGTTTGTCCTCTATACGTGTAACATCTGTGCCGGAACCGTCACCGGAACAGTAATTTGCACAGTAAAGTGCACAGTAACTCAGGTACACATTACGTGAAACTATGTTGATACTATTTACACATGTGGCTTAACATGAAACTATGATGCGATTGTCTGAAATCTGATTTAAAACCTGATGGTTTAACAGTCAGAAACATATCAGACAACACAAACCTGACACACAGATACTTGATTTGATGCTAGTATGTATAAACGTATGCGAGGATAAACAGAACAAAGCTATGACAGTTGTTGTTACAGAATGCTAAACCGATGAATTATTCGTACATGTGACGATCTGTACGAATAGATCTGAAAGTTTAACGAACTGAAATGATGACTGGAAAGTAGAAAACAAAATCAGAAAGTGAAACGTACGATCGTGTTCGTACAGTTAGCGCTCTGTACGAAAACGCGCGTAAGTGACGTTTTCTGACGAAACGAAAACGAAGACGGCACGAATGATAATAAAATTAAGGAAATATAATATTTCCTGTTTTACAATTTTGAAACTCATCAGAAATAAACTAAACGGAAACTATTTTAATGAAAACGCGTAAAATAAATTCATTTTAATTATATTACGTAAAAATACGCGAAATAGTGACGCGAGTTAACGAAACGCTCAAAATAATTAATTACGATAAATAATTTAAGACAAATAAATTTTAATGATTTATTTGGAATCACAGCCTTCGGAACGTAAACTAAAACTAATTTTTATTTAAAGTCGTAAAAATACGCGCGTTACGTTCCGGAAACACGAAGGAAACGCGAACCGAGCAAACAAAACGAACCCGAACTCACTCGGGGTATAAAAACCCTCAATGAGTTCATCTTCTTCCTAAATCACCCTTCTCTCTCTCTCTCTAAAAACCCTAATCCGGCCACCCTCTCTCTCTTTCTACCTTCTCTCTACCATAACTCACTCAAAACTCAACCAAATCACCTCATTCTTTCGCCAAATCGAAGATCTCGACCTCCCCTACACGAAAGTACAACCGATCTGGGTTGGAATCCATCTGAAACGAGGTAATCAGTGAAGAAAGGTAGCGATTTTTAGGGTTTTCTACAAACCCGAAAAAAACCGAACTTTAGCCGGTTTAAAACACCCATTTTTCGACCCATACACCTTCTAAATGATTTTACTCATTTAAACCCACTCAAAACGACTATATATACGACTATACCCCGAAATCGTCTTCTCCCATGGCTGAAAACCCGTTCCGGCGAATGGCCCATGAGTATGAGCCATTCGGCCGAATGAGTCGGGAGTATGAGAAGGGAGTATGAGTCGGGAGTATGAGAAGAGAGTATGAGCCGGGAGTATGAGTCGGGAGTATGATTCGGGAGTATGAGTCGGGAGAATGAGTGGAGAATGAGTGGTGAGTATGAGTCGGGAGTATGAGCCGGGAGAATGAGCCATTCGGGTGACTCATTCGGGCGAATGACTCATTCGGGACTCATTCGGGAGACTCATTCGGAGGACTCATTCGGGAGACTCATTCGGAGGACTCATTCGGGAGACTCATTCGGCGACTCGCTCATTCGGGAGAATGACTCATTCGGGTGAAAACTCATTAGCATGAGCCATTCTTATGAAAATCACAAGAATGAGTCATTTTCACTACACCAACTCAGTTAACAACTCAGATTTCAAAAAGAACAATCAAATAAGGGATCATAACTCAAATAATGTTTAATCAAACACAGGACTGTGAATACAACATCAGTACGACAACAGTGAGCGCGTGCATTTTTGAGTCTTAGTCAACCACTACAACAACAAGGTGAGTTCATTTGTCCCTTTTCAAACATATTTGTTTTACCTCGGGACTGAGAAGCATGTTGTACATTTTAAAAAAATATTGAAATGTTTTAAACGAATGCTTTTATACTTATTCATGATGCTTAATCTTTATGCTTGATACTTATGCTATGAAACTTTGGACTTAAACTATACGCTCGATGATTGCGCTATAAACTACACTCTCAAACTTTAGGCTAAATGCTTGTGTTATAAACTCTATGCATAAACTACATATTCGATGCTAAGGCTTTGAAACACTTACACTAAACGCTAATATTTGATACAATCGTTTCAAAACTAATACTATAAGTACATATTCTAAATACTAATTCTTTAAACAATTATTTTGAAAGCTAAGATCTTATACTCTGAATCTAGATGTTAATTTGTTTTACACTTATATTTATGTGGTTAAACTTAAAACGAAAACTTATAAGCTTAGAAAGACTTACTCACTTAAAAGGCTATGAAGACTTATATGCGTAAAATACTTAAAACACTTGAATGCTTGATATACTTGGAAGGCTTGAAAACACTTGAATGCTTGATATACTTGGAAGGCTTGAAAACACATGAATGCTTGATACACTTGATATGCTTGGGAAAAACATGAATGCTTGATATACTTGATATGCTTGGAAAACATGAATGCTTGATATACTTGATATGCTTGGAATGCTCAGACAACAGACTGATTGACCGCCGCGTCTTGACATTGGTCAAGCCCTACTAGTCATCAGTGAAACTATGTGAATGCTTTAGACTTGTATGCTTAAACTATCGGACATTGTAAGACAGACTGATTGGCCGCCGCTTGTTGACCTAGGTGTCAACCCCTACTAGTCATCAGTGTTCTTCTTTGTCGGACATCGTAAGACCGACTGTTGGCCGCCGCGTGTTGACCTAGGTGTCAACCCCTACTAGTCATCAGTGTTCTTCGTTGTCAGAATCATGTAAGACAGACTGATTGGCCACCGAGTGTTGACCTAGGTGTCAACCCCTACTAGTCATTCAATGTTCTTCTTGATTCTTCTATGGTTATGACAAGTGACTAGAATGATTTGGGTTCTTCTAGTTGACCTTGTGTCAGCTTGAGGGTTCTCTATCATAACACGTCACGAGTTATACTTAGGACCGTTATGGATGGATGCTGAACTCCTTAGGGTGTTCAGCTGTCCATAATGGTGCCTCATAAACTTGATACTCAGATGCTACTTTGTGTGTGTTAAAGGGTAGGTAAGACGCTTAATTATCATTAACAGCAATGTCCCATGCTACTTAGTATGTGGTGGGACGGCGTCTGGGGGGGTCGTAGGCTCGACTCAGGGGTATGCCCTATATATAAGCATACCGAGTTGGATGATACAGGTGGTGTTAATGAGATTAAGGTTGTTACCGAGGGGATGCATGAATGCTTTTGGGTCAATATCACAAACTTTTAAACACGATGCTTGTTAAACTTATTGAAGCTATTGCATACGAATGCTATAGACTGGTAAACTTTGAAGCAGTAAACTAAAGCTATGATGAAGGATGAATTGGATAGTAGGTAAAATGCTTAATTATCATTAACAACAATGTCCTATGCGACTTAGTATGTGGTGGGACGGCGTCTGGGCGGGTCGTAGGCTCGACTCAGGGGTATGCCCTATATATAAGCATACCGAGTTGCATGATACATGTGTTGTTAATGAGGTCAAGGTTTTACCTAGGAGGTTTGCAAAAGCTATTTTTCAAATACTAAAACTACATGAACTCACCAACCATTGTGTTGACTTTGTTTTCTTACATGCTTTCTCAGGTGATGCGCAGAAATAGGATCAGACTTCAGGAATGCATACTAGGATACTCTGATAGAGGACCTAGTAGACTTTTGGAAAGCACAGATTTTGTTACAAAAGGAAATCACTTTTGATATCTTGTACAGATACAAGATAGATACATATGATTCTTCTGATAGGTTTATTTAGTTAAATTACTAAACATGGTCAACTGTAATTTAACTTTGTAATCCTAGTTTGATGCTATTGTGCTTTAGTTATTCTTAACATTGATGCTATGTAAACAATCTGATCATCACGATTATCACTCACGATATTGCGCCCCGAGAACCTTCCGCCCAACGGGGACTTCAATCCAACCCCGCCGGCTCAGGGTGTGACAATACGTGAGCTCGAAATCATATCAAATCGAAACAAACGTACATGCTTTATACATCCTTGTACTCATTTTTATTAACAAACAAAAGCCCTATAGTATTAAAGATGATCGGGTTAACATTCGATCGAATTTGATGCATTTAGGAACTAGGGCTCGTAGATAAAAAAAACTGGAATTGGGGAAAGTCGAACATATCAGTTTAAGTTTAATTAAAATGGACTGATATCACGACTTGCAGCCTAGAACAACCGGTACACACAGCACTTCGAACTGATGGTCGGGGGTTCGAATCCCGGCTGCGACATTTAAGGGCTGTTCTGCCATTTTTTTTTTAACTTTTTATCTACTAATTATTTCTAAATTCTGATTTCACCTAAAATATTATAAACCTAAAAAACTATTAATTTGAAAAATAATAATAATAATAATAATAAATTTACTCAGTTTATTTATTTATCTAATTATTTATTTGTTTATTTATTTATGTATTTCTTTTAATTAGATACTATTTAGTTTATGTACTATTTATTCACTTATTTACTTATTTCTTTGAATAATAATAATAATAATAATAATAATGATAATAATAATAATAATAATTAATATTCAGTTTATTTATTTATTTACTTAATTTATTTATTTACTTATTTAATTAATTCTTTTAAAAAAAGGGTATTAATATTAAGAAATACATAAATAAATAAACAAATAAATAATTAGATAACATAGATTTATTTTTACTTTTAAATAATATTTTAGTTAGTAAAGCTATATATTTAATTTTTAAGGTTTACGAAATTACAAAGAAAATATTTTTAACAACATTATTTTAAATAAATAACAATGTAATTATTATAAACGAATATATTGTTTATAAGTTAAATTAATTGGTTTAACATACAATTTTCTATACTATTATTTTATGATGAATTATTAGTGAAAATTATTTAATTCAAATCATAAAATTTAAATGAATTATAGTAGTCTATACTTATCTAACTCTTTTGAACAAAAATAAATTGTAAACATTCACACATGAAAGCACATCATTCATAGTCGTATTATAAATTCCATAAAATCATAAGTTACATTAGTTTATATTGAATTTCATAATATAGGTTGATTACATTGTGTTGAACACTAGTTGACTACATACTTGGCATTATTAGCAACGACTAACTCATAACACAAGGTGAGTCTTCATAGCCCCCTTTTAAGCTTTTATTATTTGGGGTGAAACATGTTATCACAATTTTTAAACTATTTTTGTGCAACTAGTTTATGACATTATACATATTGAACATTAGTTAACATTTAACATTGATCACCCTTAGTAACTATGATAGATATATTGACCGGCCATTCCACTGTGTTTGATTTACCCTTCGGGGGAAGCCCGTATTGATAGTTACTAATTCAAGCATTGCGATGCTTATCATGGTCAAACATTATTCTGTTAACATTAGTTGATCTGCTTTATTTACTAATTCAATATTATATGTTCATTAAGCTTGGTTACACATATTACTTATAACATTTATAAACGTTTATTGAACTATTTTGGTGTGTGTGCTTAAACATGTGAAGCTCACCAACTTTATAGTTGACCTTTTTATTTAAACATGATTCAGGTGGAAACGCTACTTAGGCATGCAAAGAGATTGAATTTAGTTTTCGTATTATGTTTGAATTATTATTTCCTTTTATGATGTAATGAATGTTGGAATGTTAAGTTTGAATTTATTATAATAAATGGTTTGAATTTATTACAATAAACACCCTGCGCTTTTGAACAATGTACACTTCTTGTACGCTCCGATGATTCCGCCATTGGTCGGGTTGTTACACTTGTCTTCTTTTCGCAAATTGGATTTTAATAATTCAAACTTTTATTAGTTGGCCGCTACCTGTCCTAAATACAAAAATTCTCAATAACGATCACTACTTTTGACCTATTTATCTATGATGGAACTCCATTAAATAGAACCAAAAGAATAGCTAGCCAACGGATTCCTGATCTTTGTTTAAATATATTATAAAATCCATACATATTACATCAAAAGAACCTTCATTACAAAGACTATAATTTTTTAAAATAATGATCAGTTTTTATTTAATTTTGTTTTTCAATTTTTAGCTATTTTTTAATAACAAAAGTTCATATATAATCAAGCTAGTACGTGGTAAGCTACACAAAGTTGATACGCAACTCCAAAAAAAACACCAACAAAGGAAACAATCTACGTACACCAAACAGTTTATAGCCAGATGTATAATTTATTAAACGATATTATTGTTTATTCTTAAACTAAACGAATTGAAACTTGATATTAATTATTATAAAAAAAATATTATAGAGTCTTTACAATTTTAAACCATATAATAAAAGCTGCTACTCTTCGTCAATTAATCCTCTATCATATAAACTCAAGATCCCTTCAACTTTCCAATCATTTTGTGCTTTCAAAATTACTTCCAATTTGTCGCATTTAACCTGCAAACATGAAACATGCATACTTGTCTAATTTCAACCAATCAAGCACTCGAATGAAAGATTTGGCATTAAACACACATAATTATCATTCCAAACCCCATCCATCAGCTACTTACTTGACAAAAACGTATTTTTTTAATACTTGTAAGAGTTAATTACACAATTGGTCCCTAGAACATGTTGATTTTGCACAGAGGTTTTAACTGTTTGCAATAATGTAACACATGTGATTCCTAGAGTAAATGGTTATTATCTTTTTTTAATTAAATTTTTACAAATGACAAAAATATCTCTTAACTCAACCCAACCCACCTCCGACTCTGCAGCAATCAGATATCCACGACCCATTTCCCCAATTGTCTTTGTTACTAGTTCTTCTCCTTTCTCTTTTGCTGGTTAATCTTTAGGAGATGATGAACAGGGAGAGAAGATTGAATCTAATGTTCTTTTGTTCCTGCCTATTAAGATCAAATTCAATAGTGTAGATCGAATTGAATCACTGATTAAAGGAGAAACGAAGGGATTTAGAGTGCTTTCTTACATGATTTGTGAATATTGGGGAATATACTGAGTAATGGGAGAATAGTATGCTGTTCAAAAAGTTAGAGGCTCACTCGAAAAAAGCTCGTTAAAAACGAGCCCAGCCCGAGCCAGGTTTAGCTCGGCTCATAGCTCGACTCGTTGGCTCGGCTCATGGCTCCGCTCATAGCTTGACTCGTTTGCTCGGCTCGATTATATATATATATATATTTAATTATACACTCATACACATATATGTTATATTACACACACAAACACAAATATATAAATATATATAATACATATATAAAGACATATAAATTATACATAATATATATCTATATTTATTTATTATCTTATACACATATTTAATTAAATATATATTATGTATAATATATATATATATATATATATATATATATATATATAGGATTGGGATCAAATACTAACCCTCTCTTACGGCGCTAACCCATTAACTTTGCCAAAACGAAGCCGAATCTTGAATTTTTTTTTTGAACATCATTGTAACACAATTAGAACACCATGTTTGGGCTAATTCATCACCGTTTAAAAAATATCATCGTTGTAAGGTTTTTGCTACAGTACTGTAAGTTTTAAATATTTAAACACCTACAGTACTGTAAGAGCCCAAACGGTGATGAATTAGCCAAAACTCAAAACTGAACATGGTGTTCAAATTGTGTTACAATGATGTTTAAAAAAAAATTCAAGATTCGGCTATTTTTTGACAAAGTTAATGGGTTAGCGCCGTAAGGAGGGTTAGTATTTGAACCCTTCCCTATATATATATATATATGTAAAGTGGAGGATAGAAAAAAAACAAGCTGGATTGTGACTCAATTTTTTTACAAGCTCGAGCTCAAATTTTTGGCTCGAAAAAATTTTCGAGCTAGCTCAGCTTGGCTCGATTACAACCCTAGAAAATATGGAGATTTGTTGAAGCTTCAAGCTTACCAATGGAGGAGAGGACTTGAATGCCAAGTGAAAATCACTCAAACAAGCTAAACAAGATGTCCCACTGATCAAACCATCAATTTTCCCATATTTCAGGACGGTGATTGCAGTGATCACAGGGGTTGTATAGGCTGCAATGGTGGTGGTGGTGGTATACTGGTATAGGTTTGGGGGGGTTTTGAAGATGAAAAGGTTGAGGATATTTTGGGTATTTTAAAATTTTTAACCCTAGAATTTAAAACCATTCAATCCATAGATCACCATATTATATTTTTGCAAACATTTTGAATAATTTGTGTAATTTTTCAAAGTTAAAGATCATTAGTACAAAATGACATACCTTATGAACCAATTGTGTAATTAACTCTACTTATACGTGTATGCGTTTGAGATTTTGCTTCTTAATATTAATCCGACAAAAAATATTTTGATATGGAATAGTTTATAAATAAAAATAACATAGATTTTATTTGTAAATAATAATAAAAGAAAAGAAAATATGTCAATAAAAACTTCCTTGGTTTTCTTTTTCTTGAAAGGCAAAAACTTCGTTGGATAGCATGTCATTAAATATGACATTGGTTTACTCAAAACAGTGAGCCATTTACGTAGTTCCAGACTTCCAGTAGCCTATGTTTTAGCAACAAATATGTATTTTTTTTAACAATAGTTTTTTTTTTCAACAATTTTTTTACACTAACACTTGAATGCTCAATCTTTTTAGGAAAAAACACTTTAACACGCCTTAATATTATTTGAACAAATATTCATTGATTTTTAGCAACATATATATATATATCTGAATGAAAATCACTTTATTTTTCTTGAACGACAATTATAAGAGTTGTGTTAAAGTATACCTTCTACAAGGTCATTTTACGATCACTAGGCCTGTAAACGAACCGAACAGTTCAAACTGTTCGTGAACTCTTCGGCGAGAAGTTCGTTTATGTTTGTTTAATTAAATGAACGAACATGAACATACCTAGTGTTCGTTTATTTATGTTCATGAACTGTTCGGTTATGTTCGTTTATTTATGTTCGTCTATTTGTGTTCGTTAATGTTCCTTTATGTTTGTTAACTATGTAATGTTAGTTTATGTTCGGTTAACTATATAATTTACGAATGATATGTATTTACATTTAAGAAACCTGTCGTTTGTGTTCGTTTATACTTGTTCAATTGTGTTTGTTTATAAATGTTCATATTCGTTTATGATTGTATAATAGTGTTAAATAATGTTCATTTATATTTGTTAGTTTATCTTGGTTCGTTTGTGTTCATTTATGTTCATGAACAGTTCGTTTAATTTATTAATGAACGAACACAAACGGACATGAACATATTCATTTTCTTAATAAATGAACACGAACACAAAATTCATGTTCGTTTATGTGTTCGTGTTCGTGCGTTTCATTTACAGGCCTATTGATCACTATTATAGGAAATAGTCTACGAGGAAGTTTATGGAAGTTATACAGACTGCATGAGTTAGTACAGATCATACGCCTCCTTGCATGGTGCGTACATACAACACATATAACATTAGTAGGTGGGAGGCAAAGGCCGTCTTTACTTAACTATATTATAGGCAAGCGTCTTATGCAGAGTTAATTATATTAAAGAACAACAGAGTTATAAAATATCATTGGTAAGTATTGTACTATCTATTATTCTTTTTTTTTTTAATTTCATTTATGGTTCTTTTGTAATTTTTAGAATTTGTGAACCATAATTTTTTATGGCATACAACAAATTATTTGGGAAAGTGACCTTAATTTTTGTATTTGCCTTGAGCCCTCGAAAAGCTTGAGCCGGTTCATGAGCGAACCGAACTGAACGAGTGTATGCTCGTACTCAGGTTGTTTACAAACCGAGTTGCTCAGTTTGTTTCAAAATTTGCAAAATCGTGCGAAATGTTGTGCTCGTTTCTCGGCTTGTTTTGAAACCGAACGGCTCGGCTTGGTTCGGTTTCAAAACATAATTTAATGTAAATTCAGAATATTTATATTATTTCAAAGTTAAAAATTAAAAAAAAAAATAAGTTTAACCACATTCAAATCCACAACTAAAAGTAAGTTTATAAATTATAAACTATCATAATACGAAAGCATAAAAGAGTTTCAAATGTTTGAATAGTTTATTAAAACCATTATTAATTATTTTGAATACACAAACATCATGATTTATCTTTAAAAACTTGTAACATGTCAGTGTTAATAAGAAAACAATATCTCTATTTATACACACACAAATATGGAAAATATAATTTGAAAACCCATTTTGTTGTGAAACCATGCTAAAAACATGTAAAAAAAGATTTTTTTTTTTTAATTTTTGAAATTTTTTCACAAGTATGTAACATTATTTGGCACATTTATAAAAAAAAAATTAAAAAAAGGCAGCAATTTTTTTTAAATATTTTGTAAAATCATGTAAAACAAATGTAAAATAATGTATTTACATGGTTTTACAAAATATTTGACATTGTTTTACAAAATATTTAAAAAAAAAAACCCTCGACCTTTTTTTTTAATAAAAAACAAACCAATAATATTATAAACTTGTAAAAAATTTCAAAAAAAACTTTTTTACATGGTTTTTACCATAGCTTTCACAACAAAAGAGGGTTTTATTTTATTAATACCTACACACATATATAGTAATATTACTTTATATACATACACACTTAGTTTTATGCTTAAACTTACCTATACAGGCAAGCCAAACGAACAAATTAAATGAACAACTATCCGAGTGCGTCAAACGAGCTTACATTGGCTCGTGCGCAGCTTGTTTAGAAACCAAACTGAACATGCTCGGCTCATTTAAAAACGAGTGAAACTCGAACGACGGACACTTCACAAAACCCGAATCTCGTCAATTGGAAGTTTTATTTTTACTAAAAAATTAAAAAAAAAAAAAAACCCTCCATCGTTTGAAGCTAAAATAGTAGGGGACTGGCACAGCACGCGGGTCTAGTACAGTGGTGGCCCACTCACAGCCGTTAGTTAAAAATTATAGCCATTGGCCTTTTACTATTTGGTAACAATTATATTTAAAAATAAAACATACATATTTTTATGGTTTGTTTAATATCATGTTAGTGATTTCATTAAAAAAACTATACTTTAATCAGTCAGAGATTGAGTTGTTTGATTGCATTTTAACAAAACATTTGAATCGGCTTGCAAAGTCTTTAACGATTAAGGTGAAAATACATGCTTACACCCATGCATATCTAACAATATAAATGAGTTAGTCTGGATGAAGAATTGAAATGAGCATCATCATAACATATATAACGGGTGTATAATACGTTAACACAATACGAGTCAAAATGAATAATCTAAAAACTATGATAATATAATATATTTAAACATGTAAGAATTATTTATAATATATTTGATGATAAAATTAGTAAAGATTATACAAATAAACTATTTGTTTACCTACAATCTTTTTAACTTGAATTAAATTAATGTTTTATAAACACAATCCATTTACACTCAAACTGATTTCGCTTAAAACTCATCCTGATTCGTATTCATATTAACCTGAACTTGTTCTGACTCGTTACCCAACCTGACAATTTTACCAGACCTACACATGTTAAATCATTTAGAGCTCTTACCCATTAAACCACTCACTTTACTCATAAAAATAAAACCAAATAACCAAAAATCGTTGATCAACCGAAAGAATCCAAACATTCAAAGCCTAAACATTTTCTAACCAAATTCTTCACAAGTTTATCATTCTTAATTCGAACCATTGTATAATTTGTCATTCTCCTGTTGGAATCTAATGGCTTCTAATATCTAAACGTTTTCAATAATAATTTTTGCTAGAATCCAAATGCTCTTGATATTTAACAACCGTCCACTAAAGGGTATGCTAGCCACTTGACCTCTCTAAGACTGGACCCATCGACAATCAACATTTCGTTTGATTGCTCAAAAGTGAAAAAATAACAAAAAATAAACAAATAAACCTAACGATCCGTTTGCTCCACCAACCCTTGGTTGGTTTGCATATTTTACATTTATAGATATATATTAAAATTAATTACATAAATTAAAAATAAAACTAAAAAATTACATAAACAACTAAAATTTAAATTTATATAAAATAACTAAAATTTAAAAATTAAATAAATTAAAATACTTTTAAAATTTTTGGTTATTTTATTAAAAATAATAATATATATTTTCTAAATTAAATAATTATTTTTAATCAAATAAAAATAATCATACAACAATATTCAGTTAGTGTAAATTAGGTTGGGTTGGTTGTGAATAAGAGTGAAAATTTTAAGTTTGGTTGGTTCTATAAATGAAAAGGAGAGAAGTTAATTTTTAGTGAATAATTTTGGTTGGTTGATTGTGAATAGGAGTATTCTAAGAGAGGTCTTGGGTTGAATCCATGCTGAAGCAGTCAGAGTGTTTACCTGGTTGTGTGGTTCTAAGATGAGGTTGGTCGTATGCACAAAATCGTCAAATACGAGGGGATGGTTGAAATCTCATCTTTAATGTCGTCGTACCAAACCGTTCAAAGAAAATCTAATCACCCGAGTCTAATTTTTGTCTTAAAACACAATAAAACCCATGTTGTTCCCGAAACATGATCAGTAAGCAAAAGCAAAAAGAAATGCATATCCATAAAACAATCAACATCAACCGAAATCATTTGCATTTGGGCAATAAATAACGTTCAATGGCCGAAAAGGACACTTTAACTTGAGCTCGAACGACGTGTCCGACGGTTCGAGGATAGATATATTCGGATAATTTATTAGATATCCAAATAATTTTTTTTTGTATTGCGGATATTTCGTATAATTTTTGGATATTCGGTTATCTGAAATATATTTTTTTATTTTTTTATTTTCTAATTTCGGACTCGAATATTGAAAACCACCACCCGAAATTCGGATATCTGAAACAGTGGATATCTGAAAATAAACACCCCTACTGACACGTAAATAAATGCATGATATACACATCAATCATGTTATATGACATAGTACGTAGTATTCCAATTTTTGTCTAGTTTTATTGTTGTTAGTTATTTGTAATAGTAACATCTGTCTATAGCATTAATGTATAACAAGCTATGATTTGAGCTTGGCACAAGTATAAACTACACTTATCTCAATACTCAATTATTGCTTCTTCATCCAAACAAAAAAAAGGTTGAGACAATAAAGAAAATATATTTCACAAATGAAGTTTAGATTCTATTGATTGGACCAAACATAAGTCAATAAAATAGGGACATCACACTTGACATAAACTTGTCCCCTTATAGTTTGACAAACGTTTTGAGGTATCATTTCCTTTTGGTTTAATCAACATTAAGATGCTATACTGATGTCTCTCTGCACCCAATTCGATCACTTGATATATTATAATTCCTACGACATATTGTAGTTTTGTCTTCTAACTCTTGATAAATTATGTAACTCAGTCTCTACTAGACACTAAGATTTAAAAATTTTTTAAAGACACGATATTTAAATCTTCCCACTTAGACAAACATAATAAGAAATCTTGGTTATCACACTTAGTGCACCAAATTTATTATTCTTAAACTTGTATGTTTGAATTGATTCCTATTTAGACACGATATTTAAATCTTCCCACTTAGACAAACATAATAAGAAATACTGGTTATCACACTTAGTGCACCAAATTTATTATTCTTAAACTTGTATATTTGAATTGATTCCTATTTAGATTTTTTGAAAAGTTTGATCATTCATTTACATATTGAACAACATATTTCACATAGATCCTAGACTTGATATTTTGACTATAGGATCAAGATTCCTCAAAATTTTCATATTATGATTACTTTTTATTGGGCGAAAGCAATGGCATTTCATGACAAAATTCTTTTAACTAGAAAAGTCTAAAACAGTCTTCATAATTTTGACTTTTAACTTTGACTTTGTATTGACTTTAGCTCATACATTACACATATATTAAACGTTTCTTGACAACATTTGATTCAAATATATCATTTTTTATTTTTAATGTAATTGTAGTATTGCTATACCAAAAAAAGATACAAAAATTAACGGTGTTAGAATCGGGTAATATGTGATATTTTATATGTGTATGTTTGTAGTATATCACATTAAAAACACACATACATATATAGGGAAATAATAAATTGAAACCTACTGAGTTGAGAAAACAGATGTAATATTCAAATTTTTTTCTTTTTTTTTTATATTTATGTATGTAATATTTGGTATTATAATAAAATAAAAAAATATGTAATATATAGGGGAAAGTTCAAATAAAAAAAAATTTTGCCTAAAAAAGTGAGAACTAATAAACACGTGTCATCATAATTTATATATAAAATCTTATTTTTTGTACTAGAATATTTTTTTGTACTACATTTGTTCTATATATTTTTTGTACTAGTTTTTGTATTGTATTTTTGTTTTTGTGCTACATTTAATTTTTTTTGTACTGTATTTTTATTTTTTTGTACTGTATTTATTGTACTAAATTTTTGATTTTTTGTATTAGATTTTGTTTATTTTTATTGGATTTTGTTTCTTTTTGTGTTGAATTTTGTTTTCTGTACTATATTTTTGTTTTCATGATGTCTCCTGTTAGATTTCTATTGGTTTCTTACTATTCCTATGCAAAAAATTCTTCTTAGTGGATCCAACTCCGTAATATATATGTTCAAACAAATATATATATTATTTATTTTTTTACTGTTTTATAACAACATATATTACATGCCTAAACACAAAAAATATTACAATATACTTAAATTAAAGATAAAATACTTTCAATTATATGGTTTAATTTTTATAAAATTGTAATAACATATAAAAAGTTATTAATGTTTCTAAAAATGTGAGAGAATCGCTCTCTTATAATTTAGCCTGCAAGAAGTAAAAAAAAAAATCAATTGATTTCTTTCATCAATCTACAATAAATAATTGAGATTGAGTTTTAAGTTTTGTTTTCAATTTATTAATTAATTATCTCAAGAATTCTCTCATATATATTTTCCAGAATTTAAGTTTTATTTAAGAGAAAATTACCAAATGAGTCATAGTTGACCAGATTTTTATCAAACTAATCACTCAAATTCCGGCCCCTTAGACGTCTCTTTATACGCATTTTTTTGTACTTTTTGTAAACATAAGGGCCCACATGTCGGTGGCTTTGTCGGAGTCTAAATGGGTGTCTTAAGACCCCTTTTCTACCGGCGTCTTAGACACCTCTTTAGACACCACGTTATCATATTTGACAAAAAAAGGCGTCTAAAGCGGCGTATAAGACGCCGGTAGAAAAGGTTCTTAAGACACTCATTTAGACCCCGACAAAGCCGTCGACATGTGGACCCGTATGTTTATAAAATGTACAGAAAAAGGACGTTTAAAGTGACGTCTAAAGAGGCGTCTAAAGGGTCGGAATTTGAGTGATTAGTTTGATAAAAAGAATGATCAACTATGATTAATTTGGTAATTTTCCCTTTATTTAAATACTTAATTGCTTGGACGTATCTTCCGGTTTTAGTTTTCCCTTAACTTTGACTCCATTTAGTTTACAATTCCATGTTCCTAATCTCATCGTATATTGAAAAGATTTCATAGACCAGATTTGGAAAACCTATCAAATTGTCCCGGAGTAACAAAACCGTTTCTTATTAATCATATGTGCTGCATTAATAAAAAATATATTTTAGATTAAAATAGTTGAACCATATATACGAAAACTGTAATTTACTTTTTTTTTTTTCAAAATCTAACAACCAAATTTTTATTAAAGTAAATTAAGGTTTTGGCTTATGTGATTTAACTGTTTTAACTATTTTAACCCAAAATAAAATGTTATATAAATACAGCCCCTATGGTTTTAACAATAACGGTTTTGGCCTCAAACTTAACAATTCTAACTATTTTGGCCCCGGAACCTAACTATGGTTAGAAGCCAAACACGTTAGTTCTTTAAACCACGGGGGCTACATTGATAGAATATTATATTTTGTGTTGAAATAATTAAAACACTAAAACCGCATAGGTCAAAGTTGTAATTTACTCTTTTTCTTATCTACCCACATTATTATATTTTTATAAACCATTTTCGTTAAAAAATAAGTTCTTATGAACCTAAAACATATAAACCAGATATATATTTGAATCACCCACAGATAGATTGAGAATCAATGAAAACTTTTATGGAGGTTTCAACATATTTTGATTGTTTCCTGCCAGTCAAACATGGCAGCTATTATAAAATCATTTTTATTCCAACAGTGACAAAAGATTCCCATGAGGCCATGAGGGTGTTTTTAAATACTCGCGCCACTTAACTTGTAGCCGATGAGCTGCATCAAGCCCAGTAACTCGAACCCACCTCTAATGGAGCACCCCTTTCTCTCTAGATGGGATCAATCTTCTTAACAAACCCTTTTTTGATCTTGATTGATTCTTGATAGTTTCAAAGTTTCTTGATCATTTGGTAAATTGGTTAATACCCATATCAGATTTTATCTTTTTTTAAGCAAATTTATGTTTTGTGAGGTGAAAACCACTCAAAGATCTTGATTTCTTTCAAGGTTTTTGATCAGTAGGTAATCAAGCATGGACGGAAGCGACATTTATAAAGCGAGTAGAAGTATAAGATTAGGGAGTTTAAGAGCAACCAGCAATGGAAGAATGGGGAGTTTAAGATCTGGAAGTACTTCTATATGGAGGAACACTGGCATGGATGTGTTTTCAAGATCTACTCGTGATGAAGATGATGAAGAAGCTCTTAAATGGGCTTCTCTTGAAAAGCTTCCAACTTTTGATCGTTTAAAGAAAGGTTTGCTCTTTGGATCGACTGGCCCGTCACAAGAAGTTGATGTAGACAATCTTAATTTCGATGATCGAAGACGATTACTTGACAGGCTTGTGAATACTGCTGATGAAGATAATGAGAAGTTCTTGTTGAAGCTCAGGAACCGTATCGATAGGTATGCATTGTCTCCTAACTTTTTGTTGTTTGGTTTAAAAGTTTATGCTTTGTTGCAAAATGTTGATTGCACTTATAAACATAACACGAGAGTATGCTTGAATAAGTAATTCTAATAATCTTATTAGTGTTTTTGTTTACTTTTTAGAACACTAGAGTATGCTAGAATAAGCAGTTCTAAGTGTTTGCTTACATTTCACCCTTCTCGTACTCTATCAATAGCTTTGTTTTAAGTAAGATAAACCGATTATGGTGGTTGTTAGTTTGTAAATCAAGGATTTACAATGGGGGTGCTTATTTTTCGAATTGTATTAGAAAAACTCAAAATTTGATTTGATTTTGATTCAAAAATCACCAATTCGAAATTTGGTTTGAATTTTCACATTCGAATCGATTCGAAGTCTGATATTTAATTTTTTATTTGTGATTTTTCAATATGATTTGATTCTACAAATATTTATATGTGTACATATTTTTATTATATATATATATTGCTGGTTTAATATATATATATATATAACTGAACTTTACAATGAGACTATTTGTTTAATGTTATCATTTGATGTTTTAATGTTTAAAGATAGCATAGTTTTGTATATAAATTTTAAACAAATTATTTAAGTTAATTGATATTTAATCAACTCGAATTTGATTTGAATTCGAATTTTGAATGCAAATAGAATCGATTTAAAACTTGATATTGTATTCGAATCTCGAACTGATTTATTCAAATTTATTTCGAATACGAATCCTACTCAAAAATTCAAAATTCGAAATTCGATTCGTTGAACACCTCTCATTTACAAACATGATGTTTAAGTAACTCTTTGGCTTGCAAATGCAAACTTTACAGGGTTGGGATTGATTTGCCAACAATTGAAGTCAAGTTTGAGCATTTGAGTGTGGAGGCAGATGTGAACACTGGAAGCAGAGCTTTACCAAGTTTTATAAACTTCCACATTGATATATTTGAGGTAAAGAATTCAATCAACTTAAAAATACAACTTCCTTGAATCCTTATGTTAGAATATGTATTCATGCTTTGATTCTATCAGATGTTCTTGGGCTTATTCCATCTTGTTCCGAATTCAAAAAAGCATATAACCATCCTGGACGATATTAGCGGCATTGTTAAGCCTAGCAGGTGAGCTGAAAGAACATAAACATAAACATAAATCATTGCTTTACGAGATCTACATCTAACATGTAACAAGTCTTGTGATTTTTTAGAATGACATTACTTTTGGGTCCTCCAAGTTCCGGGAAGACGACACTTTTGTTAGCCTTGGCTGGCAAGCTCGATAAGGAACTTAAGGTAAGTTCTTCATCTTTATGACTTTCTTTCAAGATTAAAAGATCTTAACCATTCAAAACAACATTTCACTAATCCATTTGTTTGTTAAAAAAATCTTTTCTTTTATATCTTTTTATTTTTAGACTTCTGGTAAGGTGACATACAATGGGCATGAGTTACATGAGTTTGTACCAGAAAGAACTTCTGCTTATATCAGTCAAAACGATGTTCATATCGGAGAAATGACTGTTAGAGAAACCTTGGCTTTCTCTGCACGATGCCAAGGGGTCGGATCACGATATGGTTAGACCATATTCATTCATTACCAATTTTCAAATTTTGCTTTGATGATATTACAATGTCCATATCATTTTAACAATTGTTAACTTGCAGAGATGTTGACGGAGTTGTCAAGAAGAGAGAGGGACGCAAACATTAAACCTGATCCCGACATTGATGTCTACATGAAGGTACATAACAATATCCAGATTGATTAGGAAGCAAACATGTTTTGTTCATTGACAAATACTCATGAACCGCTTCGTTTGAGGACTACTTTTAGACGCGCTAAGCCAAAGGCATGTTTGGTTTATCTACTTTTCTTAGTAAGCTGAATTTGATTCTAGTTTGTTTTATAATTAAGGCTGCAGCATCAGCAGGACAAGAAGCTAATGTGGTGACAGATTACACACTCAAGGTATGCACTTTTGATGCATCTTTAGCTGCATAAACATCAGTTGTTTCAATATACAATGTAAAATGTTTCATGTGCAGTTGTTGGGGTTAGACATTTGTGCTGATACTATGGTAGGGGATCAAATGATACGAGGGATTTCGGGCGGGCAAAAGAAGCGTGTTACAACAGGTAAAACCATAAACATGATACCAGTTCTGTAATATTTAAGCTAATTTGTCAAAAATTGTATTTACAGGTGAAATGATAGTTGGACCATCAAAGGTTCTTCTTATGGACGAGATTTCTACTGGTTTGGATAGTTCTACAACTTTCCAAATCGTGAAGTCGATTCGACAGTTTCTTCATATCCTTGAAGGAACTGCTGTCATTTCTCTCCTTCAACCAGCACCCGAGACGTATGATTTGTTTGATGACATTATTCTTTTAACTGACGGGAAAATCGTGTACCAAGGACCACGAGACAATGTGCTCGAGTTCTTTGAGTTTATGGGGTTCAAATGCCCTGAGAGGAAAGGTGTTGCTGACTTCTTGCAAGAAGTATGTTCAATTGTTATCTTGTAATGCAATTCTCCTTACCTTAATCAATTATAATGTCTTTGTTTTTCAAACAAACAATTGTATGTGTGTTGTAGGTGACATCTAAAAAAGATCAACAACAATATTGGATGAGAAGACACCAGCATTACAGATTTGTGACAGCTAAGGAATTCTCAGACTCATTCCAGTCATTTCATGTTGGAAAGAAACTCGGTGACGAACTTAGCGTCCCGTTCGACAAAACCAAAAGCCACCCGGCTGCTCTTACGACCGACAAGTATGGGTTAAGTAAGAAAGAACTGTTGAAAGCTTGCATTGATAGAGAGATCTTGCTCATGAAGAGGAATTCATTTGTTTACATCTTCAAATTGTGCCAAGTAAGTTTAATGTTAATTAAAAGTTTGATGTGTCACTTGAAACAACTTTACATATGATAGTCTATTTTGATTATTTTCAATCTAAAAGTTTAGAAAAACAGGTTGAAAGTAGCCTAAAGTCTATATAATTGTTAACTTAACCTTCTTAATTTGTTTCTAGTCAAACACATGTAACACTGTTAAAAAAATATCGTTTTTTTAATCGTAACTAACATCTATAAAAAGTGCAAGACAACTTGACCCGACCCATTATGTCTCTTTTTCGACTGATTCTAATCAAGATTATGTTCGTTTGATCGGTTTCAGCTGTTTATCATGGCGTTAGTGGCAATGACTGTGTTCTTCCGAACGGAGCTTCACAGAAATACTATTGAAGATGGAGGGATATATACGGGTGCTCTATTTTTTGGGGTGATTATGATCATGTTTAACGGGATGTCTGAAATTCCAATGACGATCGCGAAGCTTCCTGTCTTCTACAAGCAAAGAGACTTTCGATTTTTCCCCTCTTGGGCGTACGCTCTTCCATCTTGGTTCGTCAAGATTCCTATCTCTTTTATGGAAGCTGGGCTATGGACCATTCTCACTTACTATGTCATAGGATTTGATCCTCATGTCACGAGGTTAATTCGTTCGTTTTTAAGATGACAAACTTCATGTTCTTGTTTCTAGCTAGTCCTATACATGTTGTCCTTACCCAAAAACTGTAATGTTTTGCAGATTCTTTAGACAATACTTGTTACTCTTGGTTATCAACCAGGTGTCTTCTGCATTGTTTCGATTCATTGGGGCAATGGGTCGAAACATGATTGTTGCAAACACGTTTGGTTCGTTTGCACTTCTCATAATCATTGCTTTGGGTGGCTTTGTCCTGTCGCGAGGTAATCGAAAGTTATAACTTGTTAGATTTTCAAAAACAGATAAAAGTTATGAACATAACATCCATCTCTTTACAGATGATGTCAAGAAATGGTGGATTTGGGGTTACTGGATATCTCCAATGATGTATGCTATGAATGGGATTGCTGTTAATGAGTTTCTCGCGGACAGATGGAACAAGGCAAGTCATGTTAAGCCCATACTTGTAAAAGTCGCTAGGCGTTAGTCAAGCGGGAAGATATCAACTAGAGATTAATCGGGATTAATGGGTGCTAGGTGGATTGGAATTTTTATATATAACTTATAAATATATATTATATACACACATAAATGTCATTAATTTCATAAAATACTTCAAATAATTAAAAAAATAAACTTAAACATACTAAATCAAGTATTTCAAAGTTCAAACTTAAACACTAAAACAACAAAAGAAGATCGAAAACTCAAACAACAAAGAAGATTAAAGTTGAGTTCAAAGTTTAGAGATGGATTTCGATATTTCAGATACATATTAAGGATTTAGGGTTGAAAAATGTCTTGAATAATCATGGATTTGGTCTCTTTTTACGAGAAAAAAGTCAAAAAAAAAATGACAAGGCCGTAGAGGGCAAAATCAACATAATGGAGGGATGCCTAGCGCCTAGGCGGCCGCCTAGGCCGATTTTTACCACATTGCTTAAAATTTGATCCTTTTTTCGCAGCCTGTAAATGGTACGACACTAGGGAAAACTATCATCACTGCTAGAGGGCTATTCGCAAAATCTTACTGGTATTGGATTGCGATTCTGGCTTCAATTGGATTCATATTTCTTTTCAATTTATGTTTCGGTCTGTCACTCGAATTTCTCAACCGTGAGTATCATCACTCTATGTTTGATATGAGCATGATGTTATAAACATTGTTATGGACCATTTTGTAACATTGATTGTTCATGTTATAGCTTTCGGGCAATCGCGATCTGTATCGTCGGAGAACGATGATGACAAAAGCCCTGTTGAGTTATCACATACAGGTGATGGGAGTAATCAGAGCATGAAGAAAGGAATGATCCTACCATTCGAGCCACATTCGATTACCTTCGATGATGTTAAGTACTCGGTTGATATGCCTCAGGTAACTTTCTAATTTATTTTTGGATCAAAAGTGGTCTAGAACATTAAGTTTGGTCAAAATAGCCAACATTTTGACATGAAGGTTAGGTGATATATGACAAATTATTTTTTGTCGAAATTATTAACATTCAAGACTTGACTGAAATAAAGAATAAAAACCTCAAAATCAAAATCAAAATCAAAATTAATTTATTAAAAAGGTGTCATGATAAATACTTTTGTGAGTTGTGTTTAACTCTTCTTTCCATTCTCACGGATCCCCACTTGAGTTGGTTATCCGTCATGTCAATTCTTTTAATTATAAACTAAACGATTTAAAACTCAGTCGTTACGGCATGACGACACAATGAATTAACGTATGAAGTTGCAATAGATTGATTACGAAGATTACAACCTATAAAGAAAATATTATTATGCTTTATACATTGACGTACAAAGTTTTTAAAAAATAATTAAATTGAAAAAATTATACAAAAATTTAAATTAAAAAGAAAAAAAACAAAAAAATATACGCGTATGGTTTCGGGGACATTAAAGTGATTAACTATATAAATGAAATGTACGCACAATACAACGGGTTAGAAGCATAAACTCTAACGACACATTAAATAACAACAATAATGATAAAAAAAACGGAAGTTTTACACATTGCGTCTCGTTAAAAAGTGTGATTATGTTACCTTATAAAAATGTTTTGAAGTCAAAAAAAATTTGAAACTGTAGAAAAAATAAACTTTGAAGCATGATATATAACTAGAGCGTTGTAGTTACAAAATTGTACCAAAACATGTTATAGTTAACCAAAGTGAATGACACATGATTTTCCTGACAGTTAGTAATTAATCAATCCAAAAACCCAATTTAACACTCGTTAATGTATTTTTTTGTTAGGAAATGAGAGATCAAGGGACAAACGAAGACAGATTGTTGTTACTTAAGGGTGTTAGTGGAGCTTTTCGCCCTGGTGTATTAACCGCTCTAATGGGAGTTAGTGGTGCAGGAAAAACTACTTTAATGGACGTTTTAGCAGGTAGAAAAACCGGTGGGTACATTGAGGGTGATATCAGGATTTCAGGATATCCGAAAAAGCAAGAAACTTTTGCTAGGATTTCTGGATATTGTGAACAAAACGACATCCATTCGCCTCATGTTACCGTTTATGAATCTTTGATTTACTCCGCTTGGCTAAGGTTAGCACCAGAAGTTAACGAAAACACTAGAAAGGTTAGTGCACTTTTGTCTTATACAATACTAATATGGTTCATTGATTAAAACTGATATGATTTTATTGATAATTTGTTGTTTTTCAGAGCTTTGTTGATGAGGTGATGGAACTTGTAGAATTGAACCCACTTAGAGATGCGCTAATCGGATTGCCTGGCGTGAATGGACTCTCAACTGAACAGAGAAAAAGGTTAACCATAGCAGTTGAGCTTGTGGCTAACCCGTCTATAATATTTATGGACGAGCCAACATCAGGGCTTGATGCTAGAGCTGCTGCAATTGTGATGAGAACCGTCAGGAACACGGTTGACACAGGAAGAACGGTTGTTTGCACCATTCATCAACCTAGCATAGACATATTTGAAGCTTTTGATGAGGTACGTACTTTATTATAAACTTCGCCACAAGCACTTCTTGTAATAATATTGAACATCCAAACTTAATAATTTCATCTAACAATATGTTGCAGCTATTCTTGATGAAAAGAGGGGGGCAAGAGATATACGTAGGACCAATAGGTCGTGCATCCTGCGAGCTAATAAAGTACTTTGAGGTCAGATATGTAATCTAACTGATGACTTTATGTACCAATGAGGCAGTGCCTCAATGGTATCCTGATATTCTTTCGTATGGGAGTTCTTAGCCTCAAATCCCTTCCGTAGCGAAAAAGGGGTCCGAGGGGAGAGGGGGGGGTCAGGGGTTTTTATTTAGTGAGGTTTCCTCCTGGGGTTGTTGTGGTGGCTCATGGGAGGTCCAGGTAACTAGACATTGGTAACATGACCTGCAAACAGTGGGCTCACACGATTGAGACCTTCACCGTTCAAAAAAAACTAATGACTTTATGTATGGTGAGAACATATATCAATTAAACTCAGTAAGGCTAAACATTAATGAGAACCTCGTGATTTTGTATGTATTAACCAGGATATTGATGGGATAAGTAAGATTAAAGACGGATATAATCCTGCGACATGGATGTTAGAAGTCAGTACTTCTGCTCAAGAAATAGCTCTAGGAGTCGATTTTGCTGAAATCTACAAGAAATCACAACTATTTAGGTGAATTCTATCACTTTACATTCATTTCAATCACCATATTTATGCTCTTAATTTGGTACTCTTATCGTGTGTGCATATATATTAGTTTTCAATTGAACATCATTTGTGTGTGTTTATGTATGTATATTACATCTATAAATAACGAAAACATCATAACATATCTTATATTATTTAATTATACAAGTACATGAAACTAATTAAATCACATGTATACATATATACACATAAATTATGATAAATATTAATTTTTATAATAAACGTTAAATAATATGTTCTCTCTAACTATTTAACAATCTTAACAGGAGAAACAAGGCTCTTATTGCTGAACTTAATGTACCACGTCCTGGTTCCAAAGACCTCTATTTTCCGACCCAATACTCTCAACCTTTCTTCGTCCAGTGTATCGCTTGCCTATGGAAACAACGGTTATCTTACTGGCGGAACCCTCCGTACACCGCGGTCCGCTTTGCCTTCACCACCTTCATTGCCGTGATGTTCGGCACTATGTTTTGGGATCTTGGCCGTAAACGGTAAGTGTCCAAAACTTGAAACATAAACTTGTCATTGTTATGTTAGTTTCATTCAACTAGCTAATGTGCATGTGTCCAGAGCCGTCTCTCACAGATTATGTGACTTGTGTGAATTTTAAAAATGGGTCCTTATGTGTGCGTGTGTATGAAGTGAATTAATTTGTTTTTTTACCTAAATTTTAAATTGTAATGAATTATTGGGTCCAATGTTTAAGAACCAAGTTTTTTTTTAGCTTTTATAAAATTCGTAACTGGGTTAATATATTTAAAAAATTGGAAATGTAAATTATATGTGTTTGTCCTAAAATAAATTAATATATATAATATATACAAATTTTTAAAAAAATTAGGGCCCCAAAAAAAGTGGGTCCTGTGCGGTCCCACATCTCGTGCTATTTTGGTTTATGAGATTTTGGGTCGGTCAAACAACTGTTTCAATCATGCTAATTTCAGGAAAACCCAACAAGAACTATCTAATGCTATGGGTTCCATGTATGCTGCAACCCTCTTCCTTGGAGTCCAAAATGCGTCCGCGGTGCAGCCAGTTGTTGACATCGAACGCACCGTCTTTTACAGAGAACGAGCTGCAGGAATGTATTCCGCTTTACCATATGCTTGTGCTCAGGTAGATCAACAGATTGAACACATAGTTTTGAGCAATGATCATTGTTTAAAGTTAAAGATTTTGATGCTTTTGTGCTTAAAACAGGTTCTGGTGGAGATACCTTACGTGTTCTTTCAAACGATTGTGTATTGCATCATCGTTTACGCCATGATCGGATTCGAATGGACAGCTTCCAAATTCTTGTGGTACACATTCTTTCAATTCTGTTGTTTACTCTACATGACGTTTTATGGCATGATGACTGTAGCCATCACCCCCAATGCCAACATAGCTGCCATCATCGCAGCTTCATTTTACGGGTTCTTTAACCTGTTCTCCGGATTCATCGTACCACGACCCGTAAGTTTTTCTATTATTCTGATCACAGTACCTAAGGGGTTTTCATTATTTTCACTTCATATGTTGTTTATATATCTGTGTATAAATGAAACAGAAAATACCGGTTTGGTGGCGATGGTATTACTGGGCTAACCCATTGGCATGGACCATCTATGGCATGGTGGTGTCACAGTTTGGGGACTATGACGACTTGCTTATGAACGGTGAGACCGTGAAGGGGTATTTGGATCGATATTTTGGGTTCAAACATAGTTTTCTTGGCGCGATCGCGGGGGTGCACGTTGGATTAGTTCTTGTTTTTGGCTTTATTTTTGCTTATTGCATCAAATCATTCAATTTCCAGAAGAGATAGACCCAATTTCGTGGTTCCTTTTCAAACATCAATTTATGTTAAAAATAGGAACTTTGGGCTTGAATTTTGTATTATTTTCTTTATTCTGTATGGGCTTGTTTGTAATACTGTTAAATGTTAATGGATATGTAAGTTGTGTAGGTCAGTGCCATCTTAACACTATGAGCAAATACTTTGCCTTTGAAATTTTAAGTATTTTGCATTAGTATTAAAATGAACCTTTAAAATATGCCTTTATGCATATATTTTTTTTATAAACTGATGATATTTAGGATAAAAAATAAGTTGAGAAACAGAAAAAGACAGTTATTGTAGTAGGATATGTTTTTTACATAGAAAAATAATACTTTCTAAATATATCTAACAATAATTTTATATATAAATGAATATATCTAAAATATATATAACAAAATATATGTAAGAATGAACATGTAGAAAGAAATTTCAAGTATGGGTTCTAGAGAAGAATGAATATTTTAAACTGGATTATCCATCCGAGTTGGAAGTTGTATAAAATGTTATGAAAAATGTTTTGTTGATGTTTTTATATTGGATTTTGATGTAACGTAAAACAATTTAAGTTTCTGTTTATATACTATGTTATGATGCATGCAACCAACTGAAAGGTCTCTCGGATTTTAGGCCTTTCAGATTATAACTAGCACATTGAATACATGTTGTTATTAACAATCTAAATTCTTTAGCATGATTGTTTGTGTTTTGGTTCTTGATTCCTTTAACTTTACAGTTTAATTTTGTTCTTCTCTTTCTTGAAGATAATGATAGGTTTAAGCTTGGGAAGATTTGTTGTATTTACATGCACTTACATAAATTTTAGTGTTACATAAATATAATTGAATTATATTTGATTAACTTGTACATCAAGATAATAATTTTAGTGATTAGTCGACTTAAGTGATGTGAGAGTGTGGACTCGATTAACAATGATATTATTTTAATTGGTTGTTAATTTAATAAATACATATGTGCTTTTCTTGTTAGGCTAATTTATGTTGTTGGGCTAGTTATTTAAGTAGATATAATTACATGAAAACAACAAATACAGATACATGTTTTCATCAAAAAAACATTCACAAAAATTCATCAAATCCAATATATCAAATTCTCTGTCTAATATAATAAACCATTGTGTAATTTTGGTCAATCTGATAGTGATACATGATTCGAAGACTGATCCAAGGAAATCAATTGAGAGGATTAAATTCAAGTTTCAAGTTTGTTGTAAATGATTCAATTGTGTGATTGTAGTATATAATTTCGACAAAGATAAATCAACTAAAGTTTACAGAAGTGATTTCTATTTTACTGCTAGATTTTGTGATTCCTATTATAAATTTAGAACATATATTGCATCTTCTTTCCATATTCATATCATAAGATTTTGCACAACACTAGTTTTGTGGGATTGGAATCAACTTTTGATATTTTTTTTATGTGACATATGCCAAGGATTACAATTAATTTTTAGACAAAACCCTTGAAATTAGTGTTACAATTATGCATAAAGGTTATGCGGCCGTACTACATGTATGTAAATAGTGCAGAAATAATTCCTAAAGTGTAGGAATTTTTAAATGAGAACAGCCAATATTTTTTAAGATAAACATATTTGACTTAAAAGGTGAAATAAAAAAAAAAAAAAAAGCATCCGATTGCATTAAAATTCATCCAATTGCATTATAAGTTTTGCTATATTGATGTAAAAACGAACGTTTAAAAAAATTTAAAAAATTGTCGAAATTATTATCGAATTAAAGACAAATTATTGCAAGTTTATTAGTTTCTTTTATGAAAAGTCACGTTGTATAAAAAAATTTCTAAAGTTTTGGGTAAACTTTTTTGGATAAGCAAGTCCAAACTACTTTCTTCTAATGTCATGTGTAATTTCTTAGTGGATCCTATGTTGGACTCACTTACTTTAGTTTTTACATCAAGTTTATTGGTATAGTTTCTTAGTGGATCCAACCCCTATATATATATATATATGAGAGAGAGAGAATGATGTAATTAAAAAAATAAGGATTTGGCTTCATCTTGACAGGATTACAGGGCCGGCCCCGAGAATCAAAAACAATTCCGAGGCCTGGGGTGACAAAAAAAAATGTGCCCTCTTGAAAACTAAATTAGTAATTTATATATATAATATGAGTATATTTGTTAAAAAATTAATAAATCCAAAGTATTGTAACATAATAAAATATTTTAAATACCTAAGTAAACCGTGAGGCTCTTCGAGCATTTTTTGAAGCAAAAGTCTCGATCATCTCTTCAATATCCATGTTGTCTAAGATAGCATTCTCAATAGAAATAACTGTTAATCCGTTAAGTCGGTCTTGTGATATTGACGATTGTAAATAAGACTTTAACAACTTCAACTTAGAAAAAAAATTTTCAGCCGATGCCACAATTACCGGAATAGTCAACAAAACTCTATATGCAATTAATGCATTAGCCATTCTCTATCACAATTCTCCTTATTTGGTAAAATTCTAGTATACGTGATTGTTGAAAAATGTCTTCCAACATTATCTACGGGACCGTTTTCAATAGATAAATCTCGCTTTGGAGCTTTCATAACCAAAACACTAATCAAGTTAGGATTAAGTCCACCCCAATTTTTTGGATCAAAAATATCAATATTAATCATTTTTATTCTACCAAAATTTATTATGGGCTTTTTTTGGGTAATCCATTACCAATTTAATCATTTTTATTCTACCAAAATTTATTGGGCCCTATGTTAACAAATTTTTTTTTATAATATATAAAAAAAAATAAAAATTTCGGGCCTGTTGGACCCAGGGCAGTCGCCCACCTCGCCCCCCCCCCCCCCCAAGGGCCGGCTGTGCAGGATTATAAGAGTTAGCACGATAAAAGTATGTTATTATTTGATGCAGATCATATACACAGCTAGAGGTTTTTGAGTATTGAGTTTGTTATTTTAAAATAAATCCAAAACAAAATACATCCTGTCTATATGAGTCTGTCTTCTTCAAACCGTGCCACAAGCTCGGTCACAAACTAACATGGGTAACTAGTGAAAGTTTGGGGAATGATCGACCTTTTTGATGGCATGAATGCATGGTGAGACCATCATTTTCGTACTTAAGCCGTAGCCAAAACAAGTAACGTTTAAAACAAAGTCAATCATAGAGGATCACATGAGTATAGAGTTAAAGCCCTAAAATTGTGGTAAATAATTTGAAAATAAATCCCACTACTCTAACTTTGGTTTACAAAGGATTTTTTTTTTCAACAGCAAGTGTCCGGTCACCCGGGATCACCCTGTCAAATATATCACCCATCCGCCTAAATAACAGAGTGAGTGACTTGACCCACCCGTCTACGAGGAAACCTACAACTAGGAAATATCTCTGACTCAATTTAAAACAATATTTGCTTTAGGTGATATTCTAACCCAATACCTCTAATAAAAGAAGTTAATAGGCTGCCACTAGGCTAGAAGCCCTTTGATTTACAAAGGGATTGGTAATCATATGCTTGATTTAAGACCGATAATCAAGTTTCAAAAACTTGGTTTAATTCCAATTAGCACAAAAGTTAGGTAAAGTTATAGAGCTTCAAACATGTAAATTTGCTAGAATAAATCTGGATTGTAAGGAAAACAAGTTCCTTTACCCTTACGTTGTGGCGGGACATATGATAGACATTAACGTGATAAAAGAGTGTTTGTAAACTTTGTAATCAACATCAAAGCATTGTCACGAGCAATGTTACGACGTTGAAATTAACGTTATTATGCATCCAAAGAGAATGCTACGAAACACAAACACAGGTTTTTTTACCTGTACTGGTCTAATAATTTTGGTAATTTATTAAAGAGAAAAAAAAGAAAGAAAAAAAAAGATTGAACGTTGTGGGAATCTACCCGTGATTTTTAGCTCGAAATCAAGAAACATTACCAGCTCAACAAAACAAACTTTCTGGTTCTAAAGATAAACATAAAAATACCAAAAACATGATACATGTGTAAAAATAAAAATAAATAGAAAAAAATGTTGGAGGTCGAATGAAAATGGTGACCTCCCTTCTCAAAGTCAAGCATCATTGTCAACTGGAAACAACACACAATTTGATTAAACTTGTGAAAACAAAAATATAAAACATGTGTTGTGATTATCATTTGAACAAATAGACACCAACCTTTTAAAATGGGCATTATAAAAACTACATCAAGTAGCTCAACTGGACTCTCTTGACATAACACATTATAGTGAAGTTTCATGGAAATCATATTTATATTTGTATCTTCTTAAGCTTTGGAAACAAAATTATACTTTGTAATGTACCAAAGTAAATCTTTATAAAATACTATTGGAAGTATGATAAAATGGAAATGCAAAAACAAATAGAAAGTGATTGACTATTTTTTGAACAGTCGATTTTTGAATCACTGACGGATTATTGGAATATCATTGTGTCATCAGTAGTACGTACCACTCGATTATATCTACCACCAAGTCATCAGTTCTCGATAAATCTCAATATTTTGAGAAAATCTCTTTTTGGGATTCGAACCCAAGACCAAGAGTGTTTCTTTCAATTGGTTTTGATGAAAATTATAGGCCAACCTGCTAATTGTATTTACAAAAATGACAGTTGGATTGCCAAATCAGCAGAGTTAGGTTTGATGATTTAAATTTTATTTTTAATGTAATGGCGTGTATAAAATTTTTAAAATGATAAATTTCGTTTCATAATATTATATATTTTGAAAATGAAAGGAATTTGAAAAGATCAAACAACAATCATAGAATTTTCTACAAACGCAAAAAATTGAATTCAAGGCAATAAAGTTTACAAGAAATGTATTTATGCATCATCTTAACTACTAAATGATTTATTTAGAAAGCATAAGTTTCAACAAACACGAAAGGTGTATGAAGAACTTATTGGATGAGCAAATACTTTCATTCGCAAAAAATAGATCAAAAAGTTATAATTTAAAATAAATGAATTAATGTAACTTTAGTTATATAGTAATATAGTGTACTATAGTGTAATTATTTCCAAACATCTTGCTAGAATAATTCTAATATTAATATTAATAAAATATTTTGACATTCAAGTAAAATCATAGAGACTCTTTCAAGATTCAACCTTTGAAATAACTCATTTTCAAATCCTTAAAACTTACAATCATTTATAACCAACCAATATAAACTAATTCATTAAAAAATAAATTTATTTCTCTTACAAGTACACAACCAATCAAACCTAATTTTTTTCACTCTCATTCACAACCAACCACTCCTAATAAACTAAACCAATAGCATAAACACATTTGTAAAAAAATCTAAACATATTAATAAAAAACACCCAATTATCGGTTGGTGGAGAGACTTTGATCGCCCATTTATCCCCATTATTTATTTATTTTAATATAATTCTTCGACCGACCAAGATTTTAGTTTGAGGATGGGATGTTCAACCGTAGACCGAATCATATAAATCTTTAGCCGCTTGCATGGGCCATTTTTTTTTCAATTCATAGATACTCTACAGTTATCATTGGGCTAGCTTATAGCTTAGTGGTATTCTTTGATCACCAGCAATGAAAGGTCTTGGGTTTGAGTTTCGTCTGGAGCAAAAAATGTTCTGGGTGAGCTAGGAGGTTTTCTCAGTGTGAGTTTCCTCCTAGATGGTGTGGTGGTTCCTCGATTCGGCACTCGCCAACGCCCGGCTTTAAATGTTTCCGGGGGTTGGTAGCGGTCTGTAGTTGCAGCCCGTGGGTTGTTGGGTCCGAGGACTTGTTTAGCTGTTAAAAAAAATAGATACTCAAGAGTTCATTAGCACCCTATTTCAAACACAGCTAGATTAAAAGACAAGGTGTAAGGATCTAGCCATAAATAGCAAGATAACTATTCGATGAGGACTAGGAAGAGTATGGGTGCAAGTACAAAGGCAACATCGGTTCTTATCATGTGCACGTACACTTGCTTTATAGGACAAATATACATGTCCAAAAGACTTGTATTTCCGGTGATGTCTTGAAAACCATTGTTTTCGTGGCCAGACTCGACTCGCCGGTCAGACTGAAAATCGTCACTAAAGCTAGTTTTTGGTTGGGTGAATTATGACTCTATAAACCACTCTCATTTAAACCGCTGAGTTATCAGCAATATTAGCTGAACCGGCAAACTGGGACAGTAGTCGGACTGGTTTGTTTTTTAATTTCAAAAGATAAAACATTAAATCAAACATTGTTTTTTTAAACATGATTATGTTTTTTTTAATTTAATTATTTTATTTAAAAGTGTTTACATACATGCATGCATATATATATATATATATATATTATTTTTTTTATATTTTTTAACTATTTATTTTGATGTTATTTGGTTTTAGATCGGATCAGGTCCGTCCAACCAATAAACTATTATCCGGTTATAAAAACATTTTGAAAACTTGATCCTTTGTGCTTTCTTAACTCTGTTCATTAAAAAAAAGAAGGCATTATTATCTTGCTTATTTATTAAAGGGAAATAGAAAAAAATTCAAACTAATAATTACTCTTGTTATGATATTGTCTCCTTTTTTCAGATTTTTTGTCGCAACTCACTAAAACTTACTGATTTAATCTGATTTTGATCATACAATATAAATATTGATTACTATTTACTATTTTTTTAATATATAAGTTCAATCTATTTTTTTATTTTATAAATCGTTTTTATGTACAATTATTACCTTCTACTTTATAAAAGATTTTAGAGATTCACAGGGAAACGAAAGAAACGACATTAGACGTACGTAAAATTATCTTGCAATTTTGTATTCAGACTATTGACAGATAGGAACGAAAGTTACGTGCCCAAATTTGTTTCCAATTGTTATGTCTCAGATTATATATTCGGGTCGAGTCAAAGATTGAAAAATTTTAAATAACTAATTTTACTTGCACTAAAAAAACTATGTGTTTTAACAAACAAAACATATAATGTTTATGCTCTTTGAATTCATTGATTATAAATTCTGAATAAATTTCTCAGCAAATTTTTTCTTTGTAAATCAACAAGGAATCCATAAGGAACTCATTTGGCATCTTATTGTGAAGGCTATTCTTGAATATTTTAATTACTATAAATCTTCTCTTTGTTGTTGGATTAGAAACCGGAAATGTCAAGATTAACCACACTACTCTATCAACCAAAAAGTATGGCTCACATTTTTTGTTTCCACCAGAGTTTCGCATATATTATAAAAAGTTGATACACCACTTGGTAGGGGTGAGGATGGTTTGGTTTGGTACGATTATGGTCATTTTCATAACCAAAACTACTGCTTTGGTTAATTCTAAATCCATATTCATAATAATTATCAATTAATCGCTTAACCAATTGTTATATTTCGATTTCGGTTTATAATGCAATTGTTGAAAAATTAAGAAAAGATTGCAAAAAAGCTTTTGAATTAGAGATATATTGATGATGAAAATATAAATAAAGCTTGTAGGACTTTGGAATGAGAAAAAAGTGAACAAAAAATAAAAATCACATGAACTCTAACTCATCTCTTAATATATATATATATATATATAATCTCATATGTGACTCATTATATTTCATCCAATAAAAAGTTATGACTCTTTTTTTATACTTGACTTACACCAAAAACACACACGCAAAGAAATATTAAGACACGCACACACAATAATAGGTTCGGTTTGGTTAAATTCGGTTAATGGATTGGATTAACCATAACCATAATCGAATGGGTCGATTAATGACTTAGCTTAACCATAATTGTCGGTTAAAGTTGGTTTCGGTTAAAATTAGTTATGGTTTGAGACGGTTATCGGTTATTTTTCAGCTATGCTTATATTATGTTCACCCCTACCACTTAGCTTGGTATTCTTCACCATTTGAACATTAAAAATCTCTTATTGACCTTGTAATAGAATCCTCTCATGCTCACCCCAGGCCCTTAAAAAGCTATGTCCTTGGTTCAAACACTTGATATTAACTGACTGAAATATAAGAATGTGCGCTTTCAGCTAAAGATGATCATCGTGCGGATAACAGTTTATTCGGATTTGAAAATTTTTAAGACCTATACAAAACTCTACCCAACTTGAATTAGAAATATGTTAACCCAATTTGATCCATCTGAACAATCCAAAATCTTAATCACCCGAATACACAAGTTTTATTCATGTTATTCGTGTTGAATTAAGATATCTGATCAGAATAAATAAGATTTTCTATATCTGATCTGAATAAGAAAAAATGATATCCAATCTGAATCTATCTAAATATCTAAATCTCTAATTCGGATTGTTTTTTTGAGTTTCGGATATGATTCGGATTTTTTCAGATTTCGGATATTTGAACACCCCTATAATTTCAGCTTAATCATCAAGAAGTTTTCTAACCAATTTAGAAGTATCGTCAAGAGCTTACCAAATAGTCGATCTAACCTCTGACCAACTAAGAGATAAATTAACTCTTAACGAAATTATTAAGAGATTATCAAACAACACCATAGTTTTAGCTCATTTAGACGATTGTGGCTAGAGGTGGCAATTTTTACCCATATCAAAGGAAATGAGTTAGTTTGGGTAAACAATTGTAGTATAATGGGTTGAAATGGGTAACATCATAATATTGAATGAGTTGAAATGAGTAGCACTTGAACACAATGCGGGTCAAGATGGGTAACCAAAAAACTATGTAAATGCAATGGATTCCAACATTTAAGAATGATTAATAACATATTTGATGAGAAAATTACTAAAAATGATCTAAATGGACTATATGTTTACTTATCACACATCTTAAGTTAAACTAAATTGATGTTTTTTAAGAACAGTCCATTTAGACTCGAACTGATTTTGTTTAAAACCAATCTGACCCGTACCCATCTTGACCCGAACCCGTTCTGACCCGTTACCCAATCCGACCCAACCCGCCCATTTTAACATGTATAATTGTGGCCTTTGATATACATACATTCATTAAATTGGTAAATTGTTACAAGTTGCTAATATTGTAATATATAAAATTTGTCTTAAATCAATTGTATTAGACAACAAATATTATAGGGTTTATAGACCAAATGACCTTCTTTACCCAACTGGTGTAGGTTTATATTTGCACATATACCACTAATTAATTGATCACCTTTGAGGTATCACATGCAAATTTGATTTCTAGTGATTTAAACCAACCTGACTATTTGGAAAGTACATGGTGCTTTTGTTAAAATGAATAAAGCTATTAAAACATGACGTATATTCATTATTATTATTGGATTTGACATTTTGGAGTTCACAAATGTACATATGGTTTAAGAATTGTGTTGTCATAAAAAAGTTGGAACATGTTTTCTTTAACGTTCAAAAACTCATCATGTCACACTAGAATTGGAGTCTAATTAGACAGTCATTTCTATCACATGATATATGGAACAAACAGTCATAAATATGTGGGAACTGAAGATCAACATTAATCCAACCAATTGAATGCATATATATGGCCCAAAACAGTAGTTGACATGTGCACCATAATTGTACCACCTAGCTAGCTAGCTAGACGTGGACCATGATTAACCATGGTACGTTCAGGCTTGCCCAGACAGACCACCTGATGATCAAGCTGGTTAGTTCGTGTTTTGATCGATGTGGTTGTTGACATCATGTCATTGAATATTTGAACTTAATATCATGCATGATACTAAGTGTCCTTTCTGAAGTTTGCAAGTAGATTGTATTTGAACACTTGAAATAAAATGTTTCTTTAAATTTGGTATTGATTTAGGTATGTAGCAAAGTCCCTTAATTGGATAAGAATGAGCGGTCACTATTCATTAGGGCACAAACTACATGATGTCAGTACCTAGAGGTAGCTTCATATGCTTGCATTGATGATTAAGAGTATACGTACGTACTGAACAAGCATGTGTCACATGTGCAAACAACCGGTGAAGTAAATCTGTCATTTTATTTTACACTCCAAAGTGTGGGCTAATAATTTCATGTGGAATCTTTACAAACAATATATACAATTATATACAAATAGACATCCTTCCTTCATGTAGGCGTCAAGTTGGATCACGTAAACAATTATTCTCATACACCTATTCACGTATACACATGTAATAACCACCCTTACTTTACATACACATAACTCATCATTCACTCACTCATCACCCATTTCTCTTCCTCTCACGTACACGTTCATCCTGTGACTGAGCTCACACCGGGTTTGTCATGGAGGGCGGGTGTTACCGAGCGTGACACCTTCGTCACTCAGATGTTCACGCCCCACTACACACAATCTTACTATATCTCATTTTCTATAGCAACATTCATGAGTTGATTTTCTTTAGTTAATCGTTTTTTATAAATTTTTTTTGTTTTATTTTCATGTGGAATGTACTCAAGATCATGGGTTTAAACCATTTAATACAGTATCTTAAACAAATGTGTGGGGTGAAGCTACGCGTATTAGATCATGAAACAATCCAACCCCTTCCCTACCATGTGTAAAGCGGGACCTATGTCAAGCATTGGTCACCACGTACTCCCTTTCTTTGGTCTTTTTTGTTTTGTTTTTTCTTTTTCTTTTTTGGTGTGTTTATGTTTATGTTTATGTTTGGGTTTTAATGTTTTTTTTTCTTTTTTTGGCACCAAAGTATCGTTTTAAGTTTATCGTTGTGTAAACGTTTATATTCAGGTTTCTTGACATTGCTCCTACGGCTGATTACACCTTTGGCACACGATTATACAATGAATTAAACTTTTGAGCATATTCCAGAGTGATGCTTAGCTTTAAGACAGAATGTGTTTTAAAGTTTTTGCATAAATTGATAACCGTTTTGACAAATTTTTTTTTTGTATTTTAATATTCATGATTGTAACATTCTCACTCTGGTGAGATAGTTTTATTTTCACTTTTAAAATTTGATATGACCCATGTGAATAACGAGTTGGCAGAACCATGTAAAGCGGGTAGAATGTTTAGTAATAAACATGACCAA
The DNA here is from genome assembly GCA_009363875.1 of Mikania micrantha. Taxonomy (NCBI): domain Eukaryota; kingdom Viridiplantae; phylum Streptophyta; class Magnoliopsida; order Asterales; family Asteraceae; genus Mikania; species Mikania micrantha. Next base: position 77,795,256 of record CM018698.1, read on the forward strand.
ACTCTATCTTGTTATACGTTCACGAGTCTATTAAGAATCAATCTCTTAGGTGGTGTTTGTTTTTTCAGAGGTAAAACGTCTGTGGACCACATCTGCAAACCTCTTTTGCAGAAGAGGTGAACCAAATCCCTGCAAGAAAAGTTTTTGAGGGTGTTTGTTTTTCAAAAACCTCTTCAAACTCTTCCCAACCCACCGTCCCCAACCCCACCGTCTTCAACACCACCGTCGACCATTGAGCCACCACCGTCCACCACTGTCTTCATCTCTAACCGCCCTCCACCTACCGTTGAGCCACCACCGTCCACCACTGTCATCATCAAACCCCTGCCGTCGATCGAAGGAACCAGAGGCAGTGGAGGAGGAGACCGCGGCTAGGGTTTCGATCGTTCTAGGTTTTCGATCGAACCAGGGTTCGAGACTAGGGTTCGTCGATGGGAAGAATCATGAAGGTGGAGGAGGAGACCGCGACTAGGGTTTCGATCGTCGCAGGTTTCGATCGAACAAGGGTTCGCGACTAGGGTTTCGATCGAACCAGGGTTCGCGACTAGGGTTCGCCGATGGGAAGAACCGTGACGGTGGAGGAGACCGCGACTAGGGCGGTGGAGGAGGGTGGCGGCGGCGGAGATCGGTGGAGGAGGGTGGCGACAGTGGAGATCAGCCTTGTGTTCGCCGATAGGAAGAAGAGAAATGGTTGGAAGAGGTTTGAAGAGGTAAGAAGTGGATGGTCCACCTCTTCTCCAAGAAGAGGTCTCGCAGACGTTTTTTAATGAAATGTCTGCGAGAAAACAAACACCCTACAGCTTTCCTTGGTCTGCGGGGCGCAGACAAAAGAGGTTTCCCAGACCTTCGCAGACGTTTTTTCAAAAAACAAACAGTCCCTTAATCTTTTGTAAGACTCCAAATTGGAAATGACACAAGTTTATAATGGAGTCATAGCCATGGGCGGACCTATGTCTTTTGGATCAGGGTCACTGGACCCCAATGAATCTCAACTCATTAATAGAACGAATATCTCGAAATTTCATATGACCCTATGGGATTTTTCGGTGAGACACCATAAATATAATCAAATAAAATTAACATCAATAAAGTTGAAGCTGGAGTAATTGTTATTGGAGAATTATGTATCTTTTTAAATAGGTTTAGGCTTCAAATCCAACGTGTGCAGGTTTTTTTATAATCACCATATTTAATTAAGAAATTACCACCAAATCACAATCGTAATAACAATTAAATGTTCGATTCTTGAATAATCCACATCACATTGTATTTTATATGAGTTGTCAAGCAGATGTTATGTGCATGCACAAAAGCAACGGACCGACGACAAGTAGGTGGGTGGGCGGGCGGGCAAACGGCGTCAAGTGATTAGACGAAGTAGTCGGAGCATATGAGAGGCAAACAACGAGCATGTGGGCGGTGTCAAACAAACAGAAGGGCAATGGCAACCCGAATCGAATTCAACCTTAAACAAAAACGTACGTATTTCAATTATGATATCTTATATATATCTAACCCAAACTGACCCGACAACTTAGACACTATCAAAAATTTGTAACATCAAGTTAGTAGAAATAAGAGTACGCCCAATACGAAAAAGATCACGGGTCTCTAAGGCAATAATGCTTCCAATAAGTAATCTTGCATTACAATATTCTTTCATGTTCTATTGTTTACACAATTTAAAACTTTTTAAGTCTAATAGTGTTTGATGACCTCCCTCATTTTATCCTCCTATAAAAGTATGCACCCTTCACTATTGCATATGTAAGACTTCAAATGTCACGTGTGAGTAATGAAAAATAGTTATATATTTATTAAAAAAACAAGAAGAAAAGTATGAAATGACACAGACAACATATCACAATCTTATTTGGTGATCTCAATCTTCTCTATCCAAATCGTTTATTGCAAATTTTGTGATAGTTGATCACTGTTAACCGAAGCGACGAACTTGAAGGAACTATTTTCGTGATTAATCGGCAATCGCATTCTTTCCCTATCCAAATCTCAAATCCAATTATGATATCAATAGGCAAATGAAAATCTATATTTATGAGGTTTAATTGTTTTAAATTAAATTGGATCACAAATGGTAAATGGGTTTAAATTATATTAAATAAATGAGTTACTTAGGTTACTTTTAAAAAGTATGTATGGATCTAAAAGTGTTTTATTGAATTGATTTATTGTTGGATTTTAAATTTCATAGATTTTTGTTAAAAAATTATATATTTGATATTTTAAATTTTTAAATTCAAAAAACCAAACCTGAGCAGTTGCACACTTTGCAATGGGCTGGGTCAGCCCTAAAGCATTGATTCCTTGATTCCTCGTAGTCATGATTCGTGGAACCTCATTGCCTCATCACTTTTGGTAAACACCCCAAATTCACACACTATATGGATATGTGTAGTGTTAAAGCCCGCATCACTTCATGTATGCGTCACATAAACAAGTAATATCATCACTCCACGAAATAACATGTATTATCATCAAGCCCTCATTACCCCCTCCTTTTTTTCTCCTTTCTTCTTCCTTCACGCCGTGACCACCCTCATGCATTGCCCCGGTCACACCCCTGTGTAGTGGGGAGAGGGCTCCATGAGAGCGTGACCCAAGCCTCTCACACTAGAGGTGGGCAAAAAAACCCGAACCGGTGGGTACAAATGAGCCCGGTTTTTCAGACAAATCAGAACCGGAACCAGAAAAACCAAAACTGGTTCCACCTATACTTGGCCAAAACTCGAATACGGAACCGGCCAAAACCTGAACCAAAACCGGTCAAAACCGGGAACCGGGTCTTAACTTTATTGACCGGAACTGGAACGTGTTGAAACCGGAGCCGGTTCCAAAAAACCGATTTACGAACCTCTACCTCACACCCACTCACTTGCCACTACATATAGCCTAACACACACAAAAATATAGTATTTTGTTTACTGTTTTAACACACTTGATTCACTTGACTGATGCACTTCATTCATTCAGGACAAAATACACACGTACATTGACTTGGTCAAACCACATGACACGTCAAACCTCGGTAAGATGCTAAGGTGGCATCAACAACAGAGCATCTTGACTAACTCAATATATACCATGAAATATATCATTATTAGTGTGTTACAAGTTAAAACAGGTTGAGAGTTCAAGTCACGTTATGAAAAAAAAAAATAGAAAAAATTAATGTTAAAAAAATTGTGCACTTTCAATTTTTGCACTAAGAGTATACAATCACATATTATAGAGAGAGAGAGGAAGAGAGAGATTATCACCTATTTTAGCACAACAATTGGAGCCCAATGTTCAAATAGAAAAGGGTTGTCCACGTGTCGTTAGCATCCTAGGTAACTCACTTGACACCTCATTCACTCTCATAAAAATTTCTCAATCTCTTACCTTATCAACCCCAAAGACTATCTTTATTCTCACGACAAAGGCTAATCGAGGCTTCCTTCTATGGTGAGACTAATGCTTCCTTTTGTCTTATCAGGTTACGTACGAAGGTTTAATCAAGTACGTGTAACACCTCTCCTAACCCCACATTTGTTTCTTCAACATATAGGAAGCTAAAGTACCTCATAATGTGCCTCTACTCCTCCACTACTTGTTAATCATGGTTGGAGAAGTCGTTAAGTGCTAACAGGTCGGTCAAGCAGAGACTTACGAGCAATGTTTTGAAAACAGGACATGACCGGTCGGAACGGTCCGATTACGGGTTCTAGGCCGCTTTTGGGTGAACCGGCCGGTCGGACCGATGGTTGAACTGTTTTTTTTATATTTTTTATTTATTTTCTTTTATTTTATATATATTTTTATAAAATGTATATAAATCATCCGGTTCTTAAATCCAACTCGACCGGTCCGACCGATCGGACCTCTGACCAGTAAGGAAACCGGTTCGACGTCCGGTCCGGTTATGAAAACATTGGTTATGAGTACTCGAGGAGTGCTCGGATATGGTAAAATATTAAAATATTTATATATATGTCAATACTCAAATGTCATAAATTTACTACTATTTATAACACGTAAAATAAATTAAATATCATTTTCAAATAAAAAAATCCATGATCGAATAATAATGTGTTTCAATAAATGGATTTTTTTTGTATAATATTACAGACATGGTATTCATTTATTTCTCCTTTTCCAATGCATCTTCATAAAAAATAATGAAAATCAAACAATAATCGATGAAAAACAACGAAAGCTAGTGAAAAACAACGAAAATGGGTAAAAAAATAGCTAAATTCTGAGTTGGTTCGAGTTTGACTGATTTCAAGTATGTTGACTGAGTTGAATAAAATCGCCTTGGTCAGTCACCCAATTTCGAGTAATCGGCCGCTTACGCCAAGTTATACAACAGTGTTGCTAACTACCCATATCTATTAAAGACACAACAAACATGTGCCTTAATTAATAAACCTGTTGCTCACCCATATTTGTGACTCGTAAAGATGTTTCGTGTTTACCCTTAACATGTTCCGTGTCTAAAACAGGTCAAAACGTTAAGACCTGTTAAGACCCGTTAAGACCTATTAAGACATGTTAAGACCCGTTAAGACCCGTTAAGACATGTTAAGACCTGTTTAAAATTTAAAATTTGAAAAATAATATAATAAAATAGGTGGGTAACCGTTTGGATTCTAAAATTTTCTAATTTTTTTAACCCTAGTTCTTTAACGGGTTTCTTAACAGGTTCTTTAACAAGTTTTTAACGGATTCTTTAACACATTATTTATAGTGTTAGTTGTTAACAGGTTTCTTAACGGATCATTTCGTGTTTACGTGTTTTTAACATGTCGTGTTCGTGTTTGGAAAAACATACACGATAAGAATTCGTGTCATGTTCGTGTCTACCCATTTCGTGTTCCGTGTCTTAACGTGTCTTGTCTTAACAGGTCGTGTCTGACCCGTTATGACATCCCTACATAAAAATTAACCTATATTCAGAGACGAAGCTTTATAGGGGCCGGGGGCGACCGCCCCCCCTCTTTTTCTATCCGTAGTGTTAATTTTTCGGCCAAAATGTTATTTTTAGTTAAAAATAGTGGTTTCGCCCCCTCCCCCGGGTTCAAAAAATTAACAAGTATTCCGTGTTTCAAAAATTTCCGTCCCCTCTTATTCTGCCCAAGCTCCGTCACCGCCTATATTCACTACTTTAATCTTGATCTCAGCTGTTCCTACTTGTTTATTTCTTCCTTTCACTCTTGCTTTTCTTGCTAGAACCATAATGGGTTTTCTTGCCAAGCTTTGCTACTCGTTTACTTGATTCAAAATGTTCATGCTTGCTTGCTTCACATTTTCTTGGTTTTATTTATTTATTTATTATTTTTAACTCTTGATTGCTTTCTTGAAATCTTGTCTATTCAATTTTTGCTTTGAACCCTCTTTATTGCATTACTTGCTTCACGCTCTCTTTGCTCCCTGCTCTCTCTATACTTGATCATATAGAATTTTGATCTATCTATTGTCCCTTAATTCCTTTTTTCCTTAATCCGAAAATCAATCACTATTTTTTTTTTCTGTTGATCACAACATTAATCATCCTTGCTTGCTCACTTTGTCTCAGCTAATCACATGAGATGTATTTATGCTACTTCTTTTCCTCCAACCCTATCGACAAAGCGCCGCTTGCAGATCAAAAGATATTTCTCGAGTGGGTCGAAATTTTTTTTTTTTTTGCAAACAATTGTTTGTCGTTAAATTTTTCATGTTTTGATCGACTGGTTCAGATTGGGTCAAGTTGGGTCACCTACAAAAATGATAAAATTAAATTAAATCATAAATACAAAATAAAAGTACATCAGATCACCGTCATATTGGTTAAAATGATTTGATAAGTATTGGTTTTCTTTTGACATTATTTATAGAAATACCATTCAAAATTTCAAATCAATAAAAACAATTGCCAAAAAATAGAATTTAGATAAAAACTCTACAAGGCAATTAGTTAAATTATTTGGGTATTAATTTTATTAGTTTTGGTTTCAAAAATAGTTTTAAATTGGGCTTCTTAGGATTCTTTAAAATTTCAAAGGGATTAGTGACAGAATTTCTTAAAGGTTGATCAGATCAGATTATATATATAACATTAATAAATCATCAGGCCAGTTTGTCCTCTTACCCATTACCGACATAATGGGTTCACCCATGTAAAGAGTGTTTGTTTAAATTAAAACCAACTTGCAACAAACCCTCTTTCTTTACCTTCATTGATGCCAATTGTTAGTGTAACCTCCAAACTCACACATTAAAACACCAAAAAAAATTAAATAAAATAATAATTAAAAAAATATCACGTTGTGACACTTGCTATAAAGTTTCAATCATTCAAGACAAAGTACATAAAATAACTACCTCCTAACATGACTCCAATGTTCCACAACTTGCTATATAACTACACATGATTGATTAAATACACTAGAAACATGCTCCTAATTTAACAATCCTACTCACCCATACGACTGTATCCATTCCTTCGTAATCATGACCCGTCAAGATTAACCTACAATCACCGCCCTCCCATATGACCAATATTTTGCGAGCTGATCGACGACAAAAGCTCGTTACACATAAGAAGAAGCATATGTTTTAGTATAAAGGGTATCAATATGAACTACAAACGATGAAACAAACATGTTACCATATGCCTCAACGTATATAATTGGCACTCCTTGCCATAAAACAAAACTAACGCTCAAAATCTGGCTACATATTAATTATAGTGCTTTCAAACCGCTACTGTTATTATTACACCATTGATACCTCAGTGGCAAACCTATACAACCCCCACCTCTCCCCACCTTTAAAGAAAACAAAAACAAAAACAGAACAATAAAAGCTACATAAATCCGACAAGATGTGATTGACGAACTAAATAATGAAACAATTAAGTTCAAAGACCAGCTGGTCATGTGGTAGCCGTGTGACTTTCCTTATGAGTGGTTATACTTGGTAGGTTGATGTCTCGGTTGGAACAAATTTGCTCTGAGTTAAGACCACAGGTTTTTTTAGTTATGGGTTTCTTCTAAGCAAGATGGGCTAATTCACCACATTATTGTTCTTCTGAACAGAAGTGTGATTCGTTTTTCAGGATAATCCCAGATGTTCAAGCCTTTCTTATTAAAAAAAATAAAATGATGAAACAGGTTTTTTAATAATTTATCAAATGATAATGTATCAACTTCAAGTTGAAAAGTCAAGTATAAAGAGAGAAATTTTAGTACTCAACAATGATGACGGAGATTAAATATGAGTCCTACTATACATACATCACCCCCTCTCTGTTATACACCACATGGATGCCACCTATACAGCCCATATAGCTATATACAACCCGTATAAAGTCAGTCAAACCGACAAAAGCTGCAAATGCTGATGTGCCATAATGATGAGTTCATATATGGGCAATATAGAGCTATACGAGCACTATAGTTTGAATCATTTTGAATATAGGCAGGCCCGTGTAGAGCTATACGACCATATAAGGCATTTAAACGATAGCTGTGTAACAACTTTATGACAAAACAATGTTATACATCCAGTTAAAAAGTACCCTGGTGTATGTATAACTGAAGATGGTGTACAAACAGGGGAGCCTTAAATAAATATATAGAGTTGCAAGAATATGGAAGACTTTAAACAAAAAATGTGCAAGATTTTCAAAGCCAAAAGATTTTATTTTTTTTAAATAAAAAAAAATGTTAAAGAGGCACGAATCTTAAAACCGTAGATTCAAAAATTTGAAACTCTAATGTCTTTCTCAAATATTTAGACAAGCTACGGATCCATTTATTCGAAGCTAGCATATATTGTGATCATTTTCATGAGAGTTTGCATTTTCCGGCCAGATTCAACACAAGGTCTTAATTTGAGGTTTTCGTCGTTTCGTGTAACAAGATATCATTGTTCATGAGACTTAATAATCTTTTTTCCTCTATTATTTAAAGTAGTTTCTATTTATAATTTACTAAAAGTTGAATGTAATGTGTCGAAAAATTAGTTTTTCATAAAATAGAAAAATAAACTTTTTTTTTTATAATTTTGTACCTAAATAATCATATGTAATTGCAATTAATATAATTATATTTCTCTATGTTCGTCTTTGTTATCTGCGAATTTTGCTTCTAACAAAATCGTGTCTACAACAAAATTAAGATAAATAATTTAATTGATGATTAAAGTGGTATTAATGTTAAAAGTCTTAGAAAACAAATAAGAGAAAACGTGTGAGAACTTGTCTCAAATAGCAAACATTGGAGTGCCTTAATAAAAGGAACGCTCTTAGTTATTGTTTCAACTAGGTTTGTTCAACCCGCGCGTTGCGGCGGGTTATTACAGTACACTCTTGGGAACGTGTATTGTATATCATTTGCCGAAGCATAAGTTGAATAGCAAAATAAAATCTCTCATCACGAACTCTATACAAATTATCATAAAAACATAAAATCATACAGAATCCTTACATATATGTTATATAAATAATAGAAATATTAATCGCAAAATCCATATCACCAATTGTTTGAATTAAAAAAAAAACCATATCTATAAGCAAATATTTCAAATTTAATAAAAACCCAAATCTATAAGCAAATATCTCAAATTTAATAAAAACTCATATATCTAAGAAAATTTCTCAAATTTAATACACTTATCTCTCTTTACTACTTTTCAAAGTTAAAAAATTTCTGATAGTTCAAGTTTAAATTTTCAAAAAATCACTACATGGATCAGACACATAAATAATATAATATAGGGGCTGAATCCTATGAAAACTCAATCTTAGAGAGAAAATTCTTAAACCCTATGTGAGTTATTAATTTGGAATCTTGAAATTAATACGTGGTCCACGTTAATCAACATTAAAAATTATTTATTTATTCAAAACCTAATTTTTTATTCACATTTAATTTGTACCACATGTTTATTTTCAAGATTTCAAATCAATAGCTCACATAAGATTTAAGGGTTTTTTTTTTCTCTAAGATTGAGATTTTATATGATTCAAATCCATAATATATATATATATATATATGAGGTTGTTCAAATGAGAACTATTGCAACTTGAGAATTAAATGAACCATTTCTAGGCACAAGTTTAAAGGATATAATAGTAACTTCTTCTGTTTTAAAGAAAAATTACTTTTGTACCCTTAAAAACATGTGGTTCAAAATTAGTTCCTTTGGTTCCTTTATATTTAGTGGTTCTTAATGGAATAAGTCCATATATATATATATATATATATATATATATATATATATAGGGAAGGGTATAAAAAATAACCCTCATCTTTTGCTACAACTACATAACCCATTTAAACCAATCATAAACTTACACATAAGCATTACATTAAAATATTAAAAAGGGCATCATAGTCATTTTACCCCTTATAAGTTTTCCCCCCATATTTTTTAAACATTAATAATTTTTTATAATATATTATTTTTTAAAAAAATTGCACCATTATATTCGTCTCATTTTTCTCTTTAATTCCGTTATAGTCTCGACTATTTTTTTTTTTACTTTTTTTAAATGCCCTATATTTACATCATTGTAACGAGGTTAAATATAACAAATTTATTTGAATTTTTTTAAAAATGATAAATTACAGTGATGTAATTTACATTGACGTAATTTATCGTGATGTAATTTACATTGACGTAAAATTCGGTTTCGGTTTTTTTCGGTGAATTTGGTTTAAATTACAGTGATGTAATTTACATTGACAACAAATTAGTTTAAATTTTTTTCGAACAATGATAAATTACATCACTATAATTATCATTGTGAGAGAAAAAAATCAAAATAATGTGTTCTATTACATCAATGTAATTTATCATTGTAATTATCATTGACGTAAAATTCGTTTTCGGTTTTTTTCGGTGAATTTGGTTTAAATTACAGTGATGTAATTTACATTGACAACAAATTAGTTTAAATTTTTTTCGAACAATGATAAATTACATCACTATAATTATCATTGTGAGAGAAAAAAATCAAAATAATGTGTTCTATTTACATCACTGTAATTTATCATTGTTACAGAAAAAAATAAAATAATGTGTTATGTCACCGTTAATTATGTCGTTGTAAATTACTTCATTTTGTGTTACATTACTTCATTTTTTGTTACATTACTGTAATTTACCACTGTTAGAAAAAATTTCTAATTAATTTGCTATCTTTAAGCTCGTTACAATGATGTAAATGAATGACATCAAAAAAAAAAAAACTAGTCGAGACTATAACGAAATTAAAGAGAAAAATGAGACGAGTATAATGGTGCAATTTTTTTAAAAAAATAATATAGTATAAAAAAGTTATGAATGTTTAAAAAAAATGGGATAAACTTTACTTAAATAACAAATGTCTTAAATGCCCTTTATATTAAAAAAAAGAAAAAAAAAAGGAATCTGACACGTGTCACCATCCTATACACTTACATTTTTAAAGTAACCATTGGATGATGGTTAATGGGTTGTAACAAAAGATGAGGGTTATCAAAAATTCCATGCCCTATATATATATATATATATATATATATATATATATATATATATATATATAATAAATAGGGCCCACTAACTATACAATAATAATATATACATCATTTCATTTCATGTAATTCAATTATATATAGTAGTTCAAGTTGTTTGGATTGTTCGGATGTAAATTATTCGAGTTGTTATGATAGATTCGGGTCGGATATAAATATATGTTTTCAAGTCGAATCGGGTTTCAGATAGGGCCCAGAATTTTCAAATCCGAAAACCCGATCCGACTAAACCGAACATACAGTCATCTGAACCGATGAACACTCCTAGACACCTATGCATTACTATTAATTATTTAATATAATATATATATATATTTACTTAAATTTACTATTTAATATAATATACATATAATTACTATTCCTTTTGATACATTTTAATATATATAATAATTCGAATTGTTCGGATGTAAATTATTCGAGTGTTATGAGATTTTCGGATCGGATAAAAATATATGTTTTCAGGTCGAGTCGAGTTTCGGATAGGGTCCCAGAATTTTCAAATCCGAAACCCTGGTCCGACTAAACCGAACAAACAGTTATCTGAACCGATGATCACTCCTAGACACCTATGCATTACTATTAATTATTTAATATAATATGTATATATTTACTTAAATTTACTATTTAATATAATATACATATAATTACTATTCCTTTTCATACATTTTAATATATATAATATATAATAATATAATATACATATAATTACTATTCCTTTTCAAACATTTTAATATATATAATAATAGAATATAACACAAGTTGGGAAATCTAACGACGTGAACCATCAACTCTATAAGTTATTTGTATTGTCGTTTGAGTTTGAAAAAGCAAAGAAATATCTCATAATCATAAAAGAGAATGTGATTAGAGTTTTATCTTCTAAATATTCACATGTCTTATGTTTTTGTTTCATCTTTGTTTTATGTTGGAATACATCATTTATTAATGTTACGAGTAATAGATTTAGACAAGTTTTCTAATAGAAAAGTCATTTAAGCAAACTTATCAACAAAAAATGATAGGGTTATGACAACAATTTAATGAACAATATTGCCCTTACATAAAACTATAAATATGAAGGCATACTAAACTTATTCTTCTTAATGTCCATATAATCATCTAACTTACATAATGTTTTTTCTAATCATAATTCATTAGAAATAAGGAAGAACACCATCCATAAGATTTATCCATCATAACTTGGACATGAAAAAAAAATTAGAGAATCACTACAATGATATTATCGTCAAGAACATGATTAAATCTTCAAACAAGTAAGTATCATTACGTTGTTGATTGATGTTTGCTTATGTATATTTGATTGAATTGATTAGCGATCCGCTAATGATGTTGAAATAATTAACATAAATATGTATATAGTTACAAGAATATGGAAGGTTTTAAAAAAAAATATGCGGGTGCAGGAAAGGAGTCTGAATAACAGTCTCGTGTGCGACGTCATTCGGATGGCATGCGGCTACTCAGGCGATCTAGGCACGTCCAGACTAGACTAGCATGGGCGGATCCAAGGTGTGAGATACGGGTTCACGGGAACCCAGTGTGTTTCGAGGATTTACTAATAATTTGTTGTTTTCGAAAAACTTAAAAGGTAACGTGAACCCACTAACATTTTTAATGGTGAATCCTTAATGTAATTTTCAAAGCAGTCTACAAACTTGAATGTGATAAGTGATTTGTGTTAGAGAATTGTCTCTATGTTCTTTTATCGATTTCCACTCTGTCATCAAGTGAAATAGTAGTTATTAGCAGTTATATTCACTGGTCAAATTAATTCCGGCCATTTAAAATTAGCAAATTTCGTTTTTGTTTTGAGGCGCTGCTCCTTGACTCCTGCCCGCTAACTGGCCAATGGCACCACCACTAGAGGCGCTGCCCTTTTAACCCTGCCAGGGGTGCAACCTTCTTGACTCTCGTTTGGTTAGGAGCTCGGAAATCTTAAACGAGTGTGCACTTCACACATCTGAACTATTTAATGACAGTGTTTTTTTTATTATTTACTTAATATATCAAACTTTTATTACTTATTACATGATGAACACTACAAGACCGAACCATCAAACCGACCCAGAATTTTTTGCATCCGATTTCGTTTAATTGAAACGTCCAAAAGTAGTGAACCCACTGAAAAATTTTCTAGATCCGTCACTGGATTAGAGCACTATTGGCTGGCCTGGAAATGAGGTGTAGCACCATGGTGCAAGCATGCATGGTATGGCTGGCTAGCAGGGACGAAGCTTATAAGGGGACCGGGGATGCCCGGCCTCCCTGTTTTTTCGCTCATAAAGGTTGATATAATAGTATTTCGTCGGAAAATCCTTCGGTTCTCTTCGTTTTCTACCTAAAAATCATTCGGCCCCCTCCGTTTTTATCCTAAAAATCCTTTGACCCCCTCCGTTTTCTTCCTAAAAATCCTTCGGCCCCCTCCGTCTTTTTTTCCAAGCTCTGTCACTGCTAGCTATTGCAATCGTGGAAGGTGGCACAACATGCAAAGTGCAGTTATGCGGTGTGACTCGTTCATGACGTGTGAAGCATGGTCCAGCTAGTCTCGTCATGCAGTGTGCAATCGAGTTCACGTACATGAACAGATTGGTTCGGCAGAAACGGTCCACATCAATGACGGTGAATATTTGTGTTCTTAATTTGTTGTGTATATATATGTATTTCTTATTTATATTTGTTATGATCATGTTATAATAATGATGTTGCACTATATATCACGTTTCCCAAAAATAATGAGAGCATATTTACATATTTTAGTTTAAACCAACCTATAGCGTGACACCTTTTAGCGGCGACCCTTAAACAACGTTTTTTGACCATTAGTAATGATTTTTTAGTGATCGACGATCTATCTCCACTAATACCATTAGTGACGTTTTTTAAGACCAATAGTGGCAGCATTTATCGCCGCTAAAGGTACTTTTTCTTGTAGTGTTATGTTATCCTACAATATGTTTGTGTCACAATAAATAAGTAAGAGACAACATTTTCAAAAAACAAACAAACTTACCAAGTATGTCATCACTCTTTCGTAGAGTCTGAGGGGGAGAATGAAGATAAACTTTATCCCTATACCAGTTAGAATAATAAGGTTGCTTCGAAGGAGTCTCTTGTTCAAATTTATTATTTAAAATTAATCATTCCAACGCTTTCAACGTTATCTTCACAAAGTAAGTAAAATAACGTTAAAATTAGTGAAATGTTACTTTTGTACCTTGAGGGTCCACACATATTTACATATACATGTGCATCGCAAATGGGGCAAAATTTTCAAAAACATAACTCATAATTAAGCCTGACAAAATTGGCGAAATAGGTCGGGTTGGTAAGGCTTCAGAACGGATTCGGGTCCGGATGGGTGTAAGTCAGAAAATGTTTTAAGCAAAATCATTTTAGGTTTAAATAGGTTGTTTTAGAAAAAAAAAACTTCAATTTAGTTCAAGTTAAAATAGGTCGTAAGTAAACATATAGTTTATCTTTAGTAATTTTATCGATCATTAAATACATTATTGATAATTCTTACGCGTTTGATCAATCTATTATAATTTACTCAGCTTGACTCGCATTGTGTTAAGGTGTTACACATCTCAACACATTCTATCTAATGATGTTATCCATTTCAACCTAAAATACAATAATTGTTTACCTAAATCAACTCATTTATCTTGATTTGGATCAAAATTGTCATGTCTACTCGTGAAAATTTCATTGCAAATTGAAAATTCCATTGCAAATATATATGCTTTTTAAGATGAAAGGTAGAACCACTACCATGCATTCATGCTGATCTTAATTTATAAATAATAGAGGATAACATTTTTATTAATTTATTTTGTTGATAACTTTTATCTGATCAATTTATCATGAATGATGTCATGGTCGGTCGATGGAACATCAAGTCTCAAAATCGAGGAGGCTTATAAAAAATTAAACTTTGAAAGTTAGCAATGATAAGGTACTCGAGGCCAAATCCCACCTTTTATTCCTTAACCTTGAATTGCTAGCTCGTTGTTGCATATCCATTGATTTCATCCACAACCAATCATACATTTCAATTAATAATATCCAGAAATAATTATTTGTAGCATTTTATTTGTGTGATTCGAAAAGAATAGGATGTAGACATGTCTTATCTTTATCTCTTTAGAAAAATATGTTTTTTAAGGAATTTTCGCCTAAAAAACAAGTGCATGATAACTTTTATATGATCGATTGATCATGAATGATCTACATATCACGTATGTTGTCTTAACATGGCCACCGGGCAGAGGTAAAATTCGGCACACCAAATGCGCGAAAACCCCCTGAAATGGGTAAACACTCGCCCTCCCATTGGTCCAGAACATGGGAGGCCGTGGGAGGGGCAAACCCGATCTCCGTCCAGGGCCCATTTATAGCAAGGGCACAAAAATTTTAAAAATCGTTTTTAAATTATATATATTTACTTGTATCTCCAAATACAAAACCGAAAAAACACAAATTTATAATTCACTAGGAGCATTTTTTTCTCAGTACATCCAGGGCACTTGAATTCTCAGGGCCGGCCCTAGTCCAGAATACGAGATTAGACTTATGATTCTTTTTCTCACATGGATGTCCTTTAAATCACCCCTGGTAGGGCTTGAACAATGACCTCTCGGTAACTCGATGAAACCTTAACCAGTAGGCTGAATTCGCAGGACGGCTGATGGAATTAACATCAAGTCTCAAAATCGAGGAGGCTTATATAAAAGTATGCTTTGGAAGTTAGCAATGATAAGTTACTCGAGGCTTGAACTGAAGAGCCAATCAAAACCTACCTTTTATTATTTAACCTTGAATTGCTCGTCGTTGCATATCCATTGATTTCATCCATAACCAATCATAAATTTCAATCAATCATAAATTTCTTTAAACAATTTGTTTTAAAAAAATTATATTTTATAATAATTTGGTTTATAAAAAGTGTTTCTAATATTAATATATTTTTATACTATTATTTGATATAAGATGTACCTAATAGGATAGAGATATGGGATGGTGGGGCAAACATCATCGAGGACGATGAATCTCTAAGAGTAATGTATGTAACATCTTAGGCAAATTCACGCATCGGCCGTGAACAAAAGTGTAACATCAGTGCCGGAACCGTCACCGGAACAGTGATCTTAAACAGTACATGAATAGTGATCAGGTACAAACT
Source organism: Mikania micrantha (assembly GCA_009363875.1). Taxonomy (NCBI): domain Eukaryota; kingdom Viridiplantae; phylum Streptophyta; class Magnoliopsida; order Asterales; family Asteraceae; genus Mikania; species Mikania micrantha. The sequence goes on from CM018698.1 coordinate 77,811,024, forward strand.
TTATGTAATTCAGTATATTTCACATTCATGTTAAGTTTCAGTATCATTGCATGTTATCAAAACAGTGAATTCATAATCATTTCAGAGAAACAAGTTCAGAACAATGGTTCTTGAGTCAGATAATTATCTGGCAACACAGACCCATCAAGTGATTATTTGTTAGGATCTTATTACGTATAAACGTATGTGAGGCTTTACAGAACAAAACAAAACGGATGTCGTTATGTGAATGCTAAACTGACGAATTATTCGTATAGGTGACGATCTGTACGAATAAATCTGAAAGTTTAACGTTCTGAATGATATCCAACAATTAGAAAACAATGTTGAAAAGTGTATTTATCGTCGTATTTGATCGGGTGACGATTCGAACAAATACGCGCGATGACCGCGCGATTCGATTTAAACGTAATTAAATATATTTGAAAATTTTAAATAATTAAAAGATATTTAGTTAATTTATTAGGAATCACAACCTAAAATAATTTTATAAATTCTATTTTAAAACCGAGTCGTTTCGTTACGAAAACGACGAGAAACCGGCATCTCTACGCGAAACCACGCGAAACCGAACGAACCCGAATATACCCGGGGTATTCTAAGCATTTATGAGGGCAATTAATCCCCTCACCTACCCCAAACAACCAGCCATTTACACCATTTCCGTTCACCCCCTTTCTCTCTCTACTCTCTCTCTAAAATTCTTACCTTCTCTCTACAAGAACACTCTCAAATCTCAACCATTTCTTGTGTTCTTGGTGTAAAAATCACCACCATCACTTGTAGATCAAGGAAGTACAACAGATCGGGGCTTGAATCCATCAAAATTGTGGTAAAGATCATGTATTTGTTTCGGTTTTAGGGTTTCAAAACCCTATTTCGAATCCCATAATATTAGCCGGTTAAACCCCTCCTTCACCCTTAGGAATCGCACCATAGTGTATTAGAATCATGTAGGAACAAACGTTGGAACAAAACCCGGTCGATTTGCTCGAAACCCCATGGCTGCACCTGGGATTCTTCGAACGGCCGAATGAGCCTCATTAGGCCGCCGAATGGCCCTTGGCCGAAGCAGGTTGGTTCGCTCGAATGAGCACCGCCGAAGCAGCCCTTTCGCCAACTTAGCCATTCGACCGGTTGTCTTCATTCGTGGGCTCAACCCATTCGCCCAAACACTTTCGGTCGGGACTCATTCGCAACCCCCCCCCCCCATTCGACTAAGCTTCTCTTTCGGCAAGGTCCCATACGGGAGCTCCCATTCGGCCACAACCCTATGCGACTCAATCTATTCGGCCTAGTGCCTTAGGTTAATTGTTAATAAAGTTATCGCATGGGGCTTGAACAAGGAGATGGGATGGACTAAAATGAGCACAAGGGAGGCTAAACACTCTCATCCTTGTGATATACATGCATAATGCATGTGTGTGAATAGCATGGGACGTAAATAAGTGTGTGTGTGCATGCATGGGAACAACACTCATGCATTGCATACATAGAACTTTAATGTGGGTACATGGGAAATCTTTTATCTTTAACACTAATATTATTGTAACATCCCATTTTGGTGAAATATTATAAATTAAACATAATTGGGGTATGATTGTGTTTATTTAATTAATGGGTGTTTTGTATGACTTAATTATCTTAAATATTATTTGGTGGGTGATTTAAATAAGTTTTTGTTAAATATATTGTAGTAGGAGTTAACTAACTTAATTAAGTTGGATATGAGTTAGTTAGTTTTAACATGTAAATTGAGGGGTTAGAAGTGTCAATAGATGAAAGCTAAATATCAAGGGGGTTTTAAATGTTGACTTGGTCAACATTTCACACTTTTATGTGTGTGTGTGTGTTGGAGACGTGAAAGAGAAGGAAGACAAGGAGAAAAATCAAGAACTTCAAGATTTGATCAAATTGGAGGTTGGATGTTGATCTAATCTTGAATGCAAGTTGAAATTGGAGTTCTCCTTGCATCAAACAACATCTAGGTAAGATTTTTGGGTGTTTTTGATGGGATTTTCGTGGGTCTCCATAGGGGGTGTGGGTTTGATGGGTAAAACTCTCAAATTTGGTGTTTTGAGGGTGTCAAATGTTGTTAATGATGTTGATAATCATATAGGAACAACTTTTGATTGTTTTCTTTCATGATTTACATGTCATGAAAATGGGGGAATTGGGGTTTTCATGGAGTTGATGAACATGGTGTGTAAAGTAGTGTTTAAATGTGGGGATTTGATGATATTCACTATATTGTTGTAGTTTGTGGTGAAACTGTTGAGATTGATCATTTTTTTAAACATAATAATGGAGTTACATAGGTGTCTTAATGATGAATGATCATTAGCACATGAACTTGTGCATACAAGGTGTTTGATGAAATGCCAAGTAGGGTATTTAACTTAAAATTTGGTTTAAAACCAATGGTGATGTGAATTATGTGGGTTTATAACATCAACAATGGTGAATTGATATGGTTAAGGGTCAATTGGAAACAAATTAGATTGAAAATGTTGACATTGGGGTGAAAGGGGTGTATGTTGACTAATTGTGGTCAAACTTTATATTAAACCTATTAGTTGTGATAATAGGAATTGATAGTGAAGGTGTGGGTGAAACCAAACGACCCGGGAAGGAATTGGTTATAGAGGATAGCGCGTTGGAACAAGGTAAGTCACCCAAATCTTTTACTTGTTATGTGTAATGGTGTTATGCATGTATGAATGTTATAGTGAAAGATTTGACTTTTAGGTGAGTTGGTGATTATGATCTTGTTGCTAGTCAATAATGAGCAATAGGTGATATATGTTGCTTGATTATTGTTGAAATGGTGTTCTAATACTAGTCTATGATTGACTTAGTGTTTATTTTTATGTGTGGTGGTTGTATGCAAATAGTTCACAAGGTGTGTGAACTTATATTTGAAATTGACTTAATCTTGGTGTTTTGAATCACAAGTGGTGTGATTATGACATTGAATTATTCACATGGTGTGTGAATGTTCTTGTTGGGTGTAATCAAGTTAGTAAAACACAAGTGGTGTGGTTTACTTAACTTGAGAAATCTTGTGGAATAAGATTTCAATGGAGTTTTGGGTGCAAACGACCCGTTAGTAAATCGTTTGATATTATGACCATGATGGTTATAATTTGGTGAATTAAGGTGTTTAATATGATTATATGGTGTTATATAATGTTTATGGGGGTATTGGAACGGTCGTATTTGAGCGAAAGGGGTTGAGATGGCTTAAAACAGCAAAAATAGATGTGCAGGTGATGCCCGGCGTATGATACGCCTGGGGGGGGCGTATCATACGCCTCCTTCAGCTCAACCTTTGGATTTTGTCTGTGATACGCCCCAGATACGCCTAAACCATACGCCCCGAGTAAAATTTGACCAAAATTGACTTTTTGGGTCATGTAAGCTCGTGTGTTCGGGCATGGTGATCTTACTTAGTTCTAATGAACTAATGGTGACTTAATTATGGTGTTTCAGGTGAACGGAAGGGGTGAACGGGGTCGTGATCGGTTTGCCTCGCAGGGATTCGGATCAAACACTTTTTGTGGTTTTACTTTGTTGGTGTTAAACAAAGGTTTTTGGTGATAACTCAAATGTAATTTTTGTTATTGAATGTTTAATTAACATCAATTATTTTGTAAAGTCGTATGTAAATGGAGTGTTTATGGTGTTAATTACATTTGTCGGTTTGAAAAATCTGGGACCTAAACTTTGATGTCGTTTTAAACACGTGTCATACATGTGGGAGTTTTGGGGCTTACAAGTTGGCATCAGAGCCATTGGTTTGAGGGATTCAAGTGCGTCGCGAACACTTGAACTCAAATCGTTGTGCTCTTGATATGGGAATGTTGTTTGATCCGAGATCCGATCACGAAGCCGGGGGTTTAAGGTAACAAGTTTGTGTATTGTTTACCTTAGTTATATATGTTTATTGGTGTTTGGTGTGAATTTGCTTGTTGAACCGAATTTCTTAATCATGTTATGGGGAGGTGAAGTTAAGGAATTGGATATGTGAAGTGTATAGTGTTATGTCTGGCCAACATAAGATTATATTCTTGACATAGATATGACCTTAATGGAACTAATTCATAATATGGTTATGAACAGTAGGTAAGGTGTTAGGAGTTGATGTTGTGATGCTTTTAAGTTCATATTTCATGGTGTACTTAGTTGTATGAACTATATAGCAAAACTAATGTATCGCATAACTTGTTTCAGCCGTAGAATGGCTGGTGGTGATAACATTAATGATGGTGGAGGTCATGAAACTAATTTCACTGAATTGCAAACTATGGTGAGAGAAGAGGTGGCAAAAGCATTGGAAGCTTCAATTCCTCACCATATGGAGGGTCTGCAAGCCTCCATGAGAGAATTTATTCAACAGGAGTTTGCAAATCTCAGAGGGGGGCGAGATGGGGAACGAACTCCAAAGAAAGTAACTTACAAGGAGTTTGTAGCTTGCAAGCCAAGCGAATTTAAGGGTGAAGTTGACCCATTACAGAGTCAACGGTGGATAACAGACATGGAGGGCACGTTCGAGACGAGCCATTGTGACCCGGAAGATGAGGTGATCTTTGCGGGGAATCAGTTGCGCGAAAGAGCAAAGGATTGGTGGGAGCTTCTTCGAAAGGAGAAGGGTAGGGATGGCATTAAAAATCTGAAATGGGAGGATTTTAAGGAGTTGTTCCTTAAACGGTTCTGTCCGCAGGCGGCGATTGACAGAATCACTGAAGAATTCCTTCATATGAGACATAAGGAGGAAAGTATTGATACGATTACCGCCATTTTCTATGACAAAGCTAGATTTTGTCCTGATTTGCTACAAACGGAGCGGATGTGGATCAATCGATACCATAGTATGTTGAATGCCAAGTACCGCGAATTTCTTACACCATCTAAGTGTGAGACATTGGCGGAACTTATTGATTGTGCTCGGGAGCGCGAGTTGGAGTTAAAGCGACAGGAAGACCGCGGTGAAAAGCGGAAGGTAGAGAAGGAGACGGGGTCGTCTAAAAAGGGGAAGTTCTCTAACTCACCTACAAAGTTCCACTCAAGTAAGGGAGTTAAGCATTGTACTAAATGTGGGAAAGACCACATGGGTGATTGTTCGGTACGACCCTTATCTTGCTACAAGTGTGGGAAGCAAGGTCATCTTGCAAATCAATGCTCGAGCCCGTTGAATTTATGTTATAATTGCTACAAACCGGGGCATATTCGGAGTGAGTGTCCAGAACTAAAAGGGGCTGGAGTTGGTGGAGGGGAAAATCGATCTTTTAAGGGGCAAGGAAGTGGGAAGAAGGTGGAGGTACCCAAACCCAAGGGTAGGGCCTTTCAAATCACTGCGGAGGAAGCCAAAGTCACACCTGATGTGGTGACAGGTACTTTCTTCATCAATACCTTGCCTGCTTACATTTTATTTGATTCGGGGGCTAGTAGATCATTTGTGTCTACGAATTTTATACAACACTCTTCTTTTGTAGTTGAGAAATTGTCGGTGCCTTTAGAAATAGAAATAGCGGATTCTAAATGCTTTCTAGTATGTGATGTCTATCGAAAATGTAAATTAACCATCGATGGGGAGGATTTCGATATTGATTTAATACCTATGGTATTGGGGGAGTTCGATGCGGTGGTTGGGATGGATTGGCTTTCGGCTCATGGGGCCAACATTGTGTGCAAACATAAGATTATTCAATTGATGTCTCCTAGTGGACATGAGGTGTGTATTCGTGGGGAGAAACGTGGTGGTATGATCTTATGTTCTTTACTTGAAGCTATGAAGTATTTGAACAATGGCGGACGATCGTTTCTTGCTTATGTGGTGGATTCGGAGAAAGGAGTGAAGTTGATAGAAGACATTCCTATAGTTCGTGATTTTTCGGATGTTTTTCCGGATGAACTACCGGGATTACCTCCCGAAAGGGATGTGGAGTTCCGAATTGATTTGGTGCCCGGGGCTAAACCTATTGCTAAGGCTCCATATCGTTTGGCGCCATCTGAATTGCAAGAGATGATGAATCAGTTGCAAGAACTTCTTGACATGGGTTTTATTCGTCCGAGCATCTCACCTTGGGGTGCACCGGTGTTATTTGTCAAGAAGAAAGATGGGAGCTTCAGAATGTGTATAGATTATCGGGAGTTGAACAAGGTCACGGTGAAGAATAGGTATCCATTACCTAGGATTGATGACCTCTTTGACCAATTACAAGGTGCTTCATGGTTTTCTAAGATCGACCTTCGATCGGGATACCATCAGTTGAAGGTTAGAGAGGAAGACATTCCAAAGACGGCTTTTCGTACGAGGTATGGGCATTATGAGTTTCTTGTGATGTCCTTTGGGTTAACTAACGCACCGGCGGCGTTCATGGACTTGATGAATCGGGTTTGTCGTCCTATGTTAGATAGGTCAGTCATTGTGTTTATTGATGACATACTTATCTATTCCAAGAATGAAGCTGATCACGCTTGCCATTTGCGTGAAGTTCTTGAAACGCTTCGTAAGGAGAAATTGTATGCCAAATTTTCAAAATGTGACTTTTGGTTACGTGAAGTCCAATTCTTGGGGCATGTGGTGAATGCTAATGGTATACATGTCGATCCTTCCAAAATTCAGGCGGTTATGAAATGGAGTCCACCCAAGACTCCAACTGAGGTTAGAAGTTTTCTTGGTTTAGCCGGTTATTACAGGAGGTTTATTCAAGACTTTGCCAAGATTGCTTCATCTTTGACAAAGCTTACAAAGAAGGATACTAAGTTTGTATGGGGTGACGAACAAGAAAAGGCGTTTCAGGAGTTGAAGACAAGACTAACTCAAGCACCGGTGTTAACTTTACCGGATGGACCCGATGATCTTGTGGTCTATTCCGATGCTTCATATGTTGGTCTTGGGTGTGTTCTCATGCAAAGAGGGAAAGTTATTGCTTATGCTTCACGTCAGTTGAAGGTTCATGAGATTAACTATCCCGTCCATGATTTGGAGCTTGCGGCGGTTATTTTTGCATTAAAGATATGGCGTCATTATCTTTATGGGGTGAAATGTACTATTTATACCGACCACAAGAGTTTGAAGTATTTCTTCACACAGAAGGAATTGAATATGAGGCAGAGACGTTGGATGGAGTTACTCAAAGACTACGACTGCGAAATTCTCTATCATCCGGGGAAAGCAAACGTAGTGGCGGATGCTTTGAGTAGAAAGGAGGAACTTTCACCTATTCGGGTAAAGGCAATGAAAATTGTGGTAACTTCGGATCTGGTGAATCAAATTAAAGCTGCTCAAACAGAAGCTTTAAAGGAGGAGAATTGGAAACGTGATAGAATTAAGGGGTTAGCTCATCAATTGGATGAGGATAGTCGGGGTTTAAAGACAAGGTGGGGTCGGGTGTGGATACCTCCCACTTGTCCTTTAAAGACGGCTTTATTGGAGGAATCCCATAAATCGAGATATTCGATTCATCCGGGAGGCACGAAGATGTATCGTGACTTGCGGGTTAACTATTGGTGGCCGGGAATGAAACGAGACATTGTTAAGTATGTCGAAAAATGCTTGACTTGTGCTCAAGTTAAGGCGGAGCATCAAAAACCGTATGGCAAATTGCAACCTTTGGAGATTCCGATGTGGAAATGGGAGCATATTACTATGGACCTAATCACAAAGCTTCCTAAGACTAGGGGCGGTTATGATACTATATGGGTCATTGTGGATCGGCTATCAAAGAGTGCTCACTTTATACCGATCAAGGAGACATATTCTTCTAAGAAAATGGCTGAAATTTATGTTAAGGAGGTGGTGTCTCGACATGGAGTACCGGTTACTATTGTGTCTGATCGTGACACCCGGTTCACTTCTCATTTTTGGAAGAATTTTCAGGAGGAATTGGGTACGAGACTATTGTTGAGCACAGCGTATCACCCTCAAACGGATGGTCAGAGTGAAAGGACTATTCAAACGCTTGAGGACATGTTACGTGCGTGTATCATTGATTTTGGGGGAAGTTGGGATGATTACTTACCTTTGGCGGAGTTTTCTTACAATAACAGTTATCATTCCAGTCTTGGAATGCCTCCTTTTGAGGTTTTGTATGGGAGAAAATGTAGAACTCCCGTGTGTTGGGGAGAAGTGGGACCAAGGGAACTCGCCAGCAAAAAGGTAGTAAAGGTGACAAACGAACGAATCGATCAGATACGAGCTCATTTAAAGGCGGCACAAGACCGTCAGAAATCGTATGCGGATAAACGGAGGAGGCCGATCGAATTCCAAGTGGGAGACTTTGTGTTGTTAAAGGTTTCTCCTTGGAAGGGTGTGATTCGTTTTCGAAAGCGGGGGAAACTTAGTCCACGGTTTATTGGACCATTCAAGATTATAGCTCGGATTGGCGAGGTTGCCTATCGCTTAGAGCTACCGGAGGAGTTGAGTGGGATTCACAATACATTCCACGTCTCTTATTTGCGAAAGTGCTTGGCGGATGAATCGGCTTATGTGCCAATGGAATATTTGGTGATTGATGATAAACTCAATTATATTGAGAAACCGGTGGCTATCTTGGATAGAAAAGTCAAGCAACTTCGGAATAAGACGATTAACCAAGTAATGGTGCAATGGAAGAACAGACGGGGTTCGGATGCTACGTGGGAGTCCGAGGATGAAATGCGGAAATTTTATCCTTTCCTTTTTGAGGTGTAACGAGGTTTCGGGGACGAAACCTTTGTAAGGAGGGGAGAATTTGTAACATCCCATTTTGGTGAAATATTATAAATTAAACATAATTGGGGTATGATTGTGTTTATTTAATTAATGGGTGTTTTGTATGATTTAATTATCTTAAATATTATTTGGTGGGTGATTTAAATAAGTTTTTGTTAAATATATTGTAGTAGGAGTTAACTAACTTAATTAAGTTGGATATGAGTTAGTTAGTTTTAACATGTAAATTGAGGGGTTAGAAGTGTCAATAGATGAAAGCTAAATATCAAGGGGGTTTTAAATGTTGACTTGGTCAACATTTCACACTTTTATGTGTGTGTGTGTGTTGGAGACGTGAAAGAGAAGGAAGACAAGGAGAAAAATCAAGAACTTCAAGATTTGATCAAATTGGAGGTTGGATGTTGATCTAATCTTGAATGCAAGTTGAAATTGGAGTTCTCCTTGCATCAAACAACATCTAGGTAAGATTTTTGGGTGTTTTTGATGGGATTTTCGTGGGTCTCCATAGGGGGTGTGGGTTTGATGGGTAAAACTCTCAAATTTGGTGTTTTGAGGGTGTCAAATGTTGTTAATGATGTTGATAATCATATAGGAACAACTTTTGATTGTTTTCTTTCATGATTTACATGTCATGAAAATGGGGGAATTGGGGTTTTCATGGAGTTGATGAACATGGTGTGTAAAGTAGTGTTTAAATGTGGGGATTTGATGATATTCACTATATTGTTGTAGTTTGTGGTGAAATTGTTGAGATTGATCATTTTTTTAAACATAATAATGGAGTTACATAGGTGTCTTAATGATGAATGATCATTAGCACATGAACTTGTGCATACAAGGTGTTTGATGAAATGCCAAGTAGGGTATTTAACTTAAAATTTGGTTTAAAACCAATGGTGATGTGAATTATGTGGGTTTATAACATCAACAATGGTGAATTGATATGGTTAAGGGTCAATTGGAAACAAATTAGATTGAAAATGTTGACATTGGGGTGAAAGGGGTGTATGTTGACTAATTGTGGTCAAACTTTATATTAAACCTATTAGTTGTGATAATAGGAATTGATAGTGAAGGTGTGGGTGAAACCAAACGACCCGGGAAGGAATTGGTTATAGAGGATAGCGCGTTGGAACAAGGTAAGTCACCCAAATCTTTTACTTGTTATGTGTAATGGTGTTATGCATGTATGAATGTTATAGTGAAAGATTTGACTTTTAGGTGAGTTGGTGATTATGATCTTGTTGCTAGTCAATAATGAGCAATAGGTGATATATGTTGCTTGATTATTGTTGAAATGGTGTTCTAATACTAGTCTATGATTGACTTAGTGTTTATTTTTATGTGTGGTGGTTGTATGCAAATAGTTCACAAGGTGTGTGAACTTATATTTGAAATTGACTTAATCTTGGTGTTTTGAATCACAAGTGGTGTGATTATGACATTGAATTATTCACATGGTGTGTGAATGTTCTTGTTGGGTGTAATCAAGTTAGTAAAACACAAGTGGTGTGGTTTACTTAACTTGAGAAATCTTGTGGAATAAGATTTCAATGGAGTTTTGGGTGCAAACGACCCGTTAGTAAATCGTTTGATATTATGACCATGATGGTTATAATTTGGTGAATTAAGGTGTTTAATATGATTATATGGTGTTATATAATGTTTATGGGGGTATTGGAACGGTCGTATTTGAGCGAAAGGGGTTGAGATGGCTTAAAACAGCAAAAATAGATGTGCAGGTGATGCCCGGCGTATGATACGCCTGGGGGGGGGCGTATCATACGCCTCCTTCAGCTCAACCTTTGGATTTTGTCTGTGATACGCCCCAGATACGCCTAAACCATACGCCCCGAGTAAAATTTGACCAAAATTGACTTTTTGGGTCATGTAAGCTCGTGTGTTCGGGCATGGTGATCTTACTTAGTTCTAATGAACTAATGGTGACTTAATTATGGTGTTTCAGGTGAACGGAAGGGGTGAACGGGGTCGTGATCGGTTTGCCTCGCAGGGATTCGGATCAAACACTTTTTGTGGTTTTACTTTGTTGGTGTTAAACAAAGGTTTTTGGTGATAACTCAAATGTAATTTTTGTTATTGAATGTTTAATTAACATCAATTATTTTGTAAAGTCGTATGTAAATGGAGTGTTTATGGTGTTAATTACATTTGTCGGTTTGAAAAATCTGGGACCTAAACTTTGATGTCGTTTTAAACACGTGTCATACATGTGGGAGTTTTGGGGCTTACAATTATACTAAGGATTTGGCAAGTTTGATCATGAGTTATCTCTTAGGGGATTAGTCAAATATGCAAGGGATTATTAAGGAAACCCTAGAATAGGGTTTTCACCAGCATAGGGTGGAAGTATGGATGTGAGGGATTAACACTTAACTCTTAGGAAGAATTTAAGAGACATGATTAACCTAGATGATTTATCTAAATTATCTAGGCTTAGATAATCAAATTATTGCTAAGAAATCATTTGGAACACAAAGTTTAAATCATGGACCAAGGTTGGCCCAATGGGCTTAAATTAAGCTCATCATGGTATTTATAATCATCTTTTAAATTAATCATGTTTTAATAAAGAGAAATGACTTATAAAATCATATTAAATTAATTAAATGATTTTTATAAATAAATGGTTAAATTGAAATGAACAAGTTTGAAAGCGTTCTTACTTAAAGTTTTTAATTGATTAATGTGGGATTAAGATTACTGATGGGTAATAAGGTTAGTCTAGTTAGAGGAAATCTTCGAATCACATTAGTAAAATATGACACTTAGTTGCACACCGAGACCAAACCCTAGATTTGATGACTACTGTATATACTTATCGTATGCGAATTATCTTAAAATAACTCAGGTACTGAAGATACTTAAGTTACAACAAACGAGCGCGCATTTTGTGGTAATTCAATACAAAGCAATACAAGTGAGTTCATTGCCTCTTTTCAAAACATTTTTGTTTAAACGCGGGGCTGAGAAGCATGAGTAAACTGTTTTATTTAAACTGTTTATTTAAATGCTTTCATTTATTTTATGTTTTACATATATATGTTTGTTGATACTCCTAGACTCCTGTCTAGGAAATTATTAAACAGATCAAATATCCAAATCATTAAAGTACTCTTATGAGTAATACTTTAAATTTAAACTCTAAATCAACCATTAGTCCAGCAAGCTCAAATTCAAGAATCGAAATGCAAAGTGAAATCAAATGAACAAAAATCAAAAGATCATATTCAAAGGAAATCTAATTCAGGGTGGAATCAGAGAACAAAGAATCATAATCAAATCAATTATCATTGTGAATCATGGGAAATCAAAGCTCAACATCAAGAGACTCAAGGAATCAGAAATCATAAATGTGTGTGAATCATTATAATAATGAAATCATTACAATCTAACGAAATCATTAATATTCAAGTTAAGGTGGATGTCAGTTGTATAGGGAATCAAGACCACGTGTAACACACATATAAAGTCCCTTCAGGTATAGAAGACTCTTGTAGTCAGGCTATACGGGCAATAACATGAGCTATCAAAGGAATCAATATCACAAATCAAGAGAATCAAAGAGATCAAGAATCACAGGATATCCGTAAAGTCCCGACATGTACAGTAGATCATTAGATCAAGCTGATATGGGCATCATTAAAATCCCGTCACGCCCAGGTATACTCCTGGTGAGTTATGCCTGGTATGGGTCACGTGTGAGAGGTTACAACTTGGACAACCACCAACAACTAAGTCTAATTGATTGAGTGAAATAGTGCCCAATCATCATGTCTTAGTTGTACTTAAATGTTTTATTTAATTATTTAATTAAATGTTTAACATTTTATTACTATCATTGACTTTTGGGGAAATCATGTATCTATGACGAACTCAGAAGAATCAAAGGCAAATCAAGTTTTGGAGATCATAATCTAAATCAGAGGTGTAATGGGTAAAAATGCTTAACTATCATTAACAACAGTGTCATATGCATATTAGTATGTGGTGGGATGTTGGCTAGGGCTTGTCCCTTACATATGCCCTATATATAAGCATACCGATGTGGATATTACATGTGGAGTTAATGAGGTTAGGGTCTTTACCAAAGGAGGTTTTCAAATCATTTTTCAAATCATTAAACTATATGAACTCACCAACCATGTGTTGACTTTATTTTTGCATGACTTCTCAGGTGACGAACAGGTCAATTAAGAAGTCATTTCTTTTGGACTAGGACTTCAAATAGAAGACTTAGTATTTTGGACCTGTATACTTTTGAAGACATCATTATACAATTTATTTTGTATATCTTGTGTAAATACAAGATAGAAATTTATGATGTTGATGATAGATTTACATTGTTAAATTATAAACAATACTGATGTAATTTAACTTTGTAATTCTATTATATTTAGCATTTCTCATTTATATCATGTGCAATGTAAACAATCTGATCATCACGATTTTCACTCACGATATCGCGCCCCGGGAACTTTCCGCCCGACGGGACAATCGATCCTATCCCGCCGGCTCGGGGTGTGACAAAAAGAGATTCATGGTTCATAAGTAACGATCTGCCTCTAATATCACCAACGCGTTTTGGGCTTAGCTGGCTCTGAAACACATGAAAAATCCACAGTTAAACGTGCTCGGGTTGTAGCAATCCAGGATGGGTGACCTTCCCGAGAAGTTTTTACTCAAGCAACCAAAAGCAAATTTGTGAGCTCCGAGTCGGCAAAGCGGACAATACTTGTGATAGACGGGGTCAGATGTTACAGAATGGCATCAGAGTCACTCCTGTTCTTTACAGGATGGTGGGCAAACCTCATCAAGGACGATGAATTTCTAAGAGTAGTGTATGTAACATGTTAGGCAAATTACACATTGGCCGTGAACAGGAGAGATTCATGGTTCATAAGTAATGATCTGCCTCTTATATATCACCAATGCGTTGTGGACTTAGTTGGTTGTGGAGCACAAGGAAAACTCCACAGTTAAGCGTGCTCGGGTTGCAACAATTCAGGACAGTTGACCATCCTGTGAAGTTTTCACCCGAGCAACCAAAAGCAAATCTGTGAGATCCGTGAGTAGACAAAGCGGATAATATTGGTAATAAACGGGGCCGGAAGTTACACCCTTGTCGACGTAACATATGTGTTGGGTCACTTATATTGTTGCGCTGTAAACCATAATCAAAGAATCATGAGTTTTTAGAAAAGTAGTTAATGAACCTTCGATCATCGTTTAGTTCGATTTTATCAGTTAATTAATTGATTTGATCATTTACTTTTTCTGTTTTAAATTCTCATGGAGAACAATAGGGTGAAATGCAATTCTTTATCGCAAGGACATTGAAAATATATGGACTGCAAATTAAATTAAAAATATTTTTTTCGGAATGAATATTTGATTTTTCTGATTTTTTTGGTTTTATTTTAATATTATCTCAAACATGGGAGAATTATAAATGATTTTTAAATGTGTTTTTCCTTTAGTGTTGTTACTTTAAATTATCTTTCTCAATAAAACTATTATTAAATTAAATTTCAAAATAATTTATTCTAAAATATAATATTATTCATATTCGAGAGAATTAAACATTGTATATACTATTAAAATCCCATGTCAGTCCCCTGATCCCATTAAAAAACAAAAATAATATTAATAATAATATTAATATTAATAAATTATTAATAATAATAATAATACATAAATAAATAAATAAATAAATAAATAAATAAATAAAAATCGGGTTTTTAAACAAAGAATGAATCCAAGATGAATGGAGGCTTTCACAAGTAAAAGTTAAGGGTTTGAGTTTAGTTGAAATTTAACTCAAGTTGGTTAACAATTGGAAGAACCCAAGGGACGGGACGGGTTACGTATATAATTTTTTTTTTCGTCCTCTTCCTTTCGCTAAATTCTAGATCCAATTTGGTATTTAGCATGAAGAATATCACTTTAATATAAATTGATAATAAATATGTACTTAATTGTATAGAAATATTTCATTTTAATAATTAGCTAGAAGCAAGCTTCATACATATGAAATAAATATGAGTTCAAATAAAAATGTTTTTAATTATGTCTAAAAAACATTAAAAAAATTATGAGCTTGGCACATGTACTTTTGTTAAAACTTTTAAAGAGAGACGTTATGATCATTGTCGCGTGTTAGGTTGTTAATTTATTATTTTAACATTTTATCTTACGTATATATTAACGAGTATAGAGATCAAACCTATTGGATCAGGTTGATTACACTTAACCAACTCTTCACAAAAGGTTTTCTAGATTTACATGTTAATAGAAACACAAATTCTTGTTAATAGAATCTCACAATCACTTAGAACAAAAAGTGTGAGAAAAATTGTAAAGTACACACAATAATTCTTTTAAACTTTTCCTCTCAACTGTTGTAAAAGTTAAAAGACTCGTACAACTTGTTCGCTAATTAGCTAGAATTACAATTGAGAGTTTATAAACACAAAGCTACGTTTGTAAACTCATAAGAATGCAAGGCTAAACTATACTAGGAAAAAAAAAGGTATATTAAGTTTATTCTAGTATATTATGTCGGTTGATTTTTCTGGGTCAATGTGGTAAGTGGCAAGGCTATTTTTGAAAATTTTTTGATAAATCGACGATAATAACCTGCCAGCCCCAAGAATTGACGTATTTCAGTCGGGGTTTGTGGTGTCTCCCATTGTTTCACCGCTTGAATCTTACTAGGATCCATTTGAATACCATTCTTATTTACAACATGTCCAAGAAATTGAACTTTCCGTAACCAGAACTCACACTTGAAAAATTTGGCATGTAATTTCTCATGTGTCAAAAGTTCTAAGATTAATTTCAAGTGTTGAGCATGTTCTTGTTGATTCCGAGAATAAATGAGAATATCATCAATAAACACAATCACAAATTTATCCAGATAAGGTCTACATACTCGATTCATCAAATCCATGAAAACTGCTGGTGCATTTGTTAAACCAAACGGCATTACTAGAAATTCATAATGTCCGTATCGAGTTCTAAAAGCAGTTTTAGGAACATCATCATCATGAATACGTAACTGATGATATCCAGATCTTAAATCGATTTTTGAAAAGTAAGTAGCATATTGCAATTGATCAAACAGATCATCGATACGAGGTAATGGATAACAGTTCTTGATTGTCAGTTTATTGAGTTCCCGGTAGTCAATACACATCCTGAATGAACCATCCTTCTTTTTCACAAATAGAATTGGTGCACCCTAGGGTGAGAAACTAGGTCTAATAAAACCTTTATCTAGAAGTTCCTGTAATTGACCTGAAAGTTCTTGCATTTCTGATGGCGCCAGCCGATACGGAGCTTTAGCAACAGGTGCTGCACCTGGAATCAAGTCAATACGAAATTCGACTTGTTTCACTGGGGTAATCCTGATATGTCCTCAGGAAATACTTCAGGAAAATCTTTGACTACTGGAATGTCTATGATTTGTTTGAGTAGAGACTTGTGCTCAGTCACATGTGCCAGGAAAGCATAACATCCTTTCCTTAAGAATTTCTGAGCTTGCATACAAGAAATGATACCAAGTTTTTTACCAGCTCGTTCTCCTTGAACTATCAGTGTATTACCGTCAGATAATGGAATACAGATCATCTTGTTTTGACAGACAACTTCCGCTTGGTTATCAGAAAGCCAATCCATGCCAACAACGACATCAAAGCTCCCAAGCTCAATAGGAAGTAAATTGATATTGAAAAGATGATCATTCAAATTCAAGGAACATTCTCGAATTACACTGTTAGTTTTGATTAACTTGTCATTAGCAAGTTTAATGACATAAGGAGTTTCTAGATCTACTGTAGGCAATGAAAGTAGTGATGCAAATTCAGGAGAGATAAAACTCTTATCTGCCCCTGTATCAAACAGAACTGATGCGTAAAGATTATTAAGAAGAAACGTACCAGTGACAATATTTGCATCATGTCTCGCCTCAGTTGCACCAATCTGAAAAGCTCTCCCCTAGCTTCATTCCCTTGATTGGTGTTGTTGTTCGGGCCTTGATTGGTCTTGACAAGCCAAGCCACATTAATAACAATTACAACAAATAAACTACTTTGAACTTACATTAATTGTCTAAGAAACAAAAGGTCTTTTGATAAAGATTCGTTCACTAAGAGAACCTTTTGATGTAATATTGATAAGTACTCAGCTTTGAAAGTTGTAAGCTACATTCTGACTATCATCGAAATGTTTATTGTCTTGATCAGAGTTCAAGGAGTTAGAACTACGACATTTTTCAAATGAAAATCAGCATTGGCGGAGAAATGTAGGTCGGAGGCAATAGTTGAAGGCTTATAGCATTGGAAGCTTTAACTCTTCGAAAGCATCAATTCTTCGAAAGCTTGACTTTCTTCAAAAATTGTCTTGAGCATCAGAATGATAGTTTTATTCTTCGAAAGCTTTTAGTCTTCAAAAAGCTTAATTGTTCCCTCCGATTTTTCTTTGGACTTGGTGAGATTTGGACTTAGTGGGATAAGATGTTGCACCAATGTTGTAGTTTTGGTAAGCATCTGCCTTGAATATTCTTATAGAACTTAATGATCAAACTTGAAATTTGATCTTACAATAGGCACCATTTGTGTAATTAACATAAGGTAATATAATTACACCAAAATAAGATGTTAAACTATCACAAATATTACATCTTTTTTACGCCATGAAAATCGTTTCGGGACATATTGTATGCTCTAAACACCATTAATGTGCTTCTTGACTCACTTGACACTAGATCGATATATAGGTAGGTTTAGTCACTTTCTAGATCCTAAAGTCAAGAAAAAAAAATCATATTTTGACGTCTAACCTGTTTGTACTCCCTCTATTTAGTTAAAAATAGTGACTCGTATAGTTCTTTTAAGTGCAAATAATAATAATAAAAAAATAAAAAAAAAATCTTAAAGTTATACCAAAATCGGAGCCCATTTCTAAATTATGAGTGTTTTTTAACTTATGTTAGCGGTCGAAAAGAGAGATATTTGGATTCCTTTAAAATAACCTGTCATAATCGAGACCAATTGTGTATATAGGGGATAATTCACTAAAAACACAATTTTGTCTATAAATTTAAAAACAAAAATCTAGTATAAAAAACAATATACGTTATAAAAAAACAAGAATCCACTATCCAGTACAAAAAATCAAAGCATGTGTTGTAGTAAAGGGATAGTTATGAGCCCCCAAAAGGGTTTTGGACAAAATGACACAATTCTTGTTAGCCTTATAACACCAAATGATACATTTGTGTTTCTGCTTCAGGACAACACAAGTTCACATGAACAAGATAAACTCTTATTTCAAATTGTGGGTGAAAAATCTGTAAATTAAACATTTTGACCAGAAAAATACACAAAGATATACATTTTCACCAATAACATGACATGTCACATGTCAGATTCGCCGGCTAAGCCGGTTGATCATTACTCGAACCATAAGTTCATTGATTGTGTTACGAACACTTTTTTGAAAACCGGACGGTTGGCCGGTCGGAGCGAGAACCGAAGGGTCAACCGGTCCAAAATCAGCATGCAAGTCGTCCTCGATCGAACCAGCCGGTTCAGCTGGTTCACTAGTTGAACCAGATTTCAGTTTTTTTAACTGCAATCCAAAATAAAATAATAAAATCAAACCATGTATTTTTTAACATGATTATGCTTGTTTAAATATGTTTATAATTATATAATATTTTTGAAATTTTTATATATTTATTTTGTTATCCGTTCTTGAATCCGCTCCGACTAGTGACCAGTTAGACGCCCGGTCTGGTTCTGAAAACATCGGTTACGAACACCAGTTAAGTTCGTCAATTTTTGTTAAAGTACCAGCCATAAAAAAGTCGGCTAATAAACAAGATCAACATGGGGCCGGCTAACGAACAAGAACAAAACTTCCAACTAAGCTAAACTTTAAAGTCTATTTCAATAAATTCGCTATTCAAATTTTATTTTGATATATCTATTTTTAATGATTTTTCTATATTTTATCCTGTGTCATTCTAAATCTGAACTTACCTTACGACCCACAAAATAAGCATGGTGCTAAAGGATCGCCACCAATAAAACGTCGCTAATAACAAATAATCGCCGCTATCAGTGGCGGAGCTTCAAATGATCTTTAGGGGGGCGAAAATTTACGTAACCTAAATTTTTTTTCAATCGATCGGTATCTCTCGGTTACTCGGGTTAAATGTCCGGGTCAATGATTTGGATCAAGTCGAGTCAATCAATAAAAATACAAGTATATAATAATAATAATTATTATGCGTGAAAAAAGAGTAATATCTGAAAGAAGAATTACAATTCAGCTCGGCAACCTTTGAGATTAGCTAAGGATTGTTTACGTTTATCTAGATTTGCATCAACAATTTCTTCATCAAACAAGTATCTGGGGTGGGTGGTGGCCTAGAACATGTGCCAGTGGACTGGTGGGCCAAAACCGTTAGTTATTTAAACCACATGGGCTGTAATGATAGAAGATTTTATTTTGGGTTAAAATAGTTAAAACACTTAAACCACAAGTGGCAAAACCGTAATTTACTCTATTTGGGAGAAATAAAGAGGAACAAAAAAAAGGATTTTAATATGTGGGTAACTTTTGCATTTAATTTTTTATTTATCAATTACGAAAAAAAACATTTAGAAGAGATGATACTATAATTTTTTTTTAAATGAGGGGGGCGAAATCAAATTTTTTTAAAAAAATTAACTTTCGGCCCGAAAATTAACACTACTGACGAAAAAAAGAGGGGGGCGGTCGCCCCTCCCCGTCCCTACATACCTTCGCCCATGGCCGCTATTGTGTCCATATCGCCACTACAGATGAATTCTAAAACCTGGATATATCATTAGCGGCGATTTTCCGTCGCCGCTAGAGGTTAGAAACCCATTCGATATAAAATTCACATTTACTAGTTTTATACCACCTAAAATTACAGAAATTATAAATTGCATTCCAAATCATTCAAATTTCAATTTAAACATTCAAATCTTGTTTACAGTACACATGAACCAAATAATCCATAGTTTAGTTTTAACCTAAAGATAAAAACTGTCAAGAAAAAACGGTTTCAGAGCTTCGTAAGTAATTGTTTGTTATATTTTGTTACCTCGTAACATTTAAATTTTAGGTTAAATACATATGTATCTATATTAGAAACTTATGTATTACATGTGATTGAAGGAATGAGATATCGAAGAACTAGTATAATTGAAAAAATAAAGAAAATAGTTGAAAAAATAAATATTAAGTAACTGAATTATTCGTAAATTATTATTTAATATTAAATGTTAAATATTCATAAAGTACATATTAACAATCAAAATAATAAATTATTAGTTAAATTCTAAAAATATAATTTTTAATATCATTATCACTTAATAAGAGTGAAGAAATAAATTATTATTATTTGATATAATTATTTCATATAAGAGAGATGAGTAATCATATATATAGTGTCACATGTCTAGTCTTATTATATTTATTAATATAAAGATTAGCTTTAAAAATTAAAATATATATGTGATTTCTCTATATTATGAATGAGATACATGTAGTGTCATATGGTGGTTTTGTCCTCACTTGTTTCAAAAAATTAATATGTATTTTGGATCCTGTAAATTTCCGCGTCATCTCAATACACTCAAGCTCCGCCACTGATAATAAACCCCTTTAATTGATACAAGTTTCATGTTCGAATCGAACAAGGGGCGCATCTTTGTAGAGACCGGGGGGGCGACCGCCCCCTCTCTTTTTTCGTCCGTAGTGTTAATTTTTCGGTCGAAATGCTATTTTTAGTTAAAAATAGGGGTTTCGCCCCCTCGCTTCAAAAAATTAACATGTATTTTGGGTCACAAAATTAAATTTCCGCCCTCCTCTCAAGTTGACCAAGCTCCGTCACTGAATCGAACTAATTTCTGTCTTTAACCCCTTGAATGTCACCTACCGAACGTACATGTTAGATTATATCTAATGTTATTAGTTAACAACATGAGTTAGTTTTCTAGCAACAAGTGCTCGTGCCCACCAAACAAAGCAAAAAAAGCAGACACCATATATACAAAAACACATGCAAGATGACGATTATCATCATACCCCACCATTTTTTGTCATTTTTAGCCTGCATTCCTATATACACAATTATACTCATCATATATTCTTCATTCTTTCACAAGTATCTTTACTTACTTACCATCACTACAACATGCATACAAGACTATCATCCGATGCTTTCTTACACCATCCAATGCACAATCAAAATCATCTAGACTTGAACTCCATGGAAGAATTGCCGGAATCGCATGCATGGTTATCGCTAGACGACTCACCGTCGTATGGATCACTTGGTCAAGATCAAGTGCCTGTGATTAACCTCAACAGTCCGAACGTCATGAAGCTTGTTGGCTATGCATGCAAAACTTGGGGTGTGTTTCAAGTCACCAACCATGGTGTCCCTGTAAAACTTGTTGAAGAAATGGAGGGTGCTTGTAGAAAACTGTTTACACTTCCTATTCAACAAAAGCTACAAGCTGCTAGAGCTCCAAACGGCGTTTCTGGCTATGGTGTTGCTAGGATATCGTCGTTTTTCCCAAAACTCATGTGGTCCGAAGGGTTTACCATCGTTGGATCGCCGTATGAGCATGCTCGTAAACTCTGGCCTGAGGGTTATAGTAGCTTTTGGTAAAGATCTATCCTTTCATGTTGATGCATACATCTTGTATTTTGCTTGCATTATCAAAGCGGATACTGTGGTTGAAAACGGGGATGTCCAAGGGGGTTCACTGACCCCCTTTAGCCATCAGATATTGTTAATATCAATGTTTTAAAAACTGGTTCGTACCGGCCGGTTTAACCGGTTCAACCGGTTGCCGGTTACTAAACCGGTACGAAACACTCCGGTATTATGCAGGTTTCTTCGATCGATTGTGCCGCCGGTTTAATCCGGTTTTACCGGTAAAACCGGTATTTCCGGTTTCAGAAAAACACAAAATTTCGGCGTTTAAGTGATTTTCGGATTTTAAGCGATCGTGAACTCGATATGTTTAATACGCTAATGTCATAATCCTATTATGCACTTTTATATAAAAAAAAATTTATTAGAATTTGAATACTTTTAGATTGTTTTGAATGAGTTTAAGTACTTTTTCAGTTGTTTTTGGATGAATTTGTATACGTTTTGAAAACTTATTTGAGTATAAGTTTCATTTCTATAGAATTATATGGTTAATTAGTGTGTCCGGTTGAACCATCCGGTACAACCCGGTTCAACCGGTTGAACCATTTTTGAGCCAAATCCGATACACCTAAAATACCGGTTTTTAAAACATTGGTTAATATGTCATGAGTGGTGTTATTTTTACACCACCCATAAATCTAATGTCACATCAGGACAGAGAATCATTTAAAAATGCTCTAAAAGACCATTTGAAGTTTTCAAACTTCTCAAATAGTTGTTTGACTCTTTTCAAACAAGTGTTTGACTTTTTTAAAGTTTAAAAAAGGTGAACAGTTAAAAAAATAAAAGTTACAAGGTCAAACATTCGTTTGAAAACGGTCATTTGATTTTTTTGAGTTGTGTGGGAATAGTAGCAGCCTTTTTTGTATATAAAAGTTGAGGTGTTAAAAACATGATCTGAACCGTTCGTTTGTAATCAGTAGAGAAGATAACCGTACGATGACCCTTTAACTAAGAAATTTTCGTTTCGCTACTGGTTCAGGTCATTACATTAGATTGATTTTTATTGATTGATCTTGTGCAGTGATATTATTGAAGAGTATAAAGAAGAGATGAATAAACTAGCTCAAAGACTCATGTCATTGATATTAGGATCATTGGGTGTAACACTAGATGATGTAAAATGGGCTAGCTTACAGGGACCATCTCCAGCTTTGCAACTAAACTCATACCCAACTTGTCCAGATCCAGACCGAGCCATGGGTCTAGCAGCTCACACCGACTCAACCCTTTTAACCATCCTTCACCAAACCAACACAAGTGGGCTCGAGGCTCATAAGGAGGGAACCGGTTGGGTCCCCATCCCACCTATTCGTCATGCACTAGTTGTCAATGTAGGAGACCTCCTCCACATACTATCCAACGGGCTGTACACGAGTGTACTGCACCGAGCCATGGTTAACAGAACCCAACACCGCCTGTCAGTGGCTTATCTTTACGGGCCACCCTCTAATATTCAGATCTCACCTCTTCCAAAACTAACAGACAAAGTTCACCCCCCTCTTTACCGGCCCGTTACATGGAGCGAGTATCTTGGAGCCAAGGCTAAACACTTCAACAAAGCGTTGTCGTCGGTCCGGTTATGTGCACCTCTAACTGGATTCACAAATGATCATAACGGTGTACAAGTTGGTTAAGTATGTTTATGAAACATTTTGTTTTTTCAATAATTTTGGGATAGAGTTGTATGAAAAGAGAGTGCATAAAGAAACAAACAAAAAAACTTTTGGAATATTGTGTATTTGTGTTGATTAAAAAGCCCAGGCTTAAGACCAGCTAACTTATAATGCAACGTTTAAAGGCCCGATTGAAATCAACAACAAGACACACCAAATCTAATTAAAGTCATACAAATATTCACTCCGCATCTTCTGACTCGATGAAAATTAATAATATTTAAATTAGAGACTAGTTAATTCCAATGTCGCTAAAATATTTTTATAATACTAAAATTATTAACAGATTCTACTACTGTTACAACAGTCTAACCAACTCTATTTGACCGTAAACTAAAGTCACTTTTGATTTTGCAATATTTTTTTCATTAATTACTCCAAAACAACCGTGCATGAGTTCGAATTACATATAAATAAGAAGTTATACGAAAATACATCAGATATACTATAAAATGCAAGGCTTTATGGGCCTTATGGCAATTAAAGATCGTAATTAATCAATAACGAATATGGCTGTAATCGAGTCGAGCCCACGTTGAGCTGAAATTTCTTTCAAGCCAAATATTCGAGCTCTAGCTCGTAAAAAAACTCAAGCCATGAGCCGGCTTATTTTTTTTTCTTCTCTACTTTACACGTATATATTTAATATAATATATATGCATGTCATCTTTTTCGCCTCTCGCACCTAATAACTATTTGCGTGTCATCTTTTAATTAAATTTTAATTTTTTTCATTTGTTTCCTCTTATTAAATATTAATGATTTTATTAAACTTGATAAACAATATGATTACATTGTAAATCAATTTTTTACCTTTATAAAACGTCTTTAAAAAATATATGGTATGTTATTTTAAACAAATTATTTTAAAATTCAAATGTTTAACATGTTTTAACCTAATGTGTGTGTGTATACATATATAGATATGTGTGTGTTTGTATGTAATATAATATAAGTGTGTGTGTGTGTGTATAATTATATATATATATATATATATATATATATATATATATATATAGGGTATGGTTATTTTGAAAACCACGTCTCAATGAGAAAACCGCGAAAACCATGCAAAAATCAAGTAAAAAGAACGTTTTTTTTTTGAAATTTTTTTTACAGGTTTGTAACACTATTGGGCAAATTTTTATAAAAAAAAATCAAAAAAACGCCGACCAATATTTTAAAAAGAAATATTTTATAAACTCACGTAAAACCTACGTAACAAAACGTAAAAAAATGCCAAACAGTCAATGTTTGCTACGTAGCAAATGTTTTTTTTTGACAGCCATTAATTAACAAACAAATGCCAAAGAGATGTCTAAAAAGGGTAAATCATAAATGCAAAAACATCTGCCAGGAAAATTGAAAAATTAAACATATGCTAGTTTACTAATTGTTGCAGTTAACAGTCAATGTTGTATTACAAATTGCATAATTAATGTTACCAACAAGCAGATAAATTTATTCCACACTTTCAAATATGGAACCCAAGAAACTGATCAACGAGTTTTGCTACACAACTGGCGAGTTCGTCTGCAGCCTCCTGTGTGCTTGCCTCTGCATAAACTCTCACAACATCCTCTGTTCCTGACGGTCTAACAAAGCATCTGCCTTGCGGATATTTTACTGCGATTTTTTTATATATAATTAATGTTTTCAACTTTGATTACAAAAAATGCATTATTAATTCAATAATAATATGATATTTTTAATTTAAAAAAAAAAAGATTAGGAAGTTTGATGTGTTAAAAAAACACACTTTGAGTGCTTTCAGCCTGCTTGTGACCGTTTCCTTTTAAACCAAGTATTTTTCTTTATAAATTTGACCATAAACATGTGAAAATTGTCAGACTCTGGTTACCTGTTAATGCAGTGATAGCTTCTTGAATTCCAGGAGGCTTCTGGACAATAGTTTCCGCATTTGTCGTGACAATAGCAGTTCTATCTGCAACTTTTACCTGGTATTCACAAGAAACCTAGATCAATGTTCATTGTTCAACATCACTTGAAAATGATTCAAAACAATTGATGAATATAGAAGAGTTAAGGAAAAATGAATCATTGAGACTTTTGAATTACGACGGGTCGAATGGGTTACAGGGGAGCTTTTTGGAATAGTCAAAAGTAGATGGGGTTATGTTGACCAAGAACCCTTTTTGTTCAAGATTTAATTTATAAATTAGTAATTACTATGTCATATATGATTAAAAAGATATTATTTTAATAATAAAGTAGCTATTTTGACTTTCATGATTTAGGAGATTTTATGCATAAAATATTTACTTTGGGTAAATTTCAATCTAATTGACCCGTTTCCTTTAACACTACTTTTTGATTTCCCAACTGACCCATTAGACAGATTATAAATGGGCATCGCTTGTTCATAAGTAAACGAGTCAAAACCTTGGACAGCGCCTAACAAATTTCTCAAACCCCAACCAAAAAGACTACTTGTCTAAGTTTCACCATATTTTTTTGTGTGTGTGTGGGGGGGGGGGGGGGGGGGGGGGGGGTGGGGGGGTGGAGATATTAGAACAGAAACAATTTGAAGTTACCTTAACTTGTCTGCTTGGTAGATCATGATAAAGTTCATTCCATTTATCGACTGACCATCCCATATGTTGTAAGATGGCTTCAACCAAAAGTAACCCACTGAGGGCATCACCCACAGCCTGATTGATCAACTTACTGACTGCCCATAGTCTCTTAGCAGCATTCTTCTTTTCTAGACCTTCAAAAAACGAAACGACCTATTTGTATTCAGTAACAGCAATTTTCTAAAAAACAAAAAGGGTTATCAGAGGAATTACATTTTTCAGTTGACTTTCTATCTTCTAACCAACATAAGAAATGGTCAGAAAATAATATGGTTCCATGACCATTTGCTTCAAAATAGATACCAATATCATACTCTTGTGCCTTTTCATGCAAATACTTGACTCCGGTGGGTGTAAATATTACTTGTAATCCCAAGTACTTTAGGTATTTGGTTGATGCACCATTAGCATAAGCTGTCTGCACAACACCAACACGCGGTTGATATTCACATGTGTCATCTGTGAGAATGCTTAGCTGATCTTTGATAAACAAGGCAAACAACGATAAAATCTTGTCACCGTCAACAAGGTTTATTTGGTTGTTTCCCTTTGTTATAATTGTAAAGTATACAAGACGATCAGCATCACCATCTAGGCTTGCACACCTGAAAAACTAGGACAGTTCAAGATATTACTCTTACTTACCAATACACCTTAAGTCCTTAATATATTAAGTTTGATAATATAGAAATAAATGAAGGTTAATGCCACCAAAATCCACTATACTTTCTTTTTTTCACAAAAAAATCCAGTCTGATTTTGGTAGCCCTCAACTTATAAAAATACACAGAAAAGTCACTAAACTAATTTTTGTATATTAAAGTCTCTAAATCTGTTTAAAAAGCACGTGCTTGTAAAAAAAAATTTAAGTAATGACTTGTTAATTCCCTAATTGGTCAAAATTTGATAATGTGATATTCAACATTTTGGTAAAAGGAAAAATTATACCATCTTCTTTTGACCAATTTAGGAATTAACAAGTCATTATTAAAAAAAAAAATCAAAAGTACGTGCATTTTAAGCAAATTTAGAGACTCTAATATACAAAAATTAGTTTAGTGATTATTCATATATTTTTTACAAGTTGAGGGACTTTAATATATTAAAATCAGGTTGAGAGACTTTTTCCTGAAAAAAAAAAAGAAATAATGGTAGTTTCTAGAGTACTAACCCAAAGAAAACTATACCTTACGCCAACATCAGGACCACCAAACCCTTGGGGAGCAACCTTGTCCTTCTGTACATAATCAGCACCAACTTGTTCATTTAGTATACCTTGCTTACCAGTGTTACGAATTTCTACATCCAACCAATTTAACTTTTCCTTCAAAACTTGAAGTTTCTCCCCACCCACTCCATTTGCACAATCAACAATTAACTTCCCAATTCCATGATAACTCTTCTTTGGTATCAGATCTATCAAGCATCTGAAGTAATATTATTAAATATCAAGAATAAATAAAAAAAATAATTAAAACCAACCAACCTGAAAGAGGTGGAAACCTGATCAAAGTAATCAAGCTCAGAGGCAGAGGCTTTCAAGTCCTTATTTCTGGTGCGTACCATCCAATGCAATTGTGGAGTTGTTACCACACCCATATCATTCACAATAGCTCCAATTACTGAACAAATTCCCTGGAAATTACCATTGGTTATCAACTTACAAGTTTAAGAATCCACCCTCAGGGATGGCTCAAGAGTAAAGCTGCTAAAGCCTGGGGATTTAGGCCCCCAATTTTAATAATAAAATGGTGAACGCCACCATTAAGTGCCCCTCACCGACCGGTCCCACGGCTAACATGAGGGAGGTAAATCGCGTGACCCAGGGAAAATTGGGTGGTGCCGGGCTTTGAACCCTAGACCTCCATCATAGATTCCCACCCCTTACCACTAGGCCATCATCGCGGGGATGAGGCCCGCAGTTTTAAGGTCTCGCATACGAGTGTGTGTGGAATCTAAATTTAAAATAATTATATACCTTGTAGAAATAGACAACTTAATATTATGGTTTGGCGGTAAAATTAAAAGGATACATCAAAGATTTTTAGAATTAGTTATATTTTGTACATACTGTTTCATCACTCAAAAGTAAATTTGATCCTGATAAAATGATAGAGATCATGATTATATTAGTATGTTAATCATATTTAGTAGTATGGTGTATTCTAGTATGGGTAGTTTGGTAATATTAACATTTAGGGTGTTTGTTTGTGGGTTATAAATAGAGGTTAAGAGTGTGAGTGAGGATGGAAAGAATATTGATAGAGTTAATATTGGCTCCTCTTGGAGAAGGGTTTACCCTGGGACATCATCCTTGATGTAATCGTTGTTCTATTCTAAATCAATTTCATCAGGGTTCTTGTTATAATCCTTATTTCTATTGTGTGTGATTGACTTGGATCTTCATCATTGGTCCGACCTGCCGGATCTCTACCGTTCAGCCCATTTCTTCACTGCGGGCTCAAATCACTGGATTCAATTCATCGCTGATTTCAGGCGTCGCTCATCAGTTCCGGCGATTGCATCTCAATTTCTTGTCGGTTGATTTTTCCAGCTTTGCCGTCTAAGAAAGCGTTAATTACAGGTTCCGATACTTTCAATATCATCATCGTGTTTCCAATTTCATTCAGTTTGATTCCAATTTCACCAGTACTCGTCCAATCGCCGCCGTTTCCACCTGTTTCCGCCGATTTTGGTTGATTTTCAGCTTAATCGTCCGTTTAGCCGCCGATTTCTCATGGATTTTTCTGAATTCAAAGCCTCATGGGAGGCAGAACGTGCTGCAGAGAGGGAATTCCGCCAAACCATTCTCGCTTGGATAAAATCACAAGAGAATAACTCAAGTGAATCAAGTTTTTTATTACCGGTGACAGACGAACATATAGTACAACAAGAGAAATCAGAATTCAAATCAGATCTCCTGCAACGATTCAATGACTTCGAGATACCTAATCCTTATGAGCAATCGAATTCGCTTCATGTTTCTGTAATCAATTTCGTCATCGGCAAGGAGATCGGCGATGTCGAGGTTAAATGGCATCCAGATTCTGTCACCAGCAAGGTCGAGGTAGCTCCGATCCCACAAGCGGATTTGATTCCTGATTATACCGATGTGGTAGAGGATACCATGCACCCTCATTACGCCGACGGTAAGGGGCCATTAGATCGTTGTCGCTACTGGATTCGTTATGGGCTTTTGTATGTTGATGGGCTTTCTAGGTTGGGCCAAGCAGATTTCACACCAAATTTTTCTTTCAAAGCCACTGATAGGAATATCATTTCTCGTGCGGATGTGTATAGCAACTTTCCTTCCAAATTGGGATCGTTGCTGTCAGGGGAGGCAGGCTCTATTCAGCCCCGAGATCGAGGAGCGCGACATCTTTCACGTTTGGATTGGAAAGGACGTAAGAAGAAAATGACTTGTTTGCGTTGGGGAAATCGATACGGGCCAGCTCACAAATGTCCGGAAGGAAAGATAATTGGAGCAAAGCACGTGTCCTAATTAACTCCCAAGTCTTGAGGACAAGACTTTTAAATAAGGGGGGAGTAATGATAGAGATCATGATTATATTAGTATGTTAATCATATTTAGTAGTATGGTGTATTCTAGTATGGGTAGTTTGGTAATATTAACATTTAGGGTGTTTGTTTGTGGGTTATAAATAGAGGTTAAGAGTGTGAGTGAGGATGGAAAGAATATTGATAGAGTTAATATTGGCTCCTCTTGGAGAAGGGTTTACCCTGGGACATCATCCTTGATGTAATCGTTGTTCTATTCTAAATCAATTTCATCAGGGTTCTTGTTATAATCCTTATTTCTATTGTGTGTGATTGACTTGGATCTTCATCATAATGTTGGAAATAATCCTAATGATTCACATGTAAAGCGAGATATCCAAAAGTGAAGAAGGAATTGAGTTTTTTTGGTTGTTTTGAATTGGTTTTATTTAGATTTTTTGAAGTGATTTCGTTTGATTTAGTTTAACTTGTTTCTTAAATAGAGGTGTAGGGAAGAGACACCAAGTCTAGTGATGAATCTCTAGTTGAGGCTACATTGATGGTACTCATGGAATTTCATGCTTCTATCTGGAATTTCCCTTTACAATCGTAGCATTTCCCTCTTCTTTTGAAATGGTATAGAATTATTGAACATCCATCAAGTGTTGAAATATGTTGCGTCCATTTGAGTGTTAGATCATTTTGCATTTAAACAATCTCACTTGATTGTGATCTAACTAACCCAACAATTGAACAATATACAATGATTGAATTCTATAAAGCAATACCTAGAGGCAAAAACTAAAGCTCATGAGATTAATAAATAGTTGTATATCACAAATAATCATCCTTTTATATTTTTATCAAGTGTTCAACTTTTTCATGTTAAAAAGATAAATGTTATTTGTGATATGTGGACTATGCATGTGTCTCAATAGTTTTTACCTCTAGAAGTGCTTTATAGAATTCAATTAGTCTATGTTATTCAATCAATTGGGTTAGTTAGAACACCATCAATGAGATTGTTTAAATGTGACTTATTTAACGCTCAAATGGATGCAACTTACTTCAAAACTTATTAAATCTGCAATAAATACTAAACCAAATTCAAAAGAAAAGGGAAATGCTACGATTGCAAAGGGAATTCCAGATAGAAACATGAAATTCCACCGGGAACTATCAATGTAGCTCAATAACTAGATAAAGGTCCAAAATAGAGACATGAAATTCGATAATGGGAAACAAAAAGTAAGTCATCTTAAAGTGAGATGGCCATAGCCCATATGAAGAGGTTTTTACCCTAAAAAATATCCAAAATGATAACTTTCCAGTTATTAAGCCGGTGTCAAAAAGACATCCAAAATGACAACTCTAAAGTACCGATCATCCGAACACAAAAACATAACAAAACATTATTACCTCTATCCCATAAAGAAGAGACACAACTAATATTTCATATATCAACCTGATACTTTCAAATTGAATAGATCAGAAGGTTTTCTAAACTTACAAGTGCTGAAAAAGGTGTTAACAAACTTTTACTTTGAGAAGTCTTACTTGTTTTGCAGCCTCTACTAGAGATTCACCGCTAGGTCTGGTGTCTCTTCCTAATAATATTGCTGCAGCCTGTGTTCCATTAAGTGGTATGCCTTCCTTTTTTGCAAATTCATCTATCAACTGATACAAGAAATCAACAAAACAGGAAAATGAAATCAAGGTCTTCTTCCTCAACACACAATCGACTAGCCGATGGTTACAAATTAGCACAAACCATATACGCAAGTAGGGTTGTAAACAAGCCAAGCGGAGCCAAGTTGGGCTCAAACTTAGCTTGAATTTAAACAAGCCAGTTCAGATTGGCTCGTTTTTATTTACGAGCTGGCATGTTGAGCTCGAGCTCTGCTTGTAAAAAGCTCCTTATCTTTATCTACATAAAAACCATCAAAGAAATCTTTTCCTATGTTTGTAAATTTTTTATTTTTTTACCTGCACATGTGTAACGAAAATTACGCAAGTGTAGATAATATAAATAAACAAAATTTGTTTAATATTTTGCTTTTAAATTTATGAAAGGAGAATAAACGTTGCATTTCAATCATTTTCTTATTAAAATATTTGAAAGAAAAAAACGTATAGTAAATAGAAGTTCTCAGAGTTCTAAACTATTGAAATGTTAATGAGTTTTATATATATATATATATATATATATATATATATATATATATATATCGTATCCTGTTCAAATACAAAGGTTTTTTTACATGGGAAGGTACAAAGTCTACATGATAAAATCACACAAGCAATAATTGCTCTTGCATTAATTTATTACGCAGATACAGACTTATCAAACACGGATGGAATTATCACGCAGATGATTTATATGATACTTCCGCGTTTGTGTGATAAAATCACGCAAAACGCTTGCGTGATTTCACGCAAACTACGTACACTTCACACACAAAACATCATTTGTTTTTTAAATTCTCTCTCTCTCAATATATATATATAGAGAGAGAGGGATGTTCAAATGAAAAATATTGCAACTTCAGAATCAAAGGAACCATTTCAAGCCACAAGTTTAGGGTAAAATAGTAATTTCTCATTTTCCCCTACTTTAAAGGAAAACTATGTTTATACCCTATAAATATGGATCCTTTGGTTCTTTAAAACTTTTAGTTCTTAATAGAATCATTCTTTATATATATGATATGGGGATGGTTCGAATGTTAACCCTTCCTTATTGCGATAACCGAATAACTACATCTTATTAATTTGGGTCCCACATTAAAGTAAATCTAAAGGTGTAGGTTTTTTCTTATTTTTTATTAATGTAAGTGGTCCCTACATTAATTAAAAGAAAAAAAAACATACACCTTTAGATTTACTTTAATGTGAGCCCCAAAGTAATAAAATGTAGTTATTCGGTTAAAGCAATAAACATGGGTTAACATTTGATCCCCTCCTATATATAAATGAATAACAATATGACACGTGGCATTATATTAGCATATCCACATCACATTTGCCACATGGCGTGATTATAGGCTATCCATATGGCATATTTAACAAATTTAAAATTAATTTCATTTATTACAATAAAGTCAAATTTTCAAATTTGAAGAAAAACAATTAATATTCATTTTTTAAAATATTAATGAAAATGTAATCATTTCAAACTTTTCATTTTCAATTAATAATTTTAAAAATTCAAAAATTTTGATTCTTATTCTTATTTGTATTGTTTAAAAACATGTTTAGATTTTCATAAAATATATTTTTATTTTCTTATTTTAAAAATATTGAAACTTTTATATTATTTTTATAACTATGTTACTATCAGTAATTGCTCTATAATCTCTGTGTAATACGCAGGTCAATGATCTAGTGTATATATATATAGGGGGAGGTTCCATAGAAAACCTTCATATTTGAGAAAACTTAAAAAACTAATCACAATTGTTATTAATCAATTTCGTTTTTCGTTTTTTATTTTACATTTTGTTTTATTAAAAGGTTAGATTTGTTAACAAAAAGAAAAAAATATATGTAATTCATGTTATTACATATATGTAACTAGTAAACTACATTTTCAAGTTACATATATGTAACTTTATAGATTACATATACGTAACTTCGTGATCTAGATATTTTTATTAAAATTGTTTTCTTGTTTATAACATTTCTAAGCTAATAATAAAAAACCATGAAATTTTATTTTTTTTTAAATTGATTGGTTAGCAGGAGTTTTCTTAGTTTTCTCCAAAGTGAAGAGTTTTCTTTTGAACCCTCCCCTATGTATATATAATTTGGGTTTCAATTTAAAGGATGTCTCAACTCACTCTATGCCCTGTAAATATGGATCTTTGATTCTTTAAAACTTGTTAAATGAATCTATGTATATATAATTTGGGTTTCAATTTAAAGGATTTGGCTCAACTCAAGTACAAACCGAATCGATTCCATACCAAACTTTTTCAAGCACACTTCAAGCCACAAGCTTTTTGAATACCCAAAAAGTAACTTGCATACGGTCTTTTTCAATCAAAATAGTAAAAACCACACAAAATTCCCAAATGTTACCTGGATGAGACTATCAGGATCTGGAGCATTAGCAATAGAATCAGCAAACGGTTCCCAATCTTGCGTAAGCATTTCACCACCAGGATCAGCTACCTTGACGCCATTATCAGACACTTTGTTGTGTGAAGCAGTGATCATCAATCCGATCACAGCCCCACCGGTCTTCAAAGACCTCAGTGCCGCCAGAATCCCAATTCGAAATGCCGTCGATTGGAGGATTGATGCATCGGTTCTGAATCCAGCGGTGCCATAATAAAGCTTAATTCCTTCAAAATTGAAAATTGAATTTAGGGTTTGAAATACACAGATGTTGAAAAAGGATTTGAGGTAGAGAGATGAGACCTTTTGGAGGCGGGAAACGAGAAGCAGATTGAAGAAACGTTGATCTTTGTTGTTCGTCCATTGTTATTGGTTCCTTGATCTGCAAGAAACCAAACAAACCGATCTTCGATCCCTTCAATCAGATAACCTTTTTGCCTAATCAACTAAAATAATCCGTAGTTAATCGACTTGAGGCGATGGTGGTGTATGTGAGTAGTGGTGATCGACGTTGATGGTGGTGTTAGGTTGTGCCTGCCACTCGAGTCAACCAACAACTGCGATGGACCGATGGTTTCCTTCTCTGCTACAGATCCAGATGGCGGAGTGTGGTTTCTGTGGGGTGTGGTGGATCAGCCTTGATGGTTGTGGCAGGTGGCTTGTTCAAAATATCCGAAATCTGAATAGTATTTTAGATTTGAATTCTGTTTCGGGTTTTTCGGGTCGGATAATATTATTTTATATTCTGGTCGGGTTTCGGATATGCAAAAACTATTTTTCCTGGTCGGATACTCGAAAAACTCGAAAAAAACATGTTTATTCGGGTTATTCGTATGCATGAATTCGGGTTTTTCCGGTCGGATGCTATGTTTTGAATTTCGGGTCGGGTTTCGGATATACCAAAAAAATTTCGAGCCGAATAACTCGTTATCCGACACAATGAACACCCCTAGTGGTAGGCCTGAAAATGAACCCAACTTGGTGAACCGTTTGTTTCGTTTATGTTCATTTAATCAAACAAACGAACATGAACACATGTCTCATTCGTCATCATGTACGTTTATTTATATTTGTTCATTTAGGTTTTTAAAGGTTCGATTGTTTGTTTGGTTAAAGTTAAACAAAAAAACATGAACATTTCTTGTTCGTATTCGTTTGGTTCATTTTCAGGCTTAATTGTGGTTGTTCCTAATCTCGATAGTGGTGATGTTTGAACATAGTGGTGAGTTTTTTCATAAAAATTACTATATATACATTTTACAAAAGTAAACATTACGTGAATATTTTTTTAATTGATTCCAAATTATTTCCATTGGACGTTTGACATCATTCTTCAAAACATTCTAGAAGTTAATTAATTTCCAAATTTCAATTGGGACCCTCAAGTTTGAACAATTATTTTTAATCCCCTCACTTTTACTCACATATTTTTAATGCTCACATTATTTTAACATGACTTATGTTATCGGATAATAGCCATGATTATATTAGCTTGATCGCAATTACTTCACGAATGTTTATATAAATTTCGAACTCAAACGGACACAGAAATTATGCGGGTTATTAACAAGCTTATAACGCATCCGTACAGTATCGCGTATTTGTATCATTTATACCATTTTGATCGTGATTAATTCACAAACATTATAAAGTTTCACTTTATACCCTGAATTTTGAATGCCTATTTTTAATTCACCTCTCACTTTATTCATATACTAGTCTATTACCCGTGTAAATACACGGATTAAATAAAAAAAATATTAAACAACTAATAATCAAAATTTAAAAATAATAAATGATGATATTTTTATATAAAATGATTAAATTATGTATTAATAATTACTTTAGATAATAAAACAATAATCAAAATTTTTAATAACAATAATAACATCTTTAACATTATTGATTTGTAATAACTGAGATATATGAACAAACTAAAGTTAAAAATCTAATTAGTTAGTTTCTATCAAAAACTAACTATTTTAAAGTAAGATGAGAATGTAATATTTTGTAATTATTAAAGTTAAAGAGCCTGATTTAAAATTACCGTTAAACATACAAGACAAAAAAAATGTAACTTTTATCATCATTTACATATTTTTTTGCTTATATTTTATTTATTTTTTTAAAAATTGTTTTTTAAGAAAATTTTTTTGTAAAACTTTTATTTTCTAAAAATAACAAATTGAATATTTCTTATTTTTTTTAAAAAATTGATATTTATGAAAAAATATATTTTATAAACTTTTTAAAATATATTTTATAATAAAATGGTTTGATTTAAATATATAAAAACTATTTTTAAATTTGCAAAATAAAAATAATATCATCACTTATTATTATAATTATTTAATAAGATAGATAATATAATTTATTTAATAGGAGAGATAATATAATGTATTTAATAAAAAATAATTAAATGAGTGCATAAAAAATTGACAAGTGGCATTATAGCCTAATAATATGACAAGTGTCCAATTAAAATTTTTGTTTATTATAATAGATAGATTTTATATGTTCACATGGTTTTAACATATTCTTACATTAACGGATATTAGTCATGCTTATATTAATTTGACTGCAATTACCTCACAGACATTTCACTACTTTCTTTGGGGGTTGGGAGTTTGATTACCAATTTCCCAACCATTATTTTATTTTCTTTTTTCTTTAGTTGAATATAATGCTAAATAATACTATTCAAATCTAAATTTAATTTTAATATTCAAATAATGCTAATAGTTAAATAATATTAGTATTTATAATAATGAAATATTATCAATAATTAAATAATATTAGTGATGCAGCTACCACAATCATGACAAAGTACTCATATCGACAAAGTGTTATGGCTCAAGCTTTTTTTAGTTGGGTGGCATTGTACGAAGCGAGGTTTAGGTTATTTTTATTTTTTTACTATTATTAAATGTTTATAAATGAATAATAATAATATTTAAATGATGCTAGATTATAAGACTAAGCATAACTTTTTTTGGTGTGATTGACATGTCTATGACGAGCATTGTGACATGTTTTATATCTGGATTTTTGATATACAGGATCATGACGTCAATCTGATATTCGAAATCGTAGCATAATTCCTGCCGCAACGCGCGAAAAAACCCTCTAGTAAGAAAGAAAAAGAGAGATATAAACAAATGTCTAAACAAAAAATAAATGTGATATTTTACCAAATGCCCTTGATTTGATATCATATTAAATTAAGACTAACCGCA
Source organism: Mikania micrantha (assembly GCA_009363875.1). Classification (NCBI taxonomy): domain Eukaryota; kingdom Viridiplantae; phylum Streptophyta; class Magnoliopsida; order Asterales; family Asteraceae; genus Mikania; species Mikania micrantha. The sequence goes on from CM018698.1 coordinate 77,847,653, forward strand.
ATGCTAAAGGCTTCATTTACTACATACATACTGTCACGTCAGTTTTTTACGCATCATTCTCACATGCATTGTCTCTCATCTTTTTAACTCCAACACATCATTCCTACATATATCATGCATCTTTCACATCCTTTCTGCCTATCTCTCTGCACTTTGTTGCACTTCCGAAAGTGCAAAGTGAGAGAAAAGCAGGACACTATATTGCATCTATGGGAGAGGCACTCTATTGCATTGCAAACCATCTAACGGACTTAAGTGGGTTAAACAATATCACAATAATAGGGTGTTATTATAAAATTGCATACACACGCATATGTAGTCATAAATTTTTTTTTTTTTAGAACTGAAGCGTAAGAAAATTAATTTTTTAACTTTTAAATATAAGAATATAGATAATTTTTTTCGTTTTGGGAAAATTCCTGTAATTTCCATTTTGACCCAATTTTTTCCTAAAAATGTTCGTATGTTCGTTTTGTTGGTGGGGGCATCGCCGCCGTTAAAAACACATGTGTTCTCGTAAAAACACAGGCGTTGCCTGTCTAACAAGTCAATTATAGCTCACCACGTTGCCTTCGTGGGCACCGATGCCCCTTAAAAAATAGAGGCACCCATTATTTTGAATATTTGGTCATGGGCGTCCCAAACCAGTATACGGGCCCCTCCCCTCTTTTTCGAGTTTTTGAGCGGAAATTTACCACGGGCGCCCGACTTTTCAATATCTTCCTATACTAATAATTGATTCCAAATAATGTCACATAGCATTCTCTTATTTTTTTTTCAAAATAAATGTTTATTTTAAAATTTAATATAAAACTCACAATTAATGTTATTAATTATATACATTATTTACATAAATATATTAATTAATAATATGATAATAAATATCATCTATGTTTAATGTTATATACACACATGTTAGGAACATTTTTTATATTTTTTTATTTTTTAAAATTTTCAATATTAAAAACATATTACTAATATAATTATTTTAACATATGTAAATTTATAAAGACACAATCAAAAAATTAAATAGTTTTTATTTACAAACCCGTGTAATACACGGGTTTATAACCTACTAAATTATAAAAATGTAATTTTTGCCATAATTTTTACTTGCAAATTTTTGAAATGGATAAACAATATTCTTCTCAACCTGTGACACCCCGCAATCTCAGATAAATTGCAACACTTACAAACTACTTGAACACGCTCATGTTTCTTGCATTTCAGTTGATTAGGATTAATCAACTGTGTCGAACAAAAACATTTGCGAAACGATTATTCGGGGAATTATCGGATCGTGCACTACACATTGATTAGGGTGAATCAAGTGTCAAACATTTTACAAAAGTCGAGCACAGACAATCATAAATTAATAATTCGAGGAACTACCGAATCACACACGAGTCTTGTTACACGAACGTCGGTGAACAAACAAAACAATAACTCAAACAAACAAAAATGCCTTATACGTGCTACAAAAGAAACACTTAACGAATAAACGATACGAATCGAACACGAGAAAAACCGAACAAACGAAATTAGAAATCTAGAAACCTAACCCCTCGTTGTACGCCACCAAAGCCGGCGAAACTCGTCGCGGTACGCTTGTTTTTGTTTATCATATGGATTTTCGATTTTTTACAATACCAATATCTAGATCCGTCGTCATGTTCCCGTTATTTGCAAGTTAAGAAAACACAAATTAACACAGAATAGAAAAACACATGTTATGTTGCTTAAATATCTTTTGAGGACAGATATGACTCGATTGGTAACCAATGAAGATACAACGTGGTTGGTAATCAATTAGGCTAAGTTAAGAAATATAAAACCGATTTTTTCATGTGTAACTTTATAAAATTGTAACCAAGTTTATCAAGTATTCTAATGAAGTTATCAAAAGTTTTTTTTGTTCTTAAAGTCACTCAATGTTCCTATCATATGCAATTTTTATATAAATATGTATATATTTTTTTAAATTAATCAAGGCAAATAAAACATTTTTTATTAAAACACGTGCTAAAATTAAGTGATTTTAGAGGGAGGAAAAACTTTAAGTGCCTTAAGTAAAATACTAGAAAAAACTTGATAATATTAGGTGAAGTTTTCCTATTTATTTATTAAAACCAGGTTCATTTCAATCCATATTTTTTATTATCCTAATTTATTTTTAGCAATAAACCAAGATAAAAGAATTGTCTACCTATTTTTTATATTTTAGATAACCATTAGAAGCAACAAATGTCGTAAGAATCATAAAAAAATATGTCAAATAACAATCCAAAATGAACCCGTCGAATAATTTTTAAACAAGATAAACAAAACTAAAAAAAATTGACCAGACATACCCGTGGTCTCACTTTTCGGCAACCAAAATCTATGATCATGAGTATACAAATAAAAAGTAATAAAACAAGTAAGTACCTTGTCCCGCATTAAAGCACAAGATCAACAAATAGAGATTTAAAATAAACCAAAATTAACAGGCTCTTGCCTTATGCAGCAGCCTCAGGCTTCTCTGTTTCCATAGCAGATGGTGCATCAGAACTCTTATCGGCGGAACCTTGGTCCGGATTCGGGTTGGGGCCTGTGCCATTATCTGCTTCTTGAGAAGACTGCTCATCTGCCTGAGCTGGTGCAGGTGAGGATGGTGTTTCAGGAGTGGCTACCTTTGGTGGGGCAGGCTTGGGTTTTGACATTATTGGCCTGCAAACCCTGTATACATCAACATGATTTATTTGTCACATGTTAATTCCCTTCAAAACTTCGAATAATGGGATTCGAATAGAATCCCTCTAGTGTATCATTTTAGTTTTAATAAACCCCAATGGTTTAGAGAGGCATTGACAGGTCCTGTAAGTTTTCCAATAACAGATTCTAACCAATGTGTTCATAACCGGTCATTGAACTTGCCACCTTACCAGTCCACTAAGACCGGTTTCAAAAACCGGATGACTTCATGAATAAATTGTAAAGAAAACAAACGTATATGCGTGTGTAACCAATTTGAACAAAATACAAAACTACTTTATCTTTTACAACAACAACAACCTTACCCAGTATATTCCCATTTTCAGTAGGGTCTGGGGGGAAGTATAGACACAAACCTTACCCCTATCCCAATTGGGTAAGAGAGGCTGCTCCAAAAGAGTCCCCGGCTCAAAGTTATCGTTTGAAGTTGATCATCCCAATGATTTTAACGTTATTTTCACAAAATAATTGAAATAACGTTAAAATTAATGCACTTTTACTTTTGCCCCTTAAGGGTCCACACATATATACATGATATGCGTGCACCACAAATGGGAATTTGAAAGGAAAAAGGTCTTTTAAAAAAAAAGGAAAATATTGAATCCAGTCCAACCACAAGGTACAAAATTATTTTATCTTTTACGAATTTGTAAATAAGAATTTGAAAGGGAAAAAAAAATTTTAAACCTTGTCCAGTTTACCCATCCAACCAGTAACCAGCTTAACTCAAATGGAGATTTTCAAAATCACTCAACCGGATGGTTCAACTGGTTCTCACAGTTTATATACATAATTACATATACATAAATGTGTGTATGTTTGTCCTCCTTCAAAGAAACATCAACATGAAGAGATTTGCACCTAGAATATTACCTGTCAAGTGTTTCTGTTTTCTTTTTTATATCAGATGATAACAGAACTGGATCAACATGCTTTGGAAGTGAGTCTTGAAGTTGCTTTTTCTCCCTTAACCAGTTTTCTATTTCTGAACACTCATTCAACACCTGAACAGCAACAACCAGGTTATAACAGAAAAGACCATGAATTCAATACACAACTGAAAATTTTGCTACTATTACCATTTGTTTCTCACTCAAGTCAATGTGTTCATACTTGGGATCACCAGATGCAGCCTGTTTGTACCAATCAACAAATTTGACCAGTTGGTCAACATTTGATCCTCTGCCTGAGTGTTCCTTGTACCGTTGTTCTATGGGATCACCTTGCTGAAATTGTTTTGCCAGGTATCAGATGGAGAGCCATCTTAAAAATCATATGGAAAAGATAAGATGTAGAAACCAAACCTTTTTCAGTTCATCAAGTTTAGATATATATACACCTTTAGTTTCATCTTCACCATCTTCATACAGCCAGTCTTCTGTTTCTTGAAGCTTAGTTATAAATGTTTCTCTCTCCGAATCCGTAACAAAATCATGCAGAGTATCATGCAGCTGGAAAACAAGAGCAAGTATGACTCCTCCAGGTGAATATTTATAGCTTGGTTTTAAAAAGCATTGCCTGTGGGGCATGTGGTGATCTTGAAAAACACCTTAGGGCCTTGAGGCAGTACCTCATGCACATCAAGGTGAAACTTGGATATACAAGTAGCTGATATGTAAAAACAACTAGAGGGATGAAAATTATGTACGGGTTACTTGATAAAAATGTTGATAATGTAAAAATAGGTGAGAGAGATGCATCATCTGGTTGTACATAAAGCTTAGTTGGCTGTACATAAAAACAATGTAACGCGTACGTGAAGCTCTCGCTTCTCACCTCATGCGTCAGAACCTAAACACTTCAGAGTGTCTCGCTCTTTAAAACCAAGAGATATATTACTGAAAACTTGAAAAGTAAATATTGTTGGATTAATCTTGATCAAGTTTGCAATTTCAGGAGCTGTTTTGATTATTTGATAATTATGTTTTAGATTAAATTAGTTTGTTTGTTTTCAGCAGGTTAATAGGGATAATAGTTTGACTTTTTAGATGTTAGTTTTCTTATAAATAGGGATTAAGAGTTTAGGGTTAATTGTACCTCAAATTGATTGAATAAAGTTTTGATTTTTCTTGAGTTTCTTATTCTGATTTTGAGGATACCAGCTTCAAATATACCTTACCTTATTTCTCATGTCATATACATAGGCTTCCACAGCATTCTTTTTGTCCTTCGTCTCTTCCATAACACGGTCCTGCAAGGCCATTTCAAATTCCTTCTCCACTGCTTTCTGCAGATCTGCAGGTAGCATTGCCCCATAAACCATCTCTGAGACAGGTATATTTGACTTCTTTACTTTTTTCTTTGGAGCTTCCACCTGCTTGAAGAAATACGAAAAAGAATTTGTTATTTTACATCCAGTAAGAGAATTCAAATTACTCAATCCATTAGTAGTTAGATGGCAACCATAGCAGGTCATGAATCATGATGGTAGGGACACCAACTCAGCATGACACCTTGTTGGCCATATCAAGTTGTTCATGAAAAGCAACTTAATTGTGATTAATCTAATTCAAAATTTGAACTTTGACAAATACTGGGGCTTCTTTTTTCTTTTCATGATGTGGTTCATGGAGTATTGGATATGGTATTTATCCTGGTTTACTAACCTATTGCTTGGAAGTGAAAACAAAGGTCACAACATGACAATTTTCACTTTCAAGCATTGCCACATAATCTAGTTGGTCAGCTTATCTTGCATAAACAAGACCAAGAATCACAAGCCTCTTATAAAGACCAATATATCTAAATACTACCTACCTCTTATCAACAATAAGAGCTTGTTCCAAATAACTACCTCATTCGTGTAAATATTTTAGCATAAAATCTATGCCCCGTTTGTTGTGCAAGCATATAAGTCAATCTTGTTGGCCCTCAAGGGGCAAAAGTAAAATTGCATTAATTTTAATGTTATTTTACTTAATTTTTGTGAAAATAATATTAAAAGCGTTGGGTTGGTCGGTTAATCATGCATTATGAGTCGGGGATCTCATTGAAAGCAGTCACTCTATTCCTACGGGTATAAGTAATGTTGTATACTTGTATGCACTCTACATCTTACCCACCTCAGACCCTACCTTAGCTTTGCTAATGATGGGATACACCGAGTTCGATGATGATATTTTAGTATAAATTCTATTGACATATGCTAAACTAGCAAAACCCAACTAACAAAAGTGCAAGCATACAGCCAGCTATTATATTCCACCGTGAAAAGAGAAAAACCCATGAAATTCAAATAATCGATGAGCTACAGAACTAGCCCCGCAAACAATAATAAGCAACTAAACTACAAGAGAAATAATATTATCATCCTATTGGACACTTGGTAAGTATCAATATGCATACAAAAAGGCCCACAATTTCCCACTCTGTATAAAAGATGTCATTGGCACAAGTATAGAAGGTTATATCACTCAAACTAAACCATGAGACTTCTAAATCAACAACGTTGATGTATGCGAATTTTTCGTATTATTCAAGTAATCTCAAGCAGATATCAATTACAACTCAAAACAATGGTTGTGCTCTCATACTTAATATATGCATAGTCAACACAAACTTGCTTAATCACTTGACTATTAGCAGATCAATAAGAACTTTGCACCAAAACCAATAAATTTGAATGGTAATTAAAAAAAAAAAACTTGCAATCAAATGCATTTTTCATTTAAACAGTAGTATAGCACAAATTTCACTAACCTTTGCATCAGTCTCCATCGGAGCTGGATTATCTCCCGTACTTGGAACACCATTCTCAGCCCCGGAGGCATCCTGCATGTTCACATCAGTTCCATTTGTTATAGGCACATCAGCTGGAGTCTTGTCCAAATCCATATTTGTGGTTTCTTTAGATGGTTCTTTTGTTACTGGAACATCAACTTCTTCCTCTTCAATAAGCTGTGACGATGTTAATCAATCAAAAAAAGCTGTTACAATTCAAGCACAACCAACAACGCTAAAAATTTTGATGATCTGTAATTTCATAATAAGCCACCTGTGCAGATTCAACAGAGACAATTCCATGCAAATTCAAACGGGCTTTAACCTTCACCTTGGCACGCTCACCTTTTGTTGCTTGGAAGGGACCAATCTGCGCAAATCACCATCCACATTAAAAATTTAAGCAATGAGAATAGTTCAAAAAACTGCAAAGTATGCACCAAAAGCATTAAATCTTAGAGTAGCTTTTACCGTGTAAGTACTAATTTTTGATGGTGCCTGCAATTCGCTGACATCCGCATATTGTAGATCGACTGTGAATGTACCAGACCTAAAGAAAGTCAGTGCTTTCACACTTGGGATTGAATTTCCCTTGGGAAAAACAATACTGCTCTGTTGATTCTCCACAATTCCATTCTGAGAATCTTGGGCAGTACCTTTCCATGTCAAAGAGACGGGAAAAGGAAAGCTCTCTTGTACCTTAATAAAACAATCCAAGATTCCCAATTAGGTTCTTTCATGCAGTACAAAATTGACATGAAATCAAAAGTCATTTAATTATAAAATTTTAAAAACCATGTATCATACCTGGAACTCTCTAACTTTAAAGGTGGGACTAAGAATAGCACATTGCAAAGCACAGCCTTTGGATACACACTCACTTGCATTCATCGTACGCCTTGGTTCTTTTCCAAAGAATTCTGTCAATATCTTAATAACGGCAGGTACCCTAGAACCTGAACCAACAACCTCAACAGCATAAATATCATCAACTGTAAGTTGAGCCTCTGAAAGGGCCTTCTCAAGAGGTTTCTTTACACGTTCCAAGATCGGGATGCTAATTTGTTCAAAATCATCTCTCTTTATAAAACCTCTAACATCCTTGTCATCCATCAAACATTCTATGTTCATGGGTGCCTCTGGATTTGCACTGAGTACCTTCTTCAGCTTTTCACATGCAGCACGAAGCCTCAGACATGCCCTTGCATTCTGAAACACATCAATTTTGTACTCTGCCTTGAATTTTTCAGCAAAGTATTGAAACAAAACCTCATCAAAATCCCTCCCTCCCAAGCAACGGTCAAAAGAATGAGCCAATATTTTCAATTGGCCTTTCTTGAAGCCTGCTATGCAGACCTGCATGCTAGCATGTCCTATGTCAACAAAGGCTACATTCAGCTGCTCATTCTCAGGTAAGTCAGTCTTGTATATTCCATAGGCTAGAGCAGTTGCGGTTGTTTCATGCATCAAACGTAAAGGATGCAACCCTGCTATAGTAGCTGCATCCATAACAGCCCTTCTTTGAAGATCAGTGAAATAAATAGGAATTCCAATGCAGCAATCCACAACTGCTGAATTCAAATTTATCTCTGCAATTGTCTTCATGTTTGAAAAAACCATACCCATGATCTGGGTTGGTGTAAATGTCTTTATTTCCCCAAGATACTGAGCATGGATTAATGGGAAACCATCAGGTCCCTCCGTAACAGAAAAAGGCAATGCCTTGAGATCCTGTTGCAATTCAGGATCAGAGAAAGACCGGCCTATCAATCGCTTGATCTGAGAGATAGTATTCTTTGGGTTCATCATGGCTGATGCAGCACCAGCTGTTCCAAGAAACCGTTGTTTGTCACCAAAACACACAAGAGCAGGCGTCTCACGCTTTGACTCATCGTTCAGAACAACATCAATTCCCCTTTGCCTCGCAACTGCCACAACACAACTCTCGTTCCCAAGATCAAATCCGACCACACTCATCTTCACTTAGTAATGTAACTTGTTAACACACCTGGGTCACTCTATGCCACAAAATCAACCTGAATTTCACATAAGGTAAGTAAAAGTCAAATACAATGCAAACCCAAGTCTTGTGATTATTCATCTGTATTGCTTTTCAAATGATATTACTTGAAAATTGAAGTTTCTTTTACATAAACAACCAATAAAGCATAGTATAAGAGTAAATAGGACTAATAGACTCCTGGCTTTTAGATTATGGACCAACTTAAATATAAGTTCTAAAACCTTCCTAATTTGACTACTAGCCTGAGGGGATATACAATCTCAAAATAAAATTTCTACAGCAGAAACTTAACATCTACCACCGCCCATGACATGTGAAGTTCAACTGTGGACGCTGTACATAATCTGAGCAATTCTTATGGTTGATCCAAAATTAATATCAAACCACTTCAAACTAACATTTGTAAATAAGTTCGCACAAACAAACAAGACCGCATATACACAATCAAGCAATCATAAGGAGAACAAACCAATGCAATTCGATCCATAAACCTAACGAACAAATCAACAAGAATGACAACATTCAACAATTTAGAAATCAAATTTGGATTTTCGTTTGCATCACTGCAAGGATGCTAAACCAAAAAAAAAAACTACTAAATTTCTACAGATTTGTAACAAGATAGAATACTATCTACCAGATCTAATCAAACAGCAACCATATCAAGATTGAATCTAGGAAGATAAAATCAATGAATTACGATCTAAGAAGTTGTAGAACAGAGATCGTACTCCGGATTACGGAGATCGAGTTCAAAAATTCAAAAAAAACTTGTTGAATTCTGCAAAACTGCCGTAAAAATTGCGGTGGACTGAAAAAGATGGGGGCGAGAGGAGGGGTTTGCGAAGAAATTTTCAGAATATTAAGAAATGGTCGACCGTTCAAAAACGGATGTGTGTCCAAGAAATGACCTTCTAGAAAGATCTTTAGCATTTGGGCTTGTTTCGGTGTCTCATATGTGGCCCGTGCTTTTAATTGGGTTTTCTTTTGTGGCCCATTATGCGTCTTTATTATTCTTTTTTTAAACGGATAATTTTTAAATCACTAATGAATCACTTCACTATTATCGTGCTATCAGCAGTATCATCCGACCATTCCATCATCAAGTCACCAGATTTTTAGAAAACTCGATACTTTGATAAAACACCCTTGTGGGATTCGAATACATAACTACTTGGTTCCTAAGTCTTATATCACTAGGTTGTAATGCTTTTGGTCATCATTAATTAATATATTATATCAAACGAGGGGCCGGAAGTAGCTCCGTATTAAACAGGAAAAAAGCATAAACTCGTATAAGATAAAAGTTATCAGCCTATCATAAAACATTAAGGATTATCCATATATCCTCATAGTGAAAACATTTATTACATATTTACCTAGCATTTAAAATCAATTACATATTTCCTCTTAAGAGGTAAAAATATGCAATCGACTATTTTATTTGGAAAAGGGAATATTTTTAAAAAAGAAAAGTATGTAATTGACTTTTTTACTTTGGTATACATGTAATAAACGATATTAGGAGGGGGAATATGTAAATTTCCCAAACATTATAGAAAAAACGCAAAATTTTTAAAACTAATTGTAAAAAGATAAAAACGGCCTAAACTCGCGTCACACAATGTTACTTGACTAGATTCCATAAAAATGTATAAAAAAGGTGGAACCATATAGCTATGTTTATATAACTACTCGATCACAACAACAGTGTCAACATTACAAATATCTAAACGCAGACAAAAAAAGTCACAAAGACTCTCAATTCATCCTAAAACGGAAATCAAACATAATCGCAAAAAGCAACCAAAATCCGCTCAAGATTTTGTCTATATTGAATAGTGAAGCTTCATAGCCCACATAGACTTTTTGTCTAGGTGCAAATAGTCTGCATTTTCATCCTAAGGAACACGAACCCAAACATAACGACACAATTTTAAAAATATTGTAAACAAACAAAAAAAAGGTGATCGTTAGTAAAATATAATATCAAGAAACATGAACTCAACATAAACATGCAATGTTAAAAATAGTATAACCAAACAAAAAAAGAAAAGAAAAGATGTGCTTAGTAGTAAAATATATATCAAAACACACGAGCTTAACGTAATCGTACAACATAAAAAGTATAAACCAAAACAATAGAAAACGTCATCAATGATCAAACACCTAACGTAGGTGCTTAACATAAAAATCGTAGAAACAAAACAATAAAATAATTATAAAATGAAAATGAAACTTAAAAAAATAACCTTAAGATTATTTTTTTTTTTTGCCAGATTCAAACATTAACTAAAAACAAAAGTTATGTTTGATTTCGTTAACCAACAAATATTTTTTGGTTTTAATCATTAAAAAACAAACAAATATATATTTAATTATTTATATTTTTTTATCATTTTTATCATTTGAATTACTGTTGATGTTTAATTATTTTTATTTTGATTATTTACTAATATTTAATTGTTATTGGTATTGTTATTTTGTTATTATTACTCTTATTTTAATTCTAAATGTGTATATGTAAATAGTATAATTTAAAATCTAACGGGGTATTTGTTTCAAGTTGTTAAGTCTTGTGATTTATTTTTTTTTTGCATTTCATTTAAGTAAATGGTTTTGTCTTTTGAAAAATTCAATATAAGTGAGTTTTCTTATTATAATTTGTAAGAAAAAGGTTTACAATAATTTTATTATTTAAATTTTATTTTTCAAAAAGCTATGCTTGAAAACGTTATTTACAAGCATGCCAACCTCATAAAATTTAAAAACAAGTAAAAAGATAGAATTTTAAAGACCAACATGTCAAGTCAGGGTCGGCCCAGTGCGCTTTAAATTCCAGGCACATGCCTAGGGCCCCCAAATTCTATAGGGCCTCATAAAAAAATCAAGTGGGCTTATATATGTGAGATGGTATGGGTTGTTGGGCCTTGAACGGATAACAGATTGAAAATAGGGAAGTCTGCATAGGAGCGTGGAAGAAAACTTACGCTTTGTTCCAGAGTTCATTAAACAAATGAAGAGCAGATAAATGAGGGGAATGAAAAGAAATGAAGAGATATAATTTAATGGTATGTTGCAGAGTTTAAAGGAAAGAAAGGAAAACGAATTATTTTTCATGTTTCCCGGTTGAATGGAAAAGAAAGAAAGGTTACAATTTTACATTTATACCTTTTATACATATAGTTAAGCACAAACCAGTAATCCTAACCAGATATCAATAATTAGCAGTTAGATCTTGAAATCACAAACCAAGTTTAAAGAAAATTAATGGAAGGTATCCATGAAAAGTGTCAGGTTATACCAATTGACCAACATGTTGACCAAGCTTGATATAAATTTCACCATTTTTAAAGCATAGGTCTTCAAGCCTACGCACACTCCTGGTGTGAACTTCGTGCTTAACTTTTTCTCACTCATCACTATCTTCAGGTAGTCCCATCAATGAATATTCATAATCTTAAAGATTACAAAATTACTTTTGGTCATCTACATCATATATAAAATTTCATCCATGGTACACTTATGTTGATGAATTAACATGAAAGGAGGACCAAAATCAAGTAATATATAACAATCCTAACTTCAAAATTATGTCTATCTTGATCATTTATCTCCAATACTTGTCAACAATGAAGATTATGCTAATTGACTGCAGATCCAGGTTGTTGAAGAATTATGAAACCGAAGAAGAAACCAGATTGTTGAAGATGGCTGCAGTTGTAATTGAAGATGATTATGTGCTCTTTTTTTTGTAGGTTTAATAGGGTATTTTAGTAATATGAAAAATATGAGATTTTGATTGCCTTTCTTTCTCCCAGTTCTCTCCAATTTGAAAGGAAGTGGATAACCACGTATTTTCCTCTCTCTTCTCTTCTCCCCACTTCCTTCCTAAAAAAAAATATATGGAACACGATTTTGTTGATTTTCTTCTCAATTCATTTCTCTTCCCTCCTAAAATTTGACTATGGAACACAGTGTTAGCAAGTAACAGCTCATCATGGCATAATGAAAAGTTAGGGTTTCATGGTTCATCAATCGTCAATTCTTTTGTTCAACTTCACCATTGTTCCATGGTTCGTCAGTCGTCAATTCTTGTCACACCCCGAGCCGGCGGGGTTGGATCGGAGTCCCCGTCAGGCGGAAGGTTCCCGGGGCGTGATATCGCGGGTGATAATCATGATGATCAGATTGTTTACATAGCATCAATGTTCAAGAATAACTAAAGTACAATCAAATGATAACTAGGATTACAAAGTTAAATTACAATATCCATGTTCTGCAATTTAACTAAGTAAACCTATCAAAAGAATAAATGTTTATATCTTGTAACTGTACAAGATATCAAAAGTAATGTATATCATAAACAAAAGATGAGCTTCTACAAAAGTCTACTAGGTCCTCTATCTGGGCAGCCTAGTATGCAAATCCAAGAGCTTAAGCTTAAACATGTTCTTCACCTGAGAAAGCATGTAAAAAAACCAAGTCAACACAACGGTTGATGAGTTCATAAAGTTTATAAGTTTAAAATAGTTTTTGTCACACCCCGAGCCGGCGGGATAGGATCGGTTGTCCCGTCTGGCGGAAGGTTCCCGGGGCGCGATATCGTGAGTGATAATCGTGATGATCAGATTGTTTATATTGCACATGATATAACTGAGAAATGCTAAATATGATAGAATTACAAAGTTAAATTACATCAGTATTGTTTATAATATAACAATGTAAATCTACCATTAACATCATATATTTCTATCTTGTATTTACACAAGATATACAAAATAATTTGTATAATGATGTCTTAAAAAATATGCAGGTCCAAAATGCTAAGCCTTCTATCTGAAGTCCTAGTCCAAAAAGGAGTAACTCCTTAGTTGACCTGTTCGTCACCTGAGAAGTCATGCAAAATCAAGTCAACACATGGTTGGTGAGTTCAAATAGTTTAATGATTTGAAAACCTCCTTTGGTAAAGACCCTAACCTCATTAACTCCACATGTAATATCCACATCGGTATGCTTATATATAGGGCATATGTAAGGGACAAGCCCTAGCCAACATCCCACCACATACCAATATGCATATGACACTGTTGTTAATGACAATTAAGCATTTTTACCCAACACCTCTGAATTTGATTATGATATTGAAACCTGATTTACCTTTGATCATCTTGAATTCCTCATAGATATATGATTTCCCAAAAGTCAGTTATAATAGTAAAATGTCAAATATTGAATTAAATAATTAAATAAAACATTTAAGTACAACTAAGACATGATGATTGAGTATAATTTTACTCAATTAATTAGACTTAGTTGTTGGTGGTTGTCCAAGTTGTAACCTCTCACATGTGACCCATGTCAGGCATAACTCACAAAGAGTACACCTGAACTGACGGGATTTTAATGTTTTGCCCTTACAGCTTGACCCAAAGGTCTTCTGTACATGCGAGGACTTTAAGGATATCCTTTGATTCTTGATCTCTTGATTCTCATGATTTTGACCTTGATATTGATTTCATTTGATAGTTCACGTTGTTGCCCGTATAGCCTGACTACAAGAGTCTTCTATACCTGAAGGGACTTTATATGTGTGTTACACGTGGTCTTGATTCCATATACAACTGACATCCACCTTGACTTGAGTATTAATGAGTTCATTAGATCATAATGATTTCATTATTACAATGATTCACCCACATTTATGATTTATGATTCCTTGAATCTCTTGATCTTGACCTTTTGAATTCCCATGATGCTCAATGATAATTGATTTGATTATGATTCTTTGTTCTCAGATCTCACACTGAGTTATGATTCCTTTGAACGTGATCTTTTGATTTTGTTCATTTGATTTCACTTTGAATTTAGATTCTTGAATTTGAGCTTGATGGACTAGGGATTGATTTAGAGTTTAAATTTAAGGTATTACTCATAAGAGTACTTAAATTTATTTGATAGTTTGATCTGTTTAATAATTTCCTAGACAGGAGTCTAGGAGTATCAACAAACATATATATGTAAAACATATAATAAATAAAAGCATTTAAATAAACAGTTTAAATAAAATTGTTTACGCATGCTTCTCAGCCCCGCGTTTAAAACAAAATGTTTAGAAAAAGGGGCAATGAACTCACATGTGTTGCTTTGTATAGAATTACCACAAAATGCGCTCTCGTTGTTGTAGCTTATGTATCTTCGGTTCCTGAGTGATTTTAAAAGAATCCGCATACGATGAGTATATATAGTAGACGTTGGATCTTGGGTTTGGTCTCGGTGTGCAACTAAGTGTCCTAGATTACTAACGTGATTATAAGACTTCATCTAACTTAGTCTAATTCATTACACGTTAGTAAACCCTTATCTGACAATTCATTATCACAAGTCCTTGGTTAAAACACGTTTAATTTATTTCATTCTGAATTAATTATTTAGAAAACTTTATTTAATGTAATTTAAATAAGTCATTAGTTTAAAATCTTTTATTAAAAATATAATTAATTAAAACAAGGAACATTTAACACGTGATGGCTTAGATTAAGCCCATTGGGCCACTCTCGGCCCATTTATTTGCTCATTGTTCTTTAAACGATTCCTTGATACTTCCTTGATGAACTAAGCATAGATGATTCCATTGAATCATCTAAGTTAGTTAATTGTCCCCACAAGATTTTAGTAAAGTTTAGATATTAGTTATTAAATTAACACATCCAAACCCTAGATTATTGCCTCATCCCACTTTGATTTCATGAAATTCCTAAGTGTTTTGATCTACTTTTTAATGGTTGTTATTTGCTTGTCCAAGAGATCATTTATTCTTTAGAAACCCTAAGGTATTACCCCATGCACACACAACACATGTTACACGGTGCATGCACACACCCTATAACCCATACAACTCATGCACACACACATTATCCATGTCCCATGCATTCACATCCCTTCAATTCCTCCCATGCATGCTCACGTGAACTCCATGCATGCAACCATGATAACCAAATCGAATATCCTTTTCGATCGACTGATTGGATGTGGCGTGAGCGAGTGGGAGGCTCGACTAAGTAACAAGGGCCGAGTGAGGATGATGGTCGAATGTGTAACATTTGGATTTTTCAATAAATGTAATTGTGTCGAAATTCTAATAAATGAAAGTTCGTTGCGTAGTGTTTAATAAAACTATACTTAAACGTTGTATAAATCATATATACTAGATAGCGTTCAAATACGTGTAATAAATTTTAATCTAGTTTATATATATATATATATATATACATGTATACATACATATATATATATAACTTTAAAAAAAATATATCTTTTATAAATAAATTGATTTTATAAATATTAAGAATTAATTAAGTTTATTATTATTATTATTATTTTAGTTTTGAATAAAAAAAAAAAAGAATTAAAATGGATGGCAAAATGGTAATTAATTGGAAGTTGTTTTAATTTAACCAACCCGTCCCGTCCCCCCCTCACGTTTTTCCGGCGAGTCACCGGCCGGATTCCGGCAACCAAATCCCACACTCGAACCGACCCATTTCGGACTCCAAACGAACGGGTTTTCGATGCCTCATGACCCAATTCCGATTCCTAACGTTTCTAACTAATTAATACCTAATAAAAACAAGGTTTAATCCGACTTTTGATAACCCAAAACGTAAGCATTAACTCCACCATTGAATTCGAACGTTTTGCAAGAATTGATTATGATAACCATATGGTTTTTGTACATCTCGGCATTTCGAACGTAACCACACTTGAAATTTACTCTCTACTCGATCGAAGCTCTCGAAATCTACTCGCTAAGGTTCGCGACTGAGATCATCAAGAACTCAATCAAAACGCAACAATTCCAGGTAATCTTAGTGTCTATGGATTCGGTTTAGGTTGTAGAACAAGAGCCCCAACCTTTTAGCTGCTCACAATTCGTGTATTAATCGAATTGGACCCATTTGATTTTAGGGTTCATAATAGATTTTGGGTTTAGTTCAGAAAGTGTTTAACACTAAACGAAATGGCTTCTAACCAAGAAACAGCCACTGGATCAGTGGTATGAATGTTCGGGTTTGAAGGAAAGGTCTTGGGTTCGAATCCGGGTTAAACCGGTTTAAGCTTAAACCCCATTTTTTTTTCAATTTCTTTTATTTTACGATCCAAAGCAACTACAAAAATTCTAAAAAAATTCTCAAAATTCAAAAATGATGTTTTGAACATTCTGTAAAAAAATCAGAATTTTTCAGATTTTATTTCTATTATTTAACTATTTAAATTGTATTTAAATGGTTTAAAATATACAAAAAATATCAAATCAATTTTAAAAATTCTGAAAAATTTATAGAAATTATAAATTAACATTCCAAACATACGGTATCAATATTATAATTTTTCAGAATTTCTTTCTATTATTTTACTATTTAAATTGTATTTAAATAGTTAAAAATATAAAAAGCATATCAAATTATTTTTAAAAATTCTAAAAAAATTACAGAAATTATGAAACATGTTTATAAACATTCTGGAAAAATTTGAAGAATTTTTGGATTTTATTTTTTTAAATTTGTATTTTAGATGTTTAAATAAATATTAAAATGTAAAGTTTTAGTATAAAAATATTATAAAAATCCAGAATATTATTTTATGTTTTCTGAAATCATTTGGATGATTTTATAATCAGTTTTATTAAATAACTATTTATTTTAATAAACCTTCATTTAAGTTTAGTTTTACATTTAACTTTTAAACATATAAAGGTTTTGAGAAAACACAAATACATATATTTTTGGAATATTTTAATTTAATATTCTGAAATATATTATAATAAAATAGAATAATTTTTATTGATTATTTTTAATAAAATATTTATCTAAATTATTTTATTTGTTTTATACAAATAAAATAACATTTATACAAACATTTGGATACTCAAAACACATCAATAAAATCTTTCTTATAAAAGATGGGTTTATAAAATCCAATTTGGGATTTTGTCTTTTAGGAAGATCCATTAGGAATGACATAGACTTTATAGGTTCATATGAACTCTAGAACTTATACAAAAATCATATCACATTATAGGGTGAATTGTGACTTCATAAGTTTTCATCCTACTCAATAACTTCTGGGGATCAAAGCTAGACATGTGAGTTATTCTCATACTTCCCTTTTTACTTTTGTAAGTTTTGGGAATGTCACATATGTCTTTATCAACTCAATGTATTCTTAGAGTCAAAACATGATGCAAACTACTTAGTTTGGTATAAAGGCCTTAAGTGTTGTGTGATTACTTGAATGATAGAACATGTGATGACTTGGAATTCTTGTATGCATATTCATTATACACAAAGTAGCCTAAGAATGGTTAGATACCTTCTTCGCTTAGACTTGGTCTTAGTGTTAAAAAGGTGAAAAGTGTACATTTGCAAACTTGTAGACTAACTAATTTAATTAAGGTCTTGCTAACCTTGATTTATAAGTTATGTTATGTCTCATGTTTGAGGACAATTGTAAAGGACAAATGACATTGGGGAAAACTTGATTACTTATACATGATTGAATGACAGATACTTGTGATGACTTGTTATGAATTCATAGGTTTAGCATGCTTCTAGAATACTTGTAAGAACATAGACTTAGGCTTATTACCATTTGGACTTAGTATTGCATCTTTTTATATACATATTATAACTTGTATGAGTGCTCACCAACTATGTAAATAGTTGACAAATTGTATTTTACATATGTGACAGGTAATTGAAGATGTGAAGACATAAGCTAGGCTTAGAGGACCTAGTTTAATAATTTAAAACAGTTTATGTTATGTTGAACTTTGATTATGTAATGTTGGATTTGATATGTTTGAATGTTGAATGGTTGATTGGATATTTTAATACGGATGTTTAAATATTTAAACTTTAATAGTAGCCCATGAGCTTTTGAACAATCAAACTCGCGCCCCAATGTTTTCCGCCATTGTTTGGGGTGTGACAGATTGGTATCAGAGCCAAGGTTATAGGGATTTAGGTTATTAGAAATGGTGACCTAGACTATGACTAAGCAAACCCTAATATGAGTTATCTCATATTACTTTTGATATGTTCAATTATATGCTTATGTGCTACATGTTGTATTTTGCTTTATGTGTTACATTTCATGTTATATATTATATGTTACCATAGAGGAATGCCTTAGTTGTAAAATGACATATGCTTACCTTAGTTAGGACTTCCATAGAGGAATAACATAGCTTATAAGTAATCTATGTTTACTTAGCTTAAGTATACCATAATGGGATGCCTTAGACTATCATAAGGGATAATATTATATGTTATTCTTAGTTTAAGGATATCTTAGAAACTTTCTAAGTCAATTCTCGTTCTATTCCCACGAACGCGCGACGACTCGTTAGATGTTAGGAATCCAACTCATTAGGCTCGAATGCTTAATTATATTCTATAAGTTTGATCGATACATATAAATTATATATATTATAAAAATTGATTTTTATAATCTCGTTAGAATTTAGTTTGTAAGTGGACATGTACTAACTGGAAGGGTGTAATGCCGGTAGTTGGGATTCCTGTCTAGGAAAGCTATTCGTATAAATCCCCGATGTACTGTGGGACCAGTCTAGCTTTCCTGGGGATTCCTAATGAGAGTGTTATCACTTATAGGCCAAAGCATGTCATACCAAACACATTACAAACTATATATTCTAATATGTCAAATGTGTTCAATTTTTGAATACCATTCCTTATATTTAAACAAATCAAAAGGATTTAAAACGTGTGTTATCATATTTCAATGAAATCATGACATACTACCTATGGTTAGTAATAATAGTTTATTACTATACATAAGGTATTAATATGTCACATATTCAAAATGCACTCTATGATTTCCAATTCAATTATTATTCAAATTTTAATTCAAAATTTCTATCTCTTTTAGAATGGCTAATAGACGTCGCGCAGCGGAACGAAGAATGGCTACTGAAATCGCTCGACAAATGGCTGCTGTAATACCGAACATGTCGCACCCCGAGAAATCCCATCCCGAACGGGACGCGAACAACAACAGATTGTCAGGATCGCAATCTCCGGTCACACAATGTTGCGAGACCTACATGTCTGGTTTCATACGTACATCCAATTACTTGGATAAAATAGTTTAGTAGAATTCAGAGTTGCGGAAGTAAAAATTTTAATCAGATTGAAAACTTAAAGAGTAGTAGTGCGGAAGCGGTTTAAGTATTTAACATTACATAACAAAACAAATGTCAATCATCATCAAATTGCCTAAGACACTAAAGCTGATGCATGGGACTCCATCCTAGCATCCTATCCTTGTGTGCGTGCCTTAGTTACCTGAGAAAACATGCGAGTAAAAGGGTCAACACAATGGTTGGTGAGAGCACAGGTTTGTATCAGCAGTAAACATCAAAATGTTTAAAGTAATTGTTTATAGTTTTATATATATCATATGCGGGTTCGAAACCGAAGCTAACATGCTGCCTCCCGTCATATCCATCCAACAAGATATGACAATGTTTATTGGTCAATTATGCACTGTTCCAACCTCCAGTCGGGGTGTCCATACGGCGCACAACAGTGGGGCTTGTCAGGCCCAAATAGTACTATTCAGAATTACCACGCTGAGCGCTACGCGCTATTAACGGTTCGAGATGTGTTTAATGAGGACTTATCAGTTTTGTGGATGAGTGCCACACATATGTATATACGATATTAGCATGTACAAATGAAACCAAAAGTATGAATGTTGATCAAAATCAGTTGTATGCAATGTTTTCTCCCCCAAAGGTAGAAAATGTAAAAAGGGGCCGTGAACTCACCTGGTAGTGCAGTTTCCGGTTTTCGTGTGTTCGTGTCTACGAAAGCTAGCACCTGCTAGTAAGCACCTATGATCATATAGGTGTAAGTATGTGTTTTGTGATGTGTTGTATTCCATACAACTCCAAGTGTCGATGTGCTCAACCGAGTATGTGTGTGTTGACTTGTGTTGACTCGACGAATCGTTGGTGACACGATTGTTGTGTTTATGTGCCTAGACGCACATAAGACACTAATATGCACACTATGACTCTAGTCACATAAGTTTCCATTTTTTAGAAAGTTTCAAATTTAGGAAAGTGTGGTTATGAAATTCCATTTCATGAAACTAATAGGTCTAGTGTGTTTGTAAAAACACGTTTATACATTTAAAATACATCGTTTGCGCATAAACCATCATTTATGCCGTTTTGCCCAAATAAAGTTTCCTAAAATAGTAAGTACTTGTTTAAAGCTTGTTTTCACAAATCAAGGTTTCCAAATATGTTAGAAATCATTTTTAAACATGTTTCAACAATCAAAGTTCATCAAAACTCTTTAAAACATTAAAAGCCCTCTTTTGATTTTTAAAAGTTTCCATTTTTGGTAAGTTTCTATAAAACCAAGTTTTTTGACAAAATCAAATATCCCAATGTGTTTCTAAACACTCCAATATACATTTAACAACATCTAGACATGTCTAACATGTCTAGATCATCACAAATCCAAGACTTGCAACGTAAAAGTTTCCTTTTATGGCAAGTGCACCAAATCATTGCCAAATCAACCAATAACTCAATCAAACTCACATCTAACATTCTAAACTATAAAATCAGAAGATCTATAACAATATACTCATCAAATCACCAACACATTTGAGCACAATAACCGTAAGGAGTTGCATGTGGGATTTTACCCATTGCATGTACGATCTAACACTAGGAAAACGTTTAAAACTACCTTAGAAGCTCCTTGACGATGAGATTCAGTAGTAACAGCTTCTGGTGATGGTGATTCGGTGCGTGGATCGTAACTTCTATCCTCCTAGCTTCCTCTCCAAACTCTAAGGTCTTCAAGCTTGCCAAAGATGAGGGAAATACTTCCAAAAGAGTTACCAAGGGCTTGGAACAAGTTTGGCAGGGGTTTAGGGTCGAGAAGATGAGTAGAAAGTCGGAGGAGATGTGAAGAAATCGAACAGAATGAATGGGATTGAGTTTTATAAAAATTTTGATCTGCATGGCCTTCGCGTACCGCGAAGGCCGATCAAAAGTTTTCATCGCGTACCGCGATGAGATTCGGGAGTCTCGACTCCCGGTTTGCTTCGCGTACCGCGGAGACTTTCGCGATGGGGTTGTCGCGTACCGCGACGACTTCATTTTCTTGTTTTTCGATTTCGTTGATGCGATTTTGCTCGTACTCGATTCCTAACGTTTATCCCAAGCATCTAATGCATGTTTAGCACAAAATCAAATAATTACACATAGGTTTGATTGATCACCAACGTTCGTGAGACTCGTGTGTGTGTTTCGATAATTCCTTGAATTATCTTTGATGGTTCGTGTTTGAATGTTTACGAAGTGTTTGCACGCTTGATTAATCCTAATCAACGTGTAATGCACAATTTAACAATAATTCAAATTATTGTTTTGTGTTTGTGTTTAGCTCGTCTAATTAAACTTAATTAAACGAAATGCAACAAGTATGGATGTGAAATGAGTGTTGCAATTTACCCAAAATTGCCGGGTGTCACAGAACATGGTAGTTCAGTTGCAACAACAACTCAATGCAAATCCCAACAATGCTAACAATGGGAATAATGAAGGAGCTAACCGATCTAGGTGCTCTTTTAAACATTTCAATTCATGCAATCCACCCAAGTATAATGGGTCTGATGGGGCGACTGGGTTGCTCCAATGGTATGAAGGTATGGAAAATACCTTTCTTAACAGCGAGTGCCCAGACAATCTAAAAGTCCGTTATGCTGCGGGGACTCTCCAAAAGAGAGCTCTCACATGGTGGAACAATGAAAAAAGGGCATTGGGAGAAGAAGTTGTGACCGCTCTCACTTGGGATCAACTCAAGGAAAGAATGACTCATGAGTTTTGCCCAAGAAATGAAGTCAAAAAGCTTGAGCATGAATTTTGGGAACTCAAGCAAGACAGTGGTGAAAACTTAGCTTACAATAACCGTTTTCATGAAATGAGTTTACTATGTCCTGGCATGGTGACTCCTTTGAAAAAGGCTATTGAAAAGTACATTGATGGACTTCCTTTTCAAATTCAAGACTCGGTTTATGGAAGTAAACCTAACACGTTGGCTGATGCAATCCAAATGGCTGCTACTCTTACTGATAATCATGTGAAAGCTGGAACCCTCACTAGAAAGGGTGCAAAGAAAGCAAAGGATCAAGTTAAGGGTGCAACTGAACCCTCAAAAGAGGAGTCCAAAGCTGGGTCATCTTCTAATTTCAAGAAAAATAACAAAAGAAAGGCGGGTCATGTTAACTATGCTGTGACCCATGCTCAACCTGTTCAGCAAGTGGCCCCTGGCAACATTGCTACTCAGGCCAACAAAAAGGTCTATACTGGTAATCAACCCATGTGTGCTACTTGCAAATACCATCATGCTCCTACTAACCCATGTCGATTGTGCACCAATTGCAATCGATATGGACACTTTGCCATTACCTGCCGATCACCTAAAGTTCAAGTTCAACAACCAACTGTGCCACTCATCACTGCACCAAAACCAAGGGCTTGTTTCAATTGTGGTAATCCAAACCACTTTATCAACAATTGTCCCCTACGTGCCAACCTCAACAACATGATAGTTGCTGCAAACCAGGCCAATCAAGGAGCTACAGGTCGGGTTTTTAATGTCAATGCTAATCAAGCTCAAAACAATAACAATGTGGTGAACGGTACGTTTTTGATAAATGAACTTTATGCTTCTATTTTGTTTGATACGGGTGCCGATAGAAGTTTTGTATCCTTAGAGTTTGAACCATTGCTTGATATCCCTAGAATTAAGTTGGACAAATCATTTAGTGTGGAAGTAGCCGATGGTAAGTCCATTAAGCTTGATTCATTCATCCCTAATTGTATATTGAACCTTAATAATCACAACTTCTCTATTGATCTCATCCCTATGCAATTGGGAAGTTTTGATATCATAGTTAGAATGGATTGGTTGTCAAAGAATCATGCTGAGATCGTGTGTTTTGAAAAGTATATTCGAATTCCTTTAGAAGAGGGTCAAGAGCTACGAGTCTATGGGGAGAAGGCTTCAAAGGGTCTTCAACTCATGTCTTGTGTTCAAGCTCAAAAGTACTTACGCAAAAAGTACGTGACCTTCTTGGCTCATATTGTGGAAACAAAATCTGAAAAGAAGAAGTTAGAAGACATCCCGATTGTTCGTGAATTTCCCGAAGTCTTTCCCGAAGACATCACTGGTTTACCTCCAACTCGTCAAGTCGAATTTCGAATTGATCTCGTTCCTGGTGCGACTCCTGTAGCCAAAGCCCCTTATCGTCTTGCACCGTCTGAGTTACAAGAACTAGCCAGTCAACTACAGGAACTTACCGACAAGGGTTTTATTCGCCCTAGTTCATCACCTTGGGGTGCACCTGTTTTATTCGTGAAGAAGAAAGATGGTTCGTTTAGAATGTGTATCGATTATCGTGAACTCAATAAACTCACGATCAAAAATCGATATCCTCTTCCCAGAATCGATGATCTTTTCGACCAATTACAAGGCGTAAAATGTTTCTCAAAGATAGATCTTCGTTCTGGTTATCATCAGTTACGTGTGTTTGAAGATGATGTACCAAAAACTGCTTTTCGTACTCGATACGGACATTACGAGTTCATGGTTATGCCGTTTGGTTTAACTAACGCACCTGCAGTTTTTATGGACTTGATGAATCGTGTTTGTAAACCTTATCTTGATAAATTCGTGATTGTGTTCATCGATGATATTTTGATTTATTCTAAATCAAAAGTCGAACACGAGGATCATCTTCGTTTAGTGCTCGAACTCCTAAAAAAAGAACAACTTTTTGCTAAATTCTCAAAATGTGAATTTTGGCTTAAAGAGGTTCAATTTTTGGGACACATTGTAAACGAAGAAGGAATTCATGTGGATCCTGCAAAGATTGAGACGGTAAAGAATTGGAAAACTCCAACTACACCGACTGAAATTCGATCTTTTCTTGGGTTAGCAGGTAAAAATTCTATACTCTTAGCACTACCCTTAAGATCCATTATACATCACATTCTAATTAAACATTTAAAACTGATAGGTTATTACCGTCGGTTTATCTCAAATTTCTCCAAAATTGCAATACCACTTACTGCTTTGACTCACAAAGGCAAACCTTACAAGTGGGAAGCTGCTCAGGAGAATGCTTTTCAAACATTAAAGCAAAAGTTGTGTGATGCTCCTATTCTTACTCTGCCCGATGGAAACGAGGATTTTGTTGTCTATTGCGATGCGTCAAACCAAGGTCTTGGTTGCGTACTTATGCAACGTGGCAAGGTGATTGCGTATGCTTCAAGGCAACTAAAGATCCATGAGAAGAACTATACGACTCATGATCTTGAACTTGGTGCTGTTGTATTTGCACTAAAGATTTGGAGGCACTATTTATATGGTACTAAATGTGTGGTGTTTACTGACCACAAAAGCCTTCAACATATCCTCAACCAAAAGGAACTGAACATGAGGCAAAGACGTTGGGTTGAATTACTCAATGACTACGATTGTGAAATACGTTACCATCCTGGTAAAGCAAACGTAGTAGCTGATGCTTTGAGCCGAAAGGATCATGGCAAATCAATCATTTTACAAAGCATTCAAATCTCATCGGATATTCAGAACCGTATTCTTGAAACACAAAAACTTACCGTATCAGAAGGCAAGTTACAAGAAGAAGTGCCAAATAAAGTTCAGCTTGAAACCAAAACAAATGGTTTGTTACATTTTCAAAACCGTTTGTGGATTCCAAATCAAAACAATCTGCGAGATCTCATTCTTAGCGAAGCTCATAAGTCACGATACTCTATTCATCCTGGTGCTGATAAAATGTACAATGACCTTCGCGCTCAGTACTGGTGGCCAGGTATGAAGAATGATGTGATTCTATTTGTCTCAAAGTGCTTAACTTGTTCTAAAGTGAAAGCAGAACATCAAAGACCGTCAGGATTACTCGAACAACCTGAAATACCCGTTTGGAAGTGGGAAGGAATTGCTATGGATTTCATAACTAAACTCCCACGAACTTCTAAGGGTTATGACAGCATTTGGGTTATTGTTGATCGTCTTACAAAGGCTGCTCACTTTCTACCAATTCGTGAGAATTATCGTGTGGAAGAGTTGGCTCGAATCTACATCAATGAAATTGTGTGTAGACATGGAGTTCCACTCAACATTATCTCTGACCGTGATGGTCGTTTCATATCACATTTCTGGAGGTCATTGCAATCATTATTGGGAACTCAATTGAATCTTAGCACAGCCTACCATCCACAAACTGATGGACAATCTGAAAGGACCATACAAACATTGGAAGACATGCTCAGATGTTGCGTGATTGATTTTGGTGGTAATTGGGATAACCATTTACCATTAATTGAATTCTCATACAACAACAGTTATCATACTAGTATCAATATGGCTCCTTTCGAAGCTCTTTATGGGCGCAAGTGTCGATCACCAGTCTGTTGGAATGAGTTAGGTGAAGCTCAAATCACTGGACCTGAATTGGTTCAAGAAACAACAAACAAAATCCTTCGTATTCGTGAAAATCTGACAACAGCGAGAAGTAGGCAAAAGAGTTATGCTGATAAACGGCGAAAGCCGTTGGAATTTCAAGTCAACGATATGGTTCTTTTAAAGGTATCACCTTGGAAAGGAGTTGTTCGGTTTGGCAAGAAAGGCAAGCTAGCTCCTCGATACATAGGTCCTTTTAAGATCTTGGAAAGGATTGGTAAAGTGGCTTATCGTCTCGAACTGCCTCAAGAACTCTCGAATGTGCATTCTACATTCCACGTTTCTAATCTAAAGAAGTGTCTGGCCGATGAAAATCTTCATATAGCTCTTGATGAAGTGACTGTTGATGAGACGATGCACTTTGTTGAGAAACCAGTGAAGATCGTAGATCGGGAAGTAAAGAAACTGAAGAACAAACGCATTCCAATCGTATTGGTCAAATGGGATTCTAAACGAGGCCCAGAACTCACCTGGGAACGTGAAGACCAAATGAAGACCAAGTATCCATATTTGTTTAATCAATAGTCTTCCTAGTCATTTCGGGACGAAATTTCCTAAAGTAGGGGAGACTGTAACATTTGGATTTTTCAATAAATGTAATTGTGTCGAAATTCTAATAAATGAAAGTTCGTTGCGTAGTGTTTAATAAAACTATACTTAAACGTTGTATAAATCATATATACTAGATAGCGTTCAAATACGTGTAATAAATTTTAATCTAGTTTATATATATATATATACATGTATACATACATATATATATATATATATATATATAACTTTAAAAAAAATATATCTTTTATAAATAAATTGATTTTATAAATATTAAGAATTAATTAAGTTTATTATTATTATTATTATTATTTTAGTTTTGAATAAAAAAAAAAAGAATTAAAATGGATGGCAAAATGGTAATTAATTGGAAGTTGTTTTAATTTAACCAACCCGTCCCGTCCCCCCCTCACGTTTTTCCGGCGAGTCACCGGCCGGATTCCGGCAACCAAATCCCACACTCGAACCGACCCATTTCGGACTCCAAACGAACGGGTTTTCGATGCCTCATGACCCAATTCCGATTCCTAACGTTTCTAACTAATTAATACCTAATAAAAACAAGGTTTAATCCGACTTTTGATAACCCAAAACGTAAGCATTAACTCCACCATTGAATTCGAACGTTTTGCAAGAATTGATTATGATAACCATATGGTTTTTGTACATCTCGGCATTTCGAACGTAACCACACTTGAAATTTACTCTCTACTCGATCGAAGCTCTCGAAATCTACTCGCTAAGGTTCGCGACTGAGATCATCAAGAACTCAATCAAAACGCAACAATTCCAGGTAATCTTAGTGTCTATGGATTCGGTTTAGGTTGTAGAACAAGAGCCCCAACCTTTTAGCTGCTCACAATTCGTGTATTAATCGAATTGGACCCATTTGATTTTAGGGTTCATAATAGATTTTGGGTTTAGTTCAGAAAGTGTTTAACACTAAACGAAATGGCTTCTAACCAAGAAACAGCCACTGGATCAGTGGTATGAATGTTCGGGTTTGAAGGAAAGGTCTTGGGTTCGAATCCGGGTTAAACCGGTTTAAGCTTAAACCCCATTTTTTTTTCAATTTCTTTTATTTTACGATCCAAAGCAACTACAAAAATTCTAAAAAAATTCTCAAAATTCAAAAATGATGTTTTGAACATTCTGTAAAAAAATCAGAATTTTTCAGATTTTATTTCTATTATTTAACTATTTAAATTGTATTTAAATGGTTTAAAATATACAAAAAATATCAAATCAATTTTAAAAATTCTGAAAAATTTACAGAAATTATAAATTAACATTCCAAACATACGGTATCAATATTATAATTTTTCAGAATTTCTTTATATTATTTTACTATTTAAATTGTATTTAAATAGTTAAAATATAAAAAGCATATCAAATTATTTTTAAAAATTCTAAAAAAATTACAGAAATTATGAAACATGTTTATAAACATTCTGGAAAAATTTGAAGAATTTTTGGATTTTATTTTTTTAAATTTGTATTTTAGATGTTTAAATAAATATTAAAATGTAAAGTTTTAGTATAAAAATATTATAAAAATCCAGAATATTATTTTATGTTTTCTGAAATCATTTTGATGATTTTATAATCAGTTTTATTAAATAACTATTTATTTTAATAAACCTTCATTTAAGTTTAGTTTTACATTTAACTTTTAAACATATAAAGGTTTTGAGAAAACACAAATACATATATTTTTGGAATATTTTAATTTAATATTCTGAAATATATTATAATAAAATAGAATAATTTTTATTGATTATTTTTAATAAAATATTTATCTAAATTATTTTATTTGTTTTATACAAATAAAATAACATTTATACAAACATTTGGATACTCAAAACACATCAATAAAATCTTTCTTATAAAAGATGGGTTTATAAAATCCAATTTGGGATTTTGTCTTTTAGGAAGATCCATTAGGAATGACATAGACTTTATAGGTTCATATGAACTCTAGAACTTATACAAAAATCATATCACATTATAGGGTGAATTGTGACTTCATAAGTTTTCATCCTACTCAATAACTTCTGGGGATCAAAGCTAGACATGTGAGTTATTCTCATACTTCCCTTTTTACTTTTGTAAGTTTTGGGAATGTCACATATGTCTTTATCAACTCAATGTATTCTTAGAGTCAAAACATGATGCAAACTACTTAGTTTGGTATAAAGGCCTTAAGTGTTGTGTGATTACTTGAATGATAGAACATGTGATGACTTGGAATTCTTGTATGCATATTCATTATACAAAAAGTAGCCTAAGAATGGTTAGATACCTTCTTCGCTTAGACTTGGTCTTAGTGTTAAAAAGGTGAAAAGTGTACATTTGCAAACTTGTAGACTAACTAATTTAATTAAGGTCTTGCTAACCTTGATTTATAAGTTATGTTATGTCTCATGTTTGAGGACAATTGTAAAGGACAAATGACATTGGGGAAAACTTGATTACTTATACATGATTGAATGACAGATACTTGTGATGACTTGTTATGAATTCATAGGTTTAGCATGCTTCTAGAATACTTGTAAGAACATAGACTTAGGCTTATTACCATTTGGACTTAGTATTGCATCTTTTTATATACATATTATAACTTGTATGAGTGCTCACCAACTATGTAAATAGTTGACAAATTGTATTTTACATATGTGACAGGTAATTGAAGATGTGAAGACATAAGCTAGGCTTAGAGGACCTAGTTTAATAATTTAAAACAGTTTATGTTATGTTGAACTTTGATTATGTAATGTTGGATTTGATATGTTTGAATGTTGAATGGTTGATTGGATATTTTAATACGGATGTTTAAATATTTAAACTTTAATAGTAGCCCATGAGCTTTTGAACAATCAAACTCGCGCCCCAATGTTTTCCGCCATTGTTTGGGGTGTGACAGAATGAGACATGGTTTGAATGAAGGAGGATTGGCGAATGAATATATTGGCCGAATAGGGCTGATCGAATGAAGGTTCATTCGAGGGAGTCTCGGTCGAATCAACAGCCTATGGGTCGAATGAAGGCTGGTCGAATGTGCTTAGGCCGAAAGGAGACTTGTCGAATGAAGGTTTGTCCGAATCAAGGTTAGGCCGAAGAACCAAAAGCGAATGAAGGCTCATACTCGGTTAAACCATTCGGCGAATGAGGTGATGGGTCAGCTAAGGTCATTCGGCCGAAGTGGTCGAATGTGCTCATTCGTTGAGCTGTGGTGTTAGCCATTCGGCCGCGCGACCACACACCTGTACAACCATGGTGTTGAACTATTCAACTAGGGATTTTAGTGAGTCTTGTTCCTATACCATTCTAAGGTGTTCGGGAGTGAATCCTAGGGGTTAGAAACGATTCTAATTGGCTCTTAGTGGGATCGACAAAAAGGGTTTCTAAAACCCTAAAACCGAGCATACATTGCATCTTTACCTCAAATCTGTTGGATGGAAGCTCAGATCGGTTGTACTTCCGAGTTCTACAAGTGATGGTGATGATTTTTGACACCAAAAACACACAAAATGGTGGTGATTTGAGCTAGAAATCTTAGTGACAAGGTGGAAAATTTAGAGAGAGAGAGAAGGGGTTGAAGATGAACGAAAATTGGGAGAGAGAGCTGGTGGTTGGGGAGGGAGATGGTCATAAATGCCATCATAAATGATGGTATAATAATCGGGTTCGTTCGGGTTCGTTCGGTTTCGCGTGGTTTCGCGTAAAAACGTCGTTTTCGCGTCATTTTCGTAACGAAACGATCTGATTTTAAAAATAGAATTTAGAAAATTATTTTAGGTTGTGATTCCTAATAAATTAACTAAATATCTTTTAGTTATTAAATTTACAATTTATTTATTTAACGTTTAAATTGAATCGCGCGGTCATCGCGCGCATTTGTTCGAATCGTCACCCGATCAAACACGACGATAACTACACTTTTCAATATTGTTTTCTAATTATCGAACATCATTCAGAACGTTAAACTTTCAGATTTATTCGTACAGATCGTCACCTATACGAATAATCCGCCGGTTTAGCATTCACTTAACGATATTCGTGTTGTTTTGTCCTGTAAGGCCTTACATACGTTTATACATAATAAAATCCTAACAAATAAATCACATGATGATTTTGTGTTGCCAGATAATTATCTGACTTAAGAATCATTGTTCTGAATTGATTTCTCTGAAATGACTGTGAATTCACTGTTTTGATAATATGAAATGATACTGAGACTTGATATGAACATTAAATACATTGAATTACATAAGATTTGTACCTGACTCCTGTTCACGCAATGTTACGATCACTGTTCCGGTGACGGTTCCGGCACTGATGTTACAGTTTTCAACAAACCTCTTTCGGTAAAACCTTAACCTCATTAACTCCACATGTAATATCTAAATCGGTGTGCGTATATATAGGGCACACCCCTGAGTCGAGCCTACGACCCGCCCAGACGCCATCCCACCACATACTAATCTGGATATAACAATGTTGTTAATAATAATTAAGCATTTTACCTACCAATCAATCCCATTCCTCATCAAAGCTTTTGTTTTATGTTTCAAAGTTTACAAGACTATTGTGTTCCCAAGTGTTAGTTTCAAAGTATGTTCATCAAGCATCATAGATTCACACGCACATAGTTTAGCTGTCCTTAATCTCATACGTGAGTACAAGCTCTGCACTAGCAGTCGTTTAGCAATTACGTAGCTCACAGATTAGTTAAGCTTAGTCTAGCAATTACGTGTCTCCTATACAAGATACAAGCTCTGGGCTACCAGTCGTTTAGCAATTACGTATCTCATACATAGACACAAGCCATGCATACACAAGTAATCCAGCAATTACATATCTCCTATAAGCAGACAAAAGCTCTGGACTACCAGAAGTTTAGCAATTACATGTCTCTTATACAGATAATAGCTTAACATCGTTATGTTTATGTTCAGCAATTACAAACCTCATATAAGCAGACAAAAGCTCTGGGCTACCAGAAGTTTAGCAATTACATGTCTCTTATATAGGTAATAGCTTAACCTCGTTACGTTTATGTTTTACATGTATCTCACCCCATAAGTACAAGCTCTGGGCTACCAGTCGTTTAGCAATTACATAGCCTATGGTTAGATTCATGTACAATGTTTCATGCGCAAGTAGTAGTTTCAAGCATATAGTTTCAAGTGTTCACACATTGTTTCATTATGAATCCCATAAGTTTGCATCAAGTCTCATGTTTAAAGTATAAAGTTTCACAAGTATAAGCATCAAGTCTCATGTTTAAAGTATCAAGTTTCACAAGTATAAGCATCAAGTCTCATGTTTTAAGTATCAAGTTTCACAAGTATAAGCATCAAGTCTCATGTTTTAAGTACCAAGTTTCACAAGTATAAGCATCAAGTCTCATGTTTAAAGTATAAAGTTTCACAAGTATAAGCATCAAGTCTCATGTTTAAAGTATCAAGTTTCATAAGTATAAGCATCAAGTCTCATGTTTAAAGTATAAAGTTTCACAAGTATAAGCTTCAAGTCTCAAGTTTATGTTTAAAAGCATTAAATAACATTTCAATAGTTTATGACAATGTTTAACATGCTTCTCAGTCCCGAAGTAAAACAAATAAGTTTGGAAAGGGACAAATGAACTCACCTTGTTGTTGTAGGGTTGACTTAGCTTAAAAGAAAGAAGACACGCGCTCTTTAATCGTTCTTGTTGTGTTTTCACGTTCCTGTATTGATTTCGTGTTGTAATTGCCTCATAAGTATCGAATTATTGTAATTTGTGTGAGTGTAGGTGTTAACCCTAAAGTTGGTTAACACCTGTGAGTCTCAATCCTTATGTGGCCCCGTTTATTTGATTTGATTCATTGGACCTGGCACTAAAAAAATTTATTTGTTAAATCATTCAAACCCATTGTATTAGGTTTTGTGAATTGAAGTCCATAACTTTGTAATCTTGTAATAACTTAGTTTGATAATCTAGTGTATGTTATCATAGTTGAATAGTCTACAGTGTTAATTTTTCAGTTTAATATTGTGATCGAGTGTGGGTCTTGGGCCGAATAAGTCATGATAACTCGTGTGATGGTATTGGGCTACATGGGCCTAGGTGGGTCAGATTAAATTGGTCCCACTGTTGGGTTGTTGGGTTGTTGGGCCTATGTGTTATGTGGGCCGAAATACTCAAAATGGTCAAACAAAAGGGATAGGTCGGTTATGTAGTTATGTGTCCCACGAGTTGCTGGGCCAAGACCAAAGGAGTGGGGCGGTTGAGAAAAGGTCGACCGAGTGAACTCTTTAACTTGGGCCCAAAGCAAATAACGTAGATATATGGTCTGTAAAATGTTGGGCCTGAATTGGGATGATGGGCCAACTGGTTGGATTAAATCTGGTTGCATAGGGTATTCGACTAATGCTCAGCGAACCTTCTGAATTCGTTGAGACTAGGTTCGGTCAAGGGTAAACATTGAGGGTTTGGCTAACATGGAAACAGGTTTGTGTCCCGATGGTTCGTGAGCCACCTTGAGGGTTCGCTGAAATCATGGTTCGCCGATAACATAGGAAGTTCGGTTCCAAAGGATCGACTGTGGTGACTCGAAGGTTCGGCTGAGTCTGGCCAGATATGGTTCGGCTGCATGTATAGGTTCGCTCCTTGGTTTGCGCATGAACGAATGGTTCGCTCAACATGAAGGTTCGCAGGTCATGCATCACCAAGATTCGTGTCTCATGATTCGGCGTTGCAATGGTTCGGTCGATGCAGGATGGTTCGTCAGTGGAAGTTCGTGAGATGAGATTAAGGGTTCGCTCGTGATGGGTTCGGCTGCCTAGCAGGTTCTGCCTCATGCACAGCCCCGCGAACCTTTGCCCAACATCATCATCCTCATCAAGTCGGGGTAGGTCTATAGGTCTGTTCTGTTGGCAATCCCACGTGTAGACTAGTTCTCGAAGGTGTACCGGTCGTGGGGGTGGGGCTAGATCCGGTTAGGAGATGTGGGAGTCGAACAAAACACTAGAAAACCCTAGTTTTCGTGGTTTTCTCTTGTTCATACCTTGATTTCGGCTGGTGATCTCTTCAGATCCCTTGTACTTTTAGATAGAGGACATCAAGAGCTTCGTGTGGGTTCAAGAATCACTCGAATCCGTCCACAAACGAGCAAGATACGAAGCTTTGAAGATTTGAATTTATAGAGAGAGAGGGTGCGGGAATGTCTTGTAGAGAGAGAAAGGGCTTATGAGATTATGAGAAAATGGTCTCATTAGTTGTTTTTATACCCCGAGAGGGTTTGGGTTCGTTTTGGTTGCTCAGTTTGCGTTTTCGTCGCGTATCCGGCACGTTACGCGCGTATTCTATAAATTTAAATAAAAAGAGTTATTTTGGAATGTTTAGTGTTCAAATATTATTAGAATTTATTTTAAATATCGTTGCGTTCATTTATTTTTCGAATTAATTTATTGTTACGCGTTTCGTTAATTCGTTCGTAATTTAATAAGATAGTTAGATTAAATTTGTTTTATGATGAGTTTCAAAATTGTAAAATAGGAAATATTTTATTTCCTTAAAATTATGATCGTTCGTATCGTTATTCGTTTTCGTTTTCGATTTGTCAGACCGCGTCGCCATCGCGCGTATTCGTTCGAATCGTCATTTGAACGAACACGACGATGGTTTGGCTTTCTGATTCTTGTTCTCTACTGTTCAGTCATTATTTCAGAACGTTAAACCTTCATAATCATTCGTATAGATCGTCACCTATACGAATAATTAGTCGGTTTGGCTTTCTAGAGCATTAACCGTTAAGGTTTTGTTTTGTTTCACCTCACAACCAACTGACCGGTCCAGAGCTTGTGCATGAGACGGCTGAGAAGATTGTGCAAATACGCAAACGAATGGCAGCAGCTCGGGACAGACAGAAAAGCTATGCCGACAAGCGACGCAAACCGTTAGAGTTCCAGGTGGGAGACAGAGTGTTACTCAAGGTCTCGCCCTGGAAGGGAGTCATTCGGTTTGGCAAACGAGGAAAGTTGAACCCTCGTTATATTGGACCTTTCGAGATTACTAAACGAATAGGCCCTGTGGCCTACAAGCTAAACCTGCCAGATGAACTGAATAGTGTGCACAATGTATTCCACATCTCGAAGCTCAAAAAGTGCCTATCTGATGAAACACTTGTTATTCCTCTTGAGGAAATACAGATCGACGAACAATTGAACTTCGTCGAGGAACCGGTGGAAATCATGGACCGGGAAACCAAGAAGCTCAAACTCAGCAAGATACCGATTGTAAATGTGCGATGGAATTCACGACGAGGACCGGAATTCACGCGGGAACGTGAAGATCAGATGAAACAAAAGTACCCACACCTGTTCGCGGAACAGGAAAACACTGGTAACACAAGTTGAATTTCGGGACGAAATTCTTTCTAACAAGGGGAGGATGTGACGCCCCGTAATTTCCAGGTCAACTTATTATTTATTTAAATATTTATTTAAATGATCTATGTACACTTGTCACTAGAATTAGTAGAATTTAGTGCGACACGTGACACGATAGTAAGAACACCGACACACAACAAGATAATTCGTGGAATTATCGGCAAACAACACACACGTGTCAAAACACACGAATGTTGGTGAACGTCGAGCACATTGTGTAGCACAACACTCGTAACCTCATGAAACACTCACACATTGGACTTGAAAGTTCAAACGAGGCCAAACGATAGTTCGGAAGCGTGAAAACGATGACGAACGAACCAAATCCATTGAAAATGACTTATTGGGCTCTCCAGGGGCCCACCGCGGTGGCCCAACAAGAGGCCCATCCGCGATACGCGACATACATCTCGGGGGTTTGACTCCCGAAATCCATCGCGGTACGCGGAAGAGGATCTGGAGCCCTCACCGCGGTACGCGACGCCGCCTAGTCGACAAAATCTTTATTTAACCAAGACAAATCCCATCCTACTCTACCTTAATCATTTTCTTCAACCCCCCATGCCATATCTCGACCATTCTCGGCTGTAACCACCAGATTTGACATCTAGGAAGCCATTGAAGACATTTTGAAGCTCCAAGCTTGAAGGTTTGAAGATTGGAAGCTTGAAGAACCACATTTGGAGCTTATTACCACCACCATCTTCTCAAACCTGCATCACTCGTTGTTCCAGGAGCTTCTCTAACCGATTTGGTCACCATATTAGCCTCAAGAAGCCTTAGAAGTAGTCTTTACATCTCTTGTGGCTTAAAACCACCATTACACACACATGCAAGGCTTTATACTCACATGCAAACACTCATCGTTCACATGCACAAGTTTTTACTTCTGGGTGTAACATCACTGTACTTTCGGTTGTCCGTACGTCCGTACATCCGTACGAATGTACTGTTACGACCGGAGATTTATTAATTATTGATGATTATGAATTACTGATTTTCACTACTGATATTATCACTGTACTGGTATACATGATTATAGCACATATTATACGCGTAAACCATGGGAAGTTTAGTTGTGATTTAACTAAACAGAACCAGAGTGTTTATCGCAGATGATTATACTGATTATTGGTCTGAGAATAGATTTGGGGTTGGAACTGGGAGTTTGTCTGAGTCTGGTTACTAAACATAGTCAAGGACCCATGGACATGGTTTATCGAAATAGCGGTGGGACGGTGGCTAGGGCAGTTGCGACTGACCCTTACATATGCCCTATATATATGCATATTTCGGTCTATCATGGATGTGTCAGTGACTAGGGTTTAGTGGGTTTTGGGTTGGGAATGATAATATTAAAGTTAATAAATAATGGGAAATTATTTACGCGAAGTGAGGTTACGAAAATTACTTAAACGCGAATATTAATTCAGAAATGTTAACTTAATGAATGTATTCGAGTGGGTGACGATTCACACGAATACAATTATTAAGAATAATATTCTGAAACGATATTCCATAAATCGTAAATCAAATCGAAATACGATACGAGCGTCGCATTCGGAAAGATGACGATCCTTGCGAATACGTACGCGAGTAACGCGTTTCGACGAGATAATTAGATAATATTTCACGATACTAACTTAATAATTGAAACTTAAAACGTTTAATTAGGAATCACGACCTTAAACGGGAACGCGCAAATTAATTTATTTAAGTAAGTAATTTAATGAGATTAAACGAAATTATTGTATCTAAATGATTTTATTTAAATTCATTTTATTTAAAAAGAAATATGATTATTTTAAATACAGCAATGTTTCAAATATTATTACGATAAGAACCGAGTAAGTTATAAAGATTTGCGCGTATTAAACGAGATCATTTTTGCGAAATAAAGATTGTTTTAAATCAATTTAATTAATGAAACCCTATTATTTAAACAATTTATGTTTAAATATGTTTACGTTAAAAACCGGACATTTTATTACGATTTTCGCGATAAAAACGAGACCGAGCACCGAGGAAACACGCGAGGTATAAAGGATGAAGCCTACTTCATTTTTCTCATTTTCTCCTCATCTACTTCTCTCTCTAGAACCCACCCACGTCCACATTTTCTCTCTCTAACTTCTCTCTAAGTTTTCTCGCTCGTTTCTCGACGAAATCAAGAGATCTTAGAGCCTACACGACCGCGTGATCGAGAGGAACAAGTTGATGTGAAGAAATCAAGCTTTCGACCACTGAATCGAGGTAAATATCGAGCCTTATTTTCGGTTTTGGGTTAAAAACCCTAGTACGAACGTGGCTATCATTTTTGCATCATGAATCGGTTCTTGTATGTTATAATCGAGCTAGGGATGACCTATAGAAGCTAGAAATAGACCAGGAACGATTCTTAGATGAAGATGATGATGATTCGTAGGCTACAATAACAGGTTCGGCGAGGACAAGACTGTTGAGGGGGATTAGGGTTCGTGAGGTGTGATGGCCGAACCCTATGCCGCCATCAGCGAACCTTCTACAGCCACAAACCCTAGGAGCCGAACCCTTAGTCGGCGAACCCTAGGCAATAAGCTTGCCCAGCCGAACTCTCTTAGCCCACAAAGCTACGAACCATGCAAGTTAGCCGAACTATATGATCAGCGAACCCTTGCCACTCTACGAACCTTGCTCAACTTCCCACCCATAGCAGCGAACCATAGGAGCTGCGAACTCTAGGGACGAACCCTGCATGGGTCACGAACCCTGGTGGCCGAATCTATGAGTCACGAACCATAAGGTTCGCCTAAATGGAAGTGTTAGCCGAACCTTGGACTGCTGAACTAAAAGGCTCGCTGGTCCAAGGGCTGCCCCCACCCATTTTCGAGTTGTCGGACGCTAAGTGATGAATCAAAGATTATGAGAGATCATGTAGAATCATGCATGCATGAATGATGATACAAGCCACCAACTTTTCTCTCCTTAACTTAATTCTTCTTTAAAATCATGAAGTTATATAAGTATATGAGGAATTATTGTGTAATACTTAACTTCTCATGAGGATAAATTAATTGCAACTTTCTTAAACATAGAAATTTAATATAATAATTTCGGTTGTGGTGGTTAATTGAACGAAATCATGCATGCAAGCATAGGTATGTGTATACTTAGGATTACCCCTTATTTATACATACCTATGAATATGTACATGGTATCTCAAGAATTGTTTATTAATAGGGGTTGATGAATGAACCAATGAGTTTCAATTATAAACTATTAGAGACTAATTTCAAGATGATTGGTTGAAACACTTTAGCCTTGAATAAATAAACTAAGTTAAGTTAATACTTAGTGATTAAAAGTTAACACTTATGGGTAATTGATTAGAATAAAATGAATATACTTACGAGCACAAAATACGCGATAATTACAGATTGTTGAGTTGGTCTTGAGTTTATCTACGCGAGCGCGCATTATATGAGAACCCGAATTCTAAGGACTTCAGGTGAGTTCTCATAACCTCCCTTTCTTTAAACTGTTTTAGTTTTAAAACTCGGAGGTGAAACATGTATACCGGTTTAAATATTATTTCGATAACACAAGGATAATACCTGTTTATCATTATGATATTCACTATTATGAATTATCATTATTATGGATTATTACTGATTATTATAAATCCGTGTAAACATTGTTATTGACTTCGGTTAATAACAAAGATTACATGTATTGTCTCATACTCCGTGAAATCATTACTTTTAACTTCGGTTAATTGTTTTGACTTCATGTATTGTCACGTGGAGGGTTTCCACATCCGTGAAGTATTGCTTTTTACTTCGGTTAATTGCTTTGACTTCATGTATTGTCACGTGGTTAGCGACCACTCCATGATTCATGTATCTAACTTATGTTAAATACATAAGGAATCATGTATAGTCACGAACATTGATTGAGAATATGATTGATTGAGTTTGGTTGATGTGTTGTGGATTGATTGCCTATATTTGATTATGATTATTTGTGATTGGCTATGATTGATTTGGCTATGTGATTATGTGATTGTGTATGTGTTTGGCTGTTGAATTGATGGATGTGTGTTGGATTATCTCATACAGGTATTCATATGGATTTTCTCAAGAAGATCATAAGTTTTATACCCGTTTTAAACAAAGCATTTTACAAAACCATTTTAAACATAAACTTTCAAACGCACTTTACTAAAACATTTTTAAATATAAAAACTTATGATTACTCACCAACTACTTTTGTAGTTGACACTTGATTTTCTTACATGTTTCAGGTGATGGAGACAAGTAGGATGAAGAGGATGATCTCTTCTATTTTGGACATCATCATCATATAGGATTCTTGGACTTAGTTAATTAACTAAATTTCTGGCGATTAGAGTTTAGTTAGTTTAACTAAATCTTTTGTGTAATTGATGTATTTGATTCATGATGAACATGATTTTTGTGTAATTATTGTGGTTGATTAAATGATATATGATGATTTGATTTAGATGCCCATGAGCTTTTGAACAATCTACACATCCCTCGTGGCATCCCGATGATTCCGCCGTCGGTCGGGGTGTTACAGATTGGTATCAGAGCCTGGGTTATAGGGAATTAGGTTACTAGAAATGGTTGACCTAGTCTATAACCGTAGGATACCCTAGTATGAATAATTTCATACACTAGTTAGTATATTCAGGATTCCATGCTTATGTGTTTATTACATGTTAATTGAACTCCTGTTATACTTCTGATATATATATGCTGCTTATTAATTTCTTGCTTACGTGTGCCCTAATGATTCGATAAGGACATGCACGTGGTGTATCGTAAAGGTGGTGGGATGTTGGCTAGGGCAGTTGCGACTGACCCTTACATATGCCCTATATATATACCATTTACGGTACATTAGGTGGATGTCAGTATTGAAGAATGTGGGAACTACCCGTTTGGGAAATTTATTGCTTAGGAAATTAATTGTTATGAATTGCTTGCTTTAGGAATTATTTGTTTATTTTGTAACCACCAGACAAGGACACACTCGTGGTATATTACAAAGGTGGTGGGATGTTGGCTGGGGCAGTTGCGACTGACCCCTACATATGCCCTATATATATACCATTTGTAGTATATTAGGAGTCTGTCAGTGTCAGGAACTTAGGATATTACTAGGATATCATTAGGAACTGTTGTGAAGCTGAGATTGATGAATTATAAATGTTGAGGTTATGTTGATGGATTGACTGGGATTTACTCTTGGATGATCATAATTGATAAACACTCATAAATTCACTTATGAAACACACGGATTGGACACGTAGGATGCATAGGATTAACGAATGAGATGAACGATTAGTGATGGAATATGGACTTGGGTGATAATATGGACACTTGATGATAATATAAACGCATAGTGATGATACTAACACCTAGTGATGGTATGGACACTTGACAATAATAAACTCTAGGGAGGATATGAACACTTGGTGACAATAAGAACACTTCGTGATGATATGAACCCTTAATGATGATTATTGACATTGGGATTGACATGGATTTTAGTGAACTTAGACAATTAGGGGAACCTTAATGTCAGGTGAACTTAGACATTAGGTGAACTTAGAAATAGGTAAGCCTATATGACAGGCGAACTTAGACATTAGGCAAACCTAATTGTCCAAGGGAACTAGAGATCATTTCACTCAAAATTATCCCACTAAGGATAAGGTTTGTGAAGTGAGATTTATGGTGAAATACATGACACACTCTACACACTAGCAAGGGCATAATCGTGGTGCAATGGAACGGTGGTGGGACGGTGTAGGGGAGATTGCGATCTACCTCTGCATATGCCCTATATATAAGCTTGTTGCATTGCATTGGGAGGTTGTCAGTGTTAGTATAGAGTGAGGAATGTATAGGACCTAGGAATAGTTAGCTAACACTAGTTATGACCAACTAGGACACTTAGAATAATATTAGGAAATCTATAAAAATTTGGAGTTCAACGACAGATAGGAGATGAATATAGTTCCTATATGAAATTCTACCTGTTTAAATGAACTCATTTGACCATTGTTTGTATGACTTACGTTGCAAACGGTAGTAACATGTTTCTATTTCCTTCAGAAACATGCCGCCTCGCCGTCACAACGAAGATGACTCAAACAGTGGGGATGCTAACAACGGTAATGCCAACTCCGGCATACAAGAGTTAGCCACACTTATTTCTGGATTGGTGAGCCAATTGACTCAGGCTAACCAGAATATCAACCAGAACAGAGGTGGTGCAAATCCTCCAACTTGCACATTCAAACACTTCAATTCCTGCAATCCTCTGAAATTTACGGGTGCTGAATCAGCCACTGGTCTGCTGCAGTGGTTTGAGAGTATGGAGAACACCTTCATTAACAGCGAATGTCCCGAGAATCTGAAAGTCCGCTATGCCACCAGTGTTTTCCAAAAGAGAGCACTGACTTGGTGGAATGGGGAAAAACGAACTAGGGGAGTTGAGACTGCTCTAGCACTGACATGGACAGAGGTTAAGAATCTGATGACCGCTGAATTCTGTCCTAGAAGCGAGATGAGGAAGCTTGAGGCCGAATTTTGGGAACTCAAGCAAGACAGCGGAGAAAATGTTATCTACAATACTCGTTTCCACGAGTATAGTCTGCTGGTGCCTCATTTGGTGACACCCTTGGATAGGGCGATTGAAAAGTATATCGGCGGACTGCCGATACAGATTCAGGATACAGTCTACGGGAGCAATCCCGAAACACTTGAGGCTGCAATCCGTCTATCTGCAACT
Organism: Mikania micrantha; assembly: GCA_009363875.1. Classification (NCBI taxonomy): domain Eukaryota; kingdom Viridiplantae; phylum Streptophyta; class Magnoliopsida; order Asterales; family Asteraceae; genus Mikania; species Mikania micrantha. Next base: position 77,889,539 of record CM018698.1, read on the forward strand.
CTTACTGATAATCACGTGAAGAATGGAACTCTTACCCGGAAGGGATATAAGAAGACTGACACCAAGACTGCTGCAAAGGAAGTCAAAACTGAAGTCAAGTCTGAAGCTGCTAGTTCATCCAAAAGCAGCAACAAGAAGAGAAAGGCCAGAAACTTCATGGTCACTCCTCCTGCTGCTAAGTCTGCGCAGCAATCATCAAACAATTCAACTGCCAGGAATTTCACTGGGAACACTCCTCAGTGTAACACCTGCCGTTATCATCACGCACCAAATTTGCCATGTCGCGTCTGCAACAACTGCGGCAAGTTTGGTCACTTTGCTAACGTTTGTAGGAGTGCACCGCAAGCACAAAGGTTGCAACATGCACCGCTTGCACTGCCAGCTCCTCAAGCACAACCTATACCAGCTGTACCCGTTCGCCAGGTACCTCAGGCGCAGGCAAGAGCCTGTTATGAGTGTGGTGAAGTGGGTCACTTCAGGAATCAATGCCCAAAGTTGACCGGAAATAATCAAAGGGTGGCAAGAGGCCGGGCGTTTCAACTGAATGCTCCAGCTGCTCAAGCCAACCAGGATGTGGTCAATGGTACATTTCTGATCAACAACTCTTATGCATCTGTCTTATTTGATTCTGGTGCCGATAGGAGTTTCGTTTCATATGATTTTGAATGCTTGCTTGGTAGAACACGTACATACTTAGATAAACCGTTTAACGTGGAAGTGGCTGACGGAAACACTATTGATATTGACACTATTATCGTTGGATGTACGGTGAACTTAAATGATCACGTTTTCCCAATTGATCTCATACCTATGCATCTTAGTAGCTTTGATGTTATCATAGGCATGGATTGGTTAGCCACCCACAGAGCGGAGATTGTTTGTCATGAGAAATATATTCGTATTCCTTTACCTTCGGGTGAAACTTTGAGAATATTTGGAGAAACTGCTAGTAAAGGTCTTAAGCTGATGTCTTGCACTAAAGCACACAAGTACCTTAGGAAGAAATGTATAGCCTTCTTAGCACACATTGTGGAGAAGAAAGAGAAAGAAAAGAGAATTGAAGATGTTCCGGTAATACGAGATTTTCCAGAAGTCTTTCCAGATGATTTGCCGGGTCTTCCACCAGAACGTCAAGTTGAGTTCCGAATCGACTTAGTACCTGGTGCGAACCCAGTCGCCAAAGCTCCCTACAGACTTGCGCCTTCGGAGTTGCAAGAATTGGCGAGCCAGCTGCAAGAACTTACCGATAAAGGATTTATTCGCCCGAGCCATTCACCATGGGGTGCACCAGTCCTGTTCGTCAAGAAAAAGGACGGGTCATTTCGAATGTGCATCGATTACCGCGAATTGAACAAACTTACAATCAAGAATCGATATCCACTGCCGCGTATCGATGATCTCTTCGATCAGCTTCAAGGCTCGGCATGGTTTTCAAAAATCGATCTTAGGTCTGGGTATCATCAGCTTCGCGTACATGATGATGATATTCCCAAGACAGCTTTCAGAACAAGATATGGCCACTATGAATTTCTGGTAATGCCTTTCGGCCTTACCAATGCACCTGCGGTTTTCATGGACCTCATGAACCGTGTTTGCAGGCCATACTTGGATAAATTTGTGATTGTATTCATTGATGATATTCTGATCTACTCAAAGACTAAGGAAGAACACGAGAAACACCTTAAGTTGGTTTTGGAGATCCTAAGAGAGGAGCGGTTGTATGCCAAATTCTCTAAATGTGAATTTTGGCTTAAAGAAGTTCAATTCTTGGGACACATAGTCAACGAATACGGTGTTCACGTGGATCCTGCAAAGATTGATGCTGTGAAGAATTGGAGTACACCGCAGACACCGACGGAGATTCGATCGTTCCTTGGACTTGCCGGTTACTATCGGCGGTTCATATCGAACTTCTCCAGAATTGCTGTCCCTCTCACTGCTTTGACTCAGAAAAATAGGCCATACGAGTGGGGACCAAAGCAAGAAGAGGCATTTCAGACTCTGAAGCAGAAACTTTGTGATGCTCCTGTCTTGACATTGCCTGATGGAAATGATGATTTTGTAGTCTATTGTGATGCATCCAACCTAGGTCTTGGTTGTGTTCTCATGCAACGGGGAAAGGTTGTGGCTTATGCATCAAGACAATTGAAGATTCACGAAAAGAACTACACCACACACGACTTGGAACTTGGTGCAGTCGTGTTTGCCTTGAAGATATGGAGACACTATCTTTATGGCACTAAGTGTGTAGTGTTCACTGATCATAAAAGTTTGCAACATATTCTAAATCAGAAAGAGCTCAATATGAGACAACGGAGATGGGTTGAACTGTTGAACGATTATGACTGTGAAATTCGCTACCATCCTGGTAAAGCGAATGTAGTAGCAGATGCGCTTAGTCGCAAAAGTCAAGTTCAAATCCATAGTGTCCGAGTGCACAATAATCTCCGAAATGATGTTCTCACGGCCCAACAACACTCATTAGCTCAAGATGACTTGAAAAATGAGATGTCCTGCGGGGCTGAAATTTTATTGGAAACTAAGGATGACGGTTTGATGTATTATTTGAATCGGTTGTGGATACCGAACAGGGGTGATCTGAGGATGATTATTATGAATGAAGCTCATAAATCTCGTTACTCAATCCATCCGGGCTCTGATAAGATGTATCAAGACCTTAGGGGCTTGTACTGGTGGCCTGGAATGAAGAAGGATATTGCTGAATATGTGTCAAAATGTCTTAACTGTGCCAAAGTCAAGGCAGAACATCAGCGACCTTCGGGATTGTTACTACAACCAGAAATACCGATGTGGAAGTGGGAGAATATCTCCATGGATTTCATTACTAAACTCCCACGAACCGCAAACGGTAAAGATAGTATTTGGGTGATAGTTGATAGATTAACCAAGTCGGCTCATTTCTTACCGATACGCGAGACTTACCCTGTGCGGAAGTTAGCTCGTATTTACATTGATGAAATCGTTAGCCGACATGGTATTCCCTTGAGTATAATATCGGATCGTGATGCTCGTTTCACGGCGCGATTTTGGGAATCACTACATGAAGCTTTTGGAACAAGACTGGATCTTAGCACTGCTTATCATCCTCAAACGGATGGTCAAACGGAGCGAACGATTCAAACATTGGAAGATATGTTGAGAGCTTGTGTCATCGACTTCGGTGGCAACTGGGATAGTCATCTACCATTGGTTGAGTTCTCGTATAACAATAGTTATCACACGAGCATTGGTATGGCGCCGTTCGAAGCTCTTTATGGCAGGAAATGTCGGTCACCTATTTGTTGGACCGAGGTCGGCGATTCGCAGATCACTGGTCCCGAGATTATTCAGGAAACGACTGACAAGATCCGCCAGATCCGTGACAATCTGTTAGCTGCACGCAGTCGACAGAAGAGTTATGCGGATAAACGAAGAAAACCTTTAGAATTTGAAGTGGGAGATATGGTATTACTCAAAGTATCGCCTTGGAAGGGCGTTGTTCGATTTGGGAAGAAGGGGAAGCTTGCTCCACGATACGTTGGCCCTTTTAAGATTCTTGAACGGATCGGGAAGGTTGCCTACAAATTGGAACTTCCTCCTGAACTTAGTAATGTGCATCCAACGTTTCACGTGTCCAATCTAAGAAAGTGCTTAGCTGATCAGGATCTTCAGGTACCACTCGATGACATCCGCATCGATGATACCATGCATTTTGTTGAAAAACCAGTGGAGATAATGGATCGGGAGATTAAACAGCTCAAACGCAGTAGAATTCCAATTGTCAAAGTACGTTGGGAATCGAAGCGGGGTCCAGAATTCACATGGGAGCGAGAAGATCAGATGAAGCTTAAGTACCCACATTTATTTACTATGGTCACTCCAAGTTGAATTTCAGGACGAAATTCCTTTAACTAGGGGAGACTGTAACATCACTGTACTTTCGGTTGTCCGTACGTCCGTACATCCGTACGAATGTACTGTTACGACCGGAGATTTATTAATTATTGATGATTATGAATTACTGATTTTCACTACTGATATTATCACTGTACTGGTATACATGATTATAGCACATATTATACGCGTAAACCATGGGAAGTTTAGTTGTGATTTAACTAAACAGAACCAGAGTGTTTATCGCAGATGATTATACTGATTATTGGTCTGAGAATAGATTTGGGGTTGGAACTGGGAGTTTGTCTGAGTCTGGTTACTAAACATAGTCAAGGACCCATGGACATGGTTTATCGAAATAGCGGTGGGACGGTGGCTAGGGCAGTTGCGACTGACCCTTACATATGCCCTATATATATGCATATTTCGGTCTATCATGGATGTGTCAGTGACTAGGGTTTAGTGGGTTTTGGGTTGGGAATGATAATATTAAAGTTAATAAATAATGGGAAATTATTTACGCGAAGTGAGGTTACGAAAATTACTTAAACGCGAATATTAATTCAGAAATGTTAACTTAATGAATGTATTCGAGTGGGTGACGATTCACACGAATACAATTATTAAGAATAATATTCTGAAACGATATTCCATAAATCGTAAATCAAATCGAAATACGATACGAGCGTCGCATTCGGAAAGATGACGATCCTTGCGAATACGTACGCGAGTAACGCGTTTCGACGAGATAATTAGATAATATTTCACGATACTAACTTAATAATTGAAACTTAAAACGTTTAATTAGAAATCACGACCTTAAACGGGAACGCGCAAATTAATTTATTTAAGTAAGTAATTTAATGAGATTAAACGAAATTATTGTATCTAAATGATTTTATTTAAATTCATTTTATTTAAAAAGAAATATGATTATTTTAAATACAGCAATGTTTCAAATATTATTACGATAAGAACCGAGTAAGTTATAAAGATTTGCGCGTATTAAACGAGATCATTTTTGCGAAATAAAGATTGTTTTAAATCAATTTAATTAATGAAACCCTATTATTTAAACAATTTATGTTTAAATATGTTTACGTTAAAAACCGGACATTTTATTACGATTTTCGCGATAAAAACGAGACCGAGCACCGAGGAAACACGCGAGGTATAAAGGATGAAGCCTACTTCATTTTTCTCATTTTCTCCTCATCTACTTCTCTCTCTAGAACCCACCCACGTCCACATTTTCTCTCTCTAACTTCTCTCTAAGTTTTCTCGCTCGTTTCTCGACGAAATCAAGAGATCTTAGAGCCTACACGACCGCGTGATCGAGAGGAACAAGTTGATGTGAAGAAATCAAGCTTTCGACCACTGAATCGAGGTAAATATCGAGCCTTATTTTCGGTTTTGGGTTAAAAACCCTAGTACGAACGTGGCTATCATTTTTGCATCATGAATCGGTTCTTGTATGTTATAATCGAGCTAGGGATGACTTATAGAAGCTAGAAATAGACCAGGAACGATTCTTAGATGAAGATGATGATGATTCGTAGGCTACAATAACAGGTTCGGCGAGGACAAGACTGTTGAGGGGGATTAGGGTTCGTGAGGTGTGATGGCCGAACCCTATGCCGCCATCAGCGAACCTTCTACAGCCACAAACCCTAGGAGCCGAACCCTTAGTCGGCGAACCCTAGGCAATAAGCTTGCCCAGCCGAACTCTCTTAGCCCACAAAGCTACGAACCATGCAAGTTAGCCGAACTATATGATCAGCGAACCCTTGCCACTCTACGAACCTTGCTCAACTTCCCACCCATAGCAGCGAACCATAGGAGCTGCGAACTCTAGGGACGAACCCTGCATGGGTCACGAACCCTGGTGGCCGAATCTATGAGTCACGAACCATAAGGTTCGCCTAAATGGAAGTGTTAGCCGAACCTTGGACTGCTGAACTAAAAGGCTCGCTGGTCCAAGGGCTGCCCCCACCCATTTTCGAGTTGTCGGACGCTAAGTGATGAATCAAAGATTATGAGAGATCATGTAGAATCATGCATGCATGAATGATGATACAAGCCACCAACTTTTCTCTCCTTAACTTAATTCTTCTTTAAAATCATGAAGTTATATAAGTATATGAGGAATTATTGTGTAATACTTAACTTCTCATGAGGATAAATTAATTGCAACTTTCTTAAACATAGAAATTTAATATAATAATTTCGGTTGTGGTGGTTAATTGAACGAAATCATGCATGCAAGCATAGGTATGTGTATACTTAGGATTACCCCTTATTTATACATACCTATGAATATGTACATGGTATCTCAAGAATTGTTTATTAATAGGGGTTGATGAATGAACCAATGAGTTTCAATTATAAACTATTAGAGACTAATTTCAAGATGATTGGTTGAAACACTTTAGCCTTGAATAAATAAACTAAGTTAAGTTAATACTTAGTGATTAAAAGTTAACACTTATGGGTAATTGATTAGAATAAAATGAATATACTTACGAGCACAAAATACGCGATAATTACAGATTGTTGAGTTGGTCTTGAGTTTATCTACGCGAGCGCGCATTATATGAGAACCCGAATTCTAAGGACTTCAGGTGAGTTCTCATAACCTCCCTTTCTTTAAACTGTTTTAGTTTTAAAACTCGGAGGTGAAACATGTATACCGGTTTAAATATTATTTCGATAACACAAGGATAATACCTGTTTATCATTATGATATTCACTATTATGAATTATCATTATTATGGATTATTACTGATTATTATAAATCCGTGTAAACATTGTTATTGACTTCGGTTAATAACAAAGATTACATGTATTGTCTCATACTCCGTGAAATCATTACTTTTAACTTCGGTTAATTGTTTTGACTTCATGTATTGTCACGTGGAGGGTTTCCACATCCGTGAAGTATTGCTTTTTACTTCGGTTAATTGCTTTGACTTCATGTATTGTCACGTGGTTAGCGACCACTCCATGATTCATGTATCTAACTTATGTTAAATACATAAGGAATCATGTATAGTCACGAACATTGATTGAGAATATGATTGATTGAGTTTGGTTGATGTGTTGTGGATTGATTGCCTATATTTGATTATGATTATTTGTGATTGGCTATGATTGATTTGGCTATGTGATTATGTGATTGTGTATGTGTTTGGCTGTTGAATTGATGGATGTGTGTTGGATTATCTCATACAGGTATTCATATGGATTTTCTCAAGAAGATCATAAGTTTTATACCCGTTTTAAACAAAGCATTTTACAAAACCATTTTAAACATAAACTTTCAAACGCACTTTACTAAAACATTTTTAAATATAAAAACTTATGATTACTCACCAACTACTTTTGTAGTTGACACTTGATTTTCTTACATGTTTCAGGTGATGGAGACAAGTAGGATGAAGAGGATGATCTCTTCTATTTTGGACATCATCATCATATAGGATTCTTGGACTTAGTTAATTAACTAAATTTCTGGCGATTAGAGTTTAGTTAGTTTAACTAAATCTTTTGTGTAATTGATGTATTTGATTCATGATGAACATGATTTTTGTGTAATTATTGTGGTTGATTAAATGATATATGATGATTTGATTTAGATGCCCATGAGCTTTTGAACAATCTACACATCCCTCGTGGCATCCCGATGATTCCGCCGTCGGTCGGGGTGTTACACTGGGTTTGTTGGTTTAGATGCATTTCTTGATAATCCATGATGACTATATAATGTTTTATGATGATCTAAGGTGATGGGTATAGACCCTTGAACTTAAAATGATGATTTGTGATGATATTGATGCATGCATGTATGATCTAAGGCATTATTGATGATTTTGTTAATGTTGGAATGATTCTTGATGAGGTATAAGTGTTCTTGCAAGGTTAGATTATGATTATGATGGTCAAAATGTGATTAGGAGGCAAACTTACTATTTTTAGTAACTTTTTAGTCACAAGTTGATTATTTGGTGAAAATGATGAACATGCATGAACACTAGTATGTTGTTTGATGGATATTATGATGATTTGCATACTTAGATTATGATTTTTAGTGATGATTATGATCATATGTGATAAGTTACTATTTTTAGTAACTTTTGTTGTTGAAATGATGTTGAGTGATGAGTTTGACCATAAGCACATGTTTAAATGATGTTAAATGGATTATTATTATGATTAGGGACATGAAAATCGGGTTAGAAAATTTAAGATGGTTATTTATATGCAAAACTATAAGGTTGCTATTTTTAGTAACTTTATTTTTACAAAAACCAATTTGTAAATATTTTGTATGATTCGAGCATGCTAAATGGTTTATTATGTTATAATATGTTGATTAGATGCTAAGTTAGATGGTTTCCGATATCACGTATGCTATAAATGGAAACTTTCCATTTTAGGAAACTTTTGTGTACCAACATGATGAAAATGACGTATGTGACTACGTATGATGATGTGTTATGTGTTAACATGATCACGTAGGATTAATGAGCATGCTAAAGCTATAAAACCGTTATGATTTGTTAACTTTCCATAAATGGAAACTTACTATAAATAGTAAGTTGTCCATAGACGCGACATGCGTGGTTTGCACACGGCGAGCATTTACACATTTGCTACACGATTCACAACCGTCACACGGTTCACCAACCAGGTTGTTGACTTGACACGGTCAACTTTGGTCAAACACGGTCAATGTGGACCAACACGAGCAAACACGGTCATTGTGGACCGACACGGGCAAACATGAACAACCAAGGGTTGTTGAATACAAACACAAGCACCAACACAAGCACGGTCACTTACACAAACTCACGTAAGGTGTACGATATAGGTTACCGGTGACCGACTACGCTACGGCAAAGGAGCCTACGCTTATTTCACTTCTTGATCACTAAGGTGAGTTTACGGCCCCTCTTTACTCTTTTTTAAATGCTTTCAAATAGGGGAGAATACTAGTTACATCGAGTCAAACATTTACACTATGACAAATATTTTTATTGTGTATGCTGGTTTATTGGACAAAATTAAGTGTTGAACTCGTATTAAGCCCTCAGAAAGTCTTACCGTTAATGTACGAACAACGTGGTAGGTTTGAATGGATCCATTAGGGAATGAATTACCCCACGGGGCACCATGTTGACTGGACGTCATAACCCGTGCAAACTTTGACCTAACTTGCTATGTATACGAGACATAGCGGAGGCAAGGACAAACAAGTCTAGTTCGGTAGTGACGCACTGACACTTGGAGCCTTGGGCTCGGTACTAACATTTGATAAACAACATGACACACTTTCTTACTTTATCTGTGTATCAAAACCTGTGAACTCACCAACCTTTGTGTTGACACTTTTCTAACTTGTATTCTTAGGTAACTAGCACGGCTAGCATGAGGACAAGAATGCACGTTTTAGGGGACGAGCATTAGGGATCTACTTGCATTCTGTCATGTCATTTTGAAAACAATTTAACTTTTATTATGTTAATCAATGATGTATTAAACTATTTACATTTCCGCTGCATGTTATGTCATTTCCGCTGCAATATGAAATGATAACTATTTTTCCGCTGCAAACTACTTTATCAAGTGTATGTGTCGAACATTGTATTTGTAAACGCATATAGAGGTGTTCTATATGACCTTGAGCTGTGATTCTGGACACGTCACATCCACGTGGACATACACCACGAGTGGGAAATTGGGGGTGTGACAAGCAGGCCCTATGTCAAGTGTTCTTAAAGAAAACCCTAATTGCAACCACTAATTTCAAGATATCTGAATACATACGTAAAGATTCAAACTTTCTCATTTGGCTGCATACTTAAACATCGTATGAACATGTTTCCATACTTACATTTATTTTTCTATCATACAAATGCAGTAAAATATTACATTTGATGTTCCTTTTAACTCTTTCTCTCCGTCTGTCACATTTACCTCTTTCTATTTTTTGTAGTAATTGTGTACCAAATGAGAGCTTCAACGACTGCTTTCTTTTTTATGGTAAGGTTTTACAGCTAACTTATTGGTTTTATCCCTAAAACCATAAATTTAATTATATACACTTTTTGCTCACTTTATTTTTTACTACACGTCAAAGCTAAACTGGATTTGTTACAAAAAGCTGCATACACAAAATGTTTGGACTGTTATAGTTGATCACATTTGAATGTCTCACCTCTTTGCATGGACAAGTTGTAACATTCCAGGCAAATCCCATGTCATACTGGCGGTGAACATGAGAGATTTCTGGCTAATAAATAACGATTTGTGGTTTATATCACCAACGCATTTTAGGCTTAGCTGGTTGGTTGTGGAGTGCATGAAAACTCTACAGTTAAGTGTCCTTAGGTTGCAACAATTAGGGGTGTTCATCGGTTCGGTTAACGGTTTGTTCGGTTTATTCGGTTCGGTTTGTTCGGTTTTCAAAAAATTTTCCTCCTAACCGTTAACCGAACCGAATTCAGAATATGGTTAATTCGGTTCGGTTTCGGTTATAACCGAACAAACCGAATTCAACCGAACAAACCGATTAAAAACCAAATAAACCGGTTAAAAACCGAATAAACCAAACCGAACAAACCGAATTCAACCGAATAAACCGAATTTAACCAAATAAACCGAATTCAACCTTTTATTATTAATAAAAATAATAAATTTAATTATGAATTTGGTTTAATCGGTTAACCGATTAAACCGAACAAACCGAACTCAAAAAATATCTAAAACCGTTAACCGAACCGAAAACCGAATTCGGAATTCGGATACGGTTAGGAACCGAATCGAAAACCGAATTCAGAATTCGGTTCGGTTTTTTTCGGTTACGGATACGGTTCGGTTATCGGTTTTAAACGGTTTTCGGTTATTCTGAACACCCCTAGCAACAATCCTGGAATATGTGACCTCCTTGGAAAGTTTTCACAGAGGCAACAAAATGGAAAACCGTGAGCTCAAAGTGGGCAAAACTGACAATATTGTTGATATACGGGGCCGAATTACAATGCAAGCTTTGTGTCTACTTAGTCTTTGTATATATTGTTACGTGTGATACATGTTGCGATTCTTTGTTATTGCTAGTTAAGCAAGCAAACATTTGTATTTAGTAACCTAAGATGTGTTAGATATTATTTTCGCATTGACTTTTGTCATTTTGTTAAAAAGGGTGAAAAGTAAATTTTAGCAAAGTTGTTAAAATACAAATGTCAGTTCCTTGTATATATATACTTGAATTACTATTTTTGTATGGACACAAACATTGAGATATTCGTTCATTCATATCAAATTTGTTATTATTCATACATTTTATTACATGCTAGTTAGATTTATGCTTGCATCGTACACACACACACATATATCAAATGTATGCGACACTCACCAACTATGCAGATAGTTGACCAAACTCTAATTTACATGCGCAACAGGTTAAAACCATGGATAAAGATCATATAAAAACATAAGACCTAGTTTAATATTAATCAAGTTATTGTAATGACAATTATGATGTATTGTTTGGTTGAATGTATTTGAAACGATTATGTTTGATGGATTACTATTTAAATGAAATGTTTAATTATTGGAATTTACATTTAGCACCATGAACTTTTATATGTTTTATTTCCATTTTTCTTTTATAGGACCCCAATCACTTCAACAGGAGTTTTTTAACCGTGTAATCATCAAAACTTAAAAAGTTAAATTTAATAACTAGAAGCATTGTTATGATCCAAACAAAAGAGTCACATAACTCAATATCATCATATACTTACATGCATTATTAACCACTTCAGTTAATCTAACTTCCTGAAATTTTTATACTTTTGAGTTTTTTTTAGGTTTTAAAGTTATTTTTACAATCAATATCAAAATTTATATGGTTGACTCCTAAGCATATTCATTCAACTTCTAAACTTTGTATACTATCTTTTTGAACATCAGTTTTAGAGTTAAGAGTTTACCCTTATATTTAATTGTAAGTTTTTTGAGCAACCATACTATTTATTCACACTACTAAATTACCTGTCAAATGTCAATATTCGTCTATTGCTTAGATTTGAAACAAGAACATTATTTTTAAAAGACAATACATCTATTAAGTAAGTCAGTCTCATATTGACAAATTAACTGTAAATGGTGGTGACAGTTTGTTACTCACCATCTTTAATTTTGCAACTTTCAAAGCTTTTAGATTTCACTCATTTTCAGTTTGTTTATGTTTTGATATAAATCTTTTGTAGGAAATTGAATTAAATCAAATATAATATATATTTATTTAAAAGTATAAATTCAAATTGTTGTATATTTTGTCGCCAGCGCAACATACGACGGGTAAAAATATTACTTATTTGTTAAAGAAAATTATTATTTTTTTTTGTTTTTTTTTTTGTAAAAATAAAGTATTTCAATGATTTCTAAAATGAATGAAAAACGAAACCTTGAGATTCTCATCTCAGCCGTCCAACTTCACAGATCTATTCGATCGACCGACGGTGGTTCAAATCAGAGCTGACGCAATAAGTAATTTCTAATTCTTTGCATCTTCAAACCCCACACTCTTTCTATCCATCGCTCACGAATCGAAGGTGTGCTTAACAGAAGCACAAATCAATCACCCGATCTCAAATCCCTCAATTCCAACGGTGTTGTTCTTACTCGAATCTTAGGGTTCAGAGTCCAATCATTGATTCAAGGCTTAATTTCATTCATTTACTATGGTGAGCTTTCATATTCTACTTGATGTTTGTTTTCGGCGTTGTAGTTTAGATCTGGTATTGAATCCTTGATGAATTGACATTTGATCGTTGTTGAATCGCATTCCTGACGTTGAATTTCAATTTGTGCGTTTGCTGACTGAAATTTGAAATTTTGATGTTGGGTTTTCGCTTTGGAGCAGCCTCTCAGGCTCGATATCAAGGTACTTTTGGTCATCTCAATTTGATTCGATGTTTGTTGTAAGAGATTAACTGGATGATGATGAGAAGTTTTTATCTTTATTTTTGACAGAGGAAGCTTGCTCAAAGATCAGAAAGAGTAAAATCAGTTGACTTGCATCCGACAGAACCATGGTAATAATGCATATATCTTTTACTTGTATGTATGTTTGTGATCATTGATTGGTATCCTTTTCTTATGAATATGGTTGGCATTGCTTGATAATGCCACCATGGTAATACCTAACATGTTGCATAAATTTATGTGCCATTGAGCCTCAAATGTAAGGGTGGGAGAAAGTAAAATTGAGATCAAGTTGTTATGCATCTATTTACTGATGAACATGGTACTTCTGTCTTTTTGCAGGATCCTCACAAGTTTGTATTCAGGGACAGTTAACATATGGGATTACCAGGCTCAGGTATGAAACCATTTTAAACTACCTAAAAGTAGTAGTAACTGCTAGTTTGCATTGAGGGACAGACTCATGATATGGTGTTATAATGTAGATACCTAAAAAGTAAACGCATTTTTATGCTCTTCCTATGCTGTTTTATTTTGGCGCAGCGTAGAATTTTTACTTGGATGCATTGGATGAATGCAGAATTTTGGGTTCATAAATTGTGTGAATGGGAATGATTTCTCATCCATTATGTTATGGATCTAAGTTCATACCCTGTTATGAATGTGGAAGTTTGGATCTATATTATAGTGTATCTAACAATACTTATTGGTCTTTTGGGAAAGATCATCAAACTTGTTGGTTAATAAATAATTACATATAGATTTGTAGTGAAGCTTAGCTAACCGAAAAATTAGAAAAGCCAATCAAAACGTTTGTTGTCAAATAATTATACTAAATGGGCAGAATTGATATAGCATTTTCATTGAACCCAATTTAAGTTGGCTAGTATGGTAGAGAAAGTAGCTAGTAACCAACCGCTTTGAAAGCAAAAGCTAAACTGATTCTCTATATAAGATTACTGCACAACAATAAACATAACCAACAAATGCTCTATGATGCCTAGAATATGTTTATCTGCATGATTATTTATGATCTCTTTTTCTACCTTACGTGTAAAATTAGTTGACCACTTTGTTTTCTGTGAGAGTTGCAAACAAATGTAAAAGGAAACAGGTACCCGAGAGACCGCAGAGTTCTTACAGTTAATGTTTGCAGTTTGCTACTTAAGCTTTTGAAGTTATGTGAATGGCCTGACTTCATATACTTAGGACTGTTTCTCTCACGATCGAGATGGAAACTGTATATAATTTGTTTTAAATATATATAACATACATAATAAAAAGCAGTGCTTGTTGAATTTTAAAGTTTACCTTTCTATATGCTGAAGGCTACTAAAACCAAAGAATATGATGAAGCGAAATCTGCACCAAGAATTCTAAAATAGGACAAGCCAATACTTACCTGCAAAGATATCTGATTAACAGTTTAATTTCAATCAATATCGAGTAAATATGTCTCGCCTTCTTATATTAAATCATCCCTGTGTTAAAATTGACAAGTTCCTTAGAAGCATACTGTAGCAATTCGCTTCCCAAACTAATTCAAACATCTGAAGTGTTGGGGCTTGTTTTGGATAAAATTAGCACAAGGAACCTTTTTAGACCTATAAAATATATGTTGGCTCTACGCCTCTACTTCAATTGGGCCATATCTTATCGTTATTTCCTTATGGTAGAAATTTCAGTAAAGTTATCTGATGCGAGCTTTTTGTTGGTCATTTTGTTGCAGACTGTGGCAAAATCCTTTGAAGTTACTGAGCTACCAGGTTCGTGCTTCATATTTCTGTTCTCTAATATGTATTCTCATGTATGATTAGATGCTGATGGGAATATGGATCTTATATTTAATAATTATGTGACTGAAATGCAGTCAGATCAGCAAAGTTCATAGCACGCAAACAGTGGATAGTTGCTGGTGCAGATGACATGTTTATTCGCGTGTACAACTACAATACAATGGATAAAGTCAAAGTATTTGAGGCACATACAGATTATATTCGGTGTGTTGCTGTCCACCCTACCCTCCCATATGTATTATCATCATCTGATGACATGCTTATAAAGCTCTGGGACTGGGAGAAGAGTTGGTATTGCACTCAAATTTTTGAGGGTCATTCACATTATGTGATGCAAGTGACAATTAACCCTAAAGATACCAATACTTTTGCAAGTGCATCGCTTGATCGTACTATAAAGGTAATTTTAAGAATGATTATGGTACCTTATATCTATCAGCCAAACATGTTGTGATGTATGTTTGTCACTTCATCCCTTTCTATTCTAGATTTGGAATCTTGGTTCACCTGATCCTAACTTCACACTTGATGCTCATCTGAAAGGAGTGAATTGTGTGGATTATTTCACAGGTGGTGATAAACCTTATTTAATTACTGGGTCAGATGATCACACTGCCAAGGTTTGTGTCTATAATCATTGTGTTCTCTTAAATGCTTTCTAAAATTGAAAACTGAATCCGTTTGCATGTTTATAATTATTTGAAACAGGTGTGGGATTATCAAACCAAATCTTGTGTCCAGACTTTAGAAGGTCACACACACAATGTTTCTGCCGTATGCTTTCATCCTGAGCTTCCAATTATTATTACAGGTTCTGAGGATGGTACAGTACGTATATGGCATTCAACCACTTACAGGTACATTCTTAAATGTGACCTTCAAATACTTGCATTTGTTATTAAATTAATTCCTGTACTATTTTGACACAAATCACACTATGCATTTTTCATTTGACATCCTATTTGTATCTTATTATTTGTCTGACTTATATGCACATACATGTGTGGCTATTATCAACTAGTTTCGACATCCCATAATCTTATAACGAAAAATAATGTTGATCGTTATGCAGTCATTGAGGGATCTTGTTATTTTTAGATATTCAGTTAGAAAAGTTAAGTTTTCAGCTTGTTGTCATGATTTTGCTTTCCCTGGATACACACTTGTGGCCTAGGCACATGATGATTGCTAAGTGGTAGTTTACATGGCATCGTGAACTAGAAATGGAAAAGCATAAGTATGTTGCTTGTATGATGTATCAACTTTTTTGTTCCATTCAATGCTTGATGGCTACAAAAGACATGGTTACTCCTGTTTATGAGACTCATTTACACAAATGAAATTAAACTAAATGGATGTTATGATCAAAGTATCTTGCAAGTCTTGGAATGTTTGCATGATGTTATGTCTATAGAAAATGTCTACAAAGGGATATAGAAATTAGAATGCAAGGGAGGGAGTGGATTATGTCAATCATGCTTTAACACGACACTGGCCTCCTTACTTCGCATTTTCTCACTCTCTTGTGACCCTATGCATCCTGTTTGCTAACAAGGGAATGAGGGATTAGTTCTTGCTGTACCATTGCTACAAAATGTAGAACATAGAATTAACCATATAAGCTGCTATTGTCATTAAAACATGGGACTCATTTCTATCACATTAAGCTCAAATTGCTGGCTGCTCAAATATTGCTCAGTTTTTCTCTTTCTTCTTGCTCAGACTAGAGAACACTTTGAATTATGGACTTGAAAGGGTCTGGGCTGTTGGATGCATGAAAGGTTCACGGAGGTAAGTTATTTTCTAATTACACATTTTGCATGTCTTCAAATTAGTATTGTTTCATTTAAAGTCTTGTGTTTATGGCCATTCTCTTGCTCAACTATTTTTTTGGTTCCTTTTTCATTCTTGTGAACATGGTTCATTCACGGATGACATCCTTACTGGGTGGATTTCTACTGCATTCTTTTTTATTATAAAGTTCATAACTAGCTCATTTCCAAAGCTTGTTCTACTATATAGGGTCGTCATTGGATATGATGAAGGGACCATAATGGTGAAAATTGGTCGTGAGGAACCTGTTGTTAGTATGGATAACAGTGGAAAAGTAATATGGTCTAAGCATAATGAAATTCAGACTGTCAACATCAAGAGTGTAGGAGCTGATTACGAGGTCTGCCTTTGGTTGTACTACAAAAAAAATACATAAAAAGAAAATGGTTCTTTCTTGCTTCTCCTATGTGAATTTGGATTTATGTTCATCTTTGCTTTTTAGGTTTCTGATGGAGAGAGGTTGCCTTTAGCAGTCAAAGAGTTGGGAACTTGTGATATGTACCCACAAGTAAGTTATATATATTTATATTTTTGTATAACTTCCTTTAAAGTTTAAAACACTAAACAAAGAAAGAGATGCTGTAGATACATTGTTTGTAGAGGTAGAACTTTCATTGTATTGCCTTATGAAAAAGTTGTTTATTTTAGTATTTAAAATGAGACAATCTTAAAGCTTAACTAAAAGGAGACAATCTTAAAGCTTAACTATAAGGAGACAATCTTAAAGCTTAACTAAAACAATCTTAAATGCACACACCATTCTAAATTAATTCGTTTAAACTTTAAAGGAATGAATTATAATTGTGATAATCTTTCATGTGATCATTAACACATTAATTATTATACAGAAATAAAATCTAGATGGTGTTTGTGGGTCCACCTGAACCAACCTGTAATAATAAATGATTAGTTCCAGGGTTCAACCTGAATTCATTTTCACCATTTATGCATTAATCTAAAGGGCTAGTTTCTTTTAGTAAATAAAACTTATCAAACAAGGGATGACACATTAAATTTAACACACACTGATAATCTGAAACTTCGTCACATGCTGATTAGGCATTTGTTGTCTTTTCCTTCTATTCAGAGCTTAAAGCACAACCCAAATGGGAGATTTGTTGTTGTCTGTGGTGATGGTGAATACATCATATATACAGCTTTAGCATGGAGAAATAGATCCTTTGGTTCTGCATTGGAGTTTGTTTGGTCAACAGATGGTGAATATGCTGTTAGGGAGAGCACATCCAAAGTCAAGATTTTTAATAAATCTTTTCAGGTTGATCCACTTCTATGCCTAATAATTCTATTCGTGGCCTATATGCATTTGATGTTGAAAGTTTCATAAGCATGTTGTGACACGGTTTACCTTTTTTTTTTAATCAGGAGAAGAAGAGTATCCGACCCACTTTTTCAGCTGAGCGGATATATGGAGGATCTTTATTAGCAATATGCTCAAATGATTTTGTATGTTTTTATGATTGGGCTGAGTGCAGGTTGATTCAACGCATTGATGTTAATGTCAAGGTAGGATATTATGAGCCTTAACTTCTTTGGCTCAAATGTCACACGACTCGCACTGTATGACTGTTTTCTTACCATTTTGCTTGTTTTCATTTTTCTTATTTCATTCCTAGAACCTATACTGGGCAGATAGTGGTGATTTGGTGGCAATTTCCAGTGACTCGTCATTCTATGTGCTAAAATATAATGTAAGATCCTTATCTCATATGCTTACCTTAATCCTGCAACAACTTCCAACTTTTATTATTAATCTCTATTTATGTTTGTGCAAAATTGTGACTAATTGAATAGCCATGGTCATTTTGCAGCGTGATGTAGTGTCAGCACATCTGGATAGTGGTAGACCTGTAGATGAGCAAGGTGTTGAAGATTCCTTTGAAATTCTGTATGAAGTCGATGAAAGAGTTAGAACTGGATTATGGGTTGGAGACTGTTTTATATACACTAATTCTTCATGGAAACTCAACTACTGTGTTGGTGGTGAGGTATGAAATCATAAAACTCACACTTGCATGGTATGATTAGCATTAGAGATTAGTAATTGATGCCACATTATTTTCAGGTAACAACCATGTTTCATTTGGATCGACCTATGTATCTTCTAGGATATCTAGCTAATCAGAGCAGAGTTTATCTCATTGACAAAGAGTTCAAGTGAGTGGGCTTTAGCTTTATTAACTTTGGGTAAATACTTTTAGTAATAGTGCTAATAGTTGAGGGATTTTTGCATTTTTAGTGTCGTTGGATACACTTTGCTTCTCACCCTAATCGAGTATAAGACACTTGTGATGCGTGGAGACATAGAACGGGCTAATGGAGTCTTGTCCTCAATCCCAAAGGAGCATCATAATAGGTAAAGTTCAAGTATCTCCTTTCTTTCATCTAATTGTATAATTATATTGGCTTAATCATGTGCGCGCGTATTATAGTTAGCTGACTTTAACTATGTATCCTACTCCTTCCGTCATCTCTTTTATATTCATGTATTTTCTAGTTGAAGGATCAAACTCTGGCATATGGAGTTATCGTAAATATTGTATTAGCAAAAATAGATTTTAATCAGATATAATGCTTTTTTGACAGTGTTGCACGGTTTCTGGAATCACGTGGCATGGTTGAGGAAGCCATGGAAGTTGCTACAGATCCTGACTATAGATTTGAGTTGGCCATTCAGCTTGGTAAACTTGATATTGCAAAGGTAATAGTCCTTCTGGGGTGACAATGGGCAGACTGGCTGACTGGGTAACATGTCAAAATGGGTAGTTTTTGGTTCAAGATATTTTTTGCCTTGTGTATTTTTCATAAATAAAATACAGTGAATTTGGTTATAAAAGTTGATTATCTGAATGATAATATAATATGCTTGCAGGATATTGCACTGGTAGCAGAGAGCGAGTCGAAATGGAAGCAATTGGGTGAATTAGCGATGTCTGCTGGGATGGTATGGGACATCCTTCTCTTGCTTAAATATTAAATTATTGATTTTATTCATCACAAAACGACTCTTGAATTGTATTTCTTGTTCAAGATGAGTTTTTATTTAATTATTATATTTCTCATTCTACATCAAACCCCATATAAATTTTTTATACTTAGAAATGGAAATGATCTAAAATTAATCATCTGAAATATGTATGCAATTGCATAAATAACTCATATCTATCATTTGGCTCATCGCAGTTGGAAATGGCTGAGGAGTGTTTGAAGCATGCAAATGATTTGAGTGGTTTATTGCTCCTTTATTCTTCTTTAGGAGATGCTGAAGAAATAGCAAAACTTGCATCACTTGCAAAGCAAAATGGAAAGAACAATGTAGCATTTGCTTGTTTGTTTATGTTAGGTAAATTGGAAGACTGTCTGCAGCTATTGATTGACAGGTTAATAATTTATCAAAAGTCATATTTCATAACTAAATTCAAAATCCATATGAAGTTAACCCTAATATACAATTTCTGCATCCAACCTTGCAGCAATCGGATACCTGAGGCTGCTCTAATGGCACGTTCGTATCTTCCCAACAAGGTTTCCGAGATTGTTGCTCTTTGGAGAAAAGACCTTAACAAGGTTAGTTATGGAATTCCTAGTATTATAACTGGAGTCGAAAATTAGGTTTGTATGGAATGGTTCAAATTAGGCCTTTTTTGAATGGGTTAAAAAGGTTGGATTTTGAATATAGCTAGAGGTGTAAAGGAGCCAAGCGAAGCCTAAGCTTTGCATTTTTAATACTTAAGGGAGCTCTAGCTTGACTCGTGAGCAAATTTTAAATCCTACTATAGCATTATGGTCTATAGGAGGGTGAGATGAAGGCTAACATTATCCATATCCTGATTGGATAAAGAGATTGCTTCAAGAGAGACTCTTGGCTCAGATACAACACGTCTTTGTATTTCTCCATCATAAGCCTTTCAAGGTCAACAAACATCATATGTAATTTTCACTTCTTTTTGTATTTCTCCATCAACCTCCTTAGAAAGTGTTTTTCCTCTATAGTTGGCCTTCTTAACATGAATCAAATTGGTTCACTATGACATGAGTTTCCTAACATGAATCCACATTGTGCATCGTCTCTACTTGTGTGGACCTTTTTTCTGAACACTGCTATCTTTTTTCCCTTTAAAATAGTCCCACGTATTCTTAGGTATACCATTCCTATTTTCATCAACCAACTTTCTCCTTGTAACAAGATCTGCCACCAAAATCGATGCTGAGCCACCACAGTTTCTCTTGAAAACACCTTGCAGTCCAACCACATGCTACAATCTCCTCTTCGAATCAAAGGTAACCAAATTGTGTGTTAAGCCTTTCGCTATTATTAGTGACCATGTGAATTCACTTCTTAAAAAAAATGAGTTTAAGATGACCAAGTCATGGGCCAATGCAAAGTCTAAAAGTGTACCACTGTCATTTTAGGCCTCGAAGCCGAAACCACCATGCACCAATGAAAACCATTGTTCTCCTTACCTTTATGTCTATGAAATCTCCTTTTATACAAAATTTCTCGTCCCTCGAAATGGTCCCCACAACTTCATCCAAACAATCCCAAAACTCTCATCTCCGTCTTCCTTAACCCTATATGTGGTTTGTAAGCGCTAACACCTTCCAGTACCTCTTCCTTTATCCTTGTATCTTCTCACCTCTACCATATTTTCTTGCAGTTCTCTAGTAACTAAATTTATACATTTTTTATGTATGTTTTATATGTAACATGATATATTTTGTTTATAATATCTTCATCATAATTTTTATATAACATCAATTGTTTATATAAATATATATTTAGTCTCACGAGTTGGCTTGAGCTCCAAATGTGAAGCTTGGGCACAAGCTCGTTTTTTAAACTAGCCAAAATATGAGTTCGAGACTTTAAAGATCGGCTCGAGTCAAGCTTTTAGCGAGCCGATCGTGAGCCAGCTTAACTCATCAACGCCTCCAAGTATAGTTATAGTTTTAAGTATGCTAATGAAAACTATATTATTATAGTGATAATCCAGTTACTGAAATAGAACGGTTTAAGTGCAGATTAACCAGAAAGCTGCAGAATCTTTAGCTGATCCTGAAGAGTACCCTAATATGTTTGAGGACTGGCAAATTGCACTTGAGGCTGGTGCAAAGACTGCAGATACAGGGTTTCATTTGTTGTCCTTTTTAAACATGAATTTCATGAATCTGATGCATATTGACAAAATAACATTACTCTAATTTTTCTGCAGGGGTAATTATCCTCCAGCAGTTGAGTATGTGAAATGTATTGATAGACCGAAAATCACCCTTGTGGAGAAATTCAAAAACATGAAATTGGAAGTTGAGGAACCATCAGAAAATGGAGAGTTGGATCATGAAGTAAATTTCTATAAATATCTAATAAAATCTAAAATTAAATTTATTTAAGCTTTAATTTTTCCTATCATTTCTGTTTTTACATTCTTGTCAATATCTTTCTGGGACTAAACAGAATGGAGATGAAGAGGAATTTGTTGATGGTCAACAAGTGATTGAAAACGAAAATCAAGAAGTTGTTGGAATGGATAATGATTCTACAGATGGTGCTGTACTTGTTAATGGCAACGAGGCTGATGAGGAGTGAGGTATGAGCCATCATGTGTATGTTATTTTTTTTTTTGGGTTGGAGGGATGGGGAGTGGGGACTTTGTCGTAGCATTGACAAATTCCAAAAGTTGTCTTTTTTTTTAACTGATTTGTGTTTGCGAGTTGGCAGGTCGAACCCAACATGAACATTAATATTGTGAGACGCATGGCATGAGTTTTTGCAATCTGAAATTTATTTTTACATACAAGTATTCCCGATAAACAATAACAATACAAATGCATATAAATTAATTAAGTTTCATTTATTTTTTAAAATTTATCATGAATTACCCAAATTGTTTTATGTCATGAGGCATAAAACACATTTTTTTATAAAATTTAACTGGCTAAACAGGCCAATTCATGGTAAAGTCAACCTGCCACTTAGCTAATCGTGCGCATTGGTTGACTCGAAACACCTTATCTGTTAAGACTATACCTAAACCCGTGAATTTCATGTTAGGTTCCTGTTATGTTTTCGTCCCATGTCATAAATGTACACCCTTACTTGGAGATCACTCTGAGTTTAAAATCTTATATTTTGAAACCATTGTGATTCGAATTGGTCGAATTAATGGCTGCATTTAATGCATTCAAATACTTGCAACCTTTAAAACACTTTATACATAAAACAAACATACCTAGTGGCGTCCCATGAATCAGTATGGTCTAGACTCTGGTGGGGGTATCTATCCCAATGTAATAAAGAGGTTGCTTCTAAATTATACCTGGCAAAGTGGGCGGGTCGGGTCACATAACGGGTCACGATGGGTTTGGGTCAGGATGGGTTTGGGTCAGAACATGTTTTAAGCAAAACCAGTTCGGGTTTAAATTGATTGTTCTTAAAAAACATCAATTTAGTTTAACTTAAGATGTGTTATAAGTAAACAAATAGTCCATTTGTATAATTTTTAGTGATTTTCTCATCAAATATGTTATTAATCATTATTAAATGTTTAAATCCATTGCATTTACATAGTTTTTTGGTTACCCATCTTGACCCGCATTGTGTTTAAGTGCTACCCATCTCAACCCATTCAATCTTATGATGTTACCCATTATACTACAATTGTTTACCCAAACCAACCCATTTCCTTTGATATGGGTAAAAATTGGCACCTCTATTCTAGATACAATATTTTAGATAATGTAGTTTTTATACAGAACTACCAGATTATTATCTGGATAATATTGTTTTTTAAAGAATATTCAATAACTATTATGTTTACACCTTGTAATCGAACCTTATTTACAGATATCGGGGGCAAATGCAGGATGATCAACCGTCTGATATGGAACATGGTGTAATTTTGTAGCGCGCACCGAATTTTGTGATTGAGAACATATAATACAGACTTGAGTTCAGTAGTGAGGGAATTAGTTACCTCTTTTTTAAGTGTTCTATGAATATTCTTTTTGAGGCGATTTTTATTGTGATTTATATGGCATTTGATAAAATGACTATTGCTTATAAATGTGGGAGGTAACAACAATCATATAGCTTTCTTATTTCATGTAATTGTAATGGTGTTTCAGTTTTTACTCAGGCTTGTCTTTAGGTGAATCCTCTTTGTAATAATGTTTGGGTCTAGTACATCATTGAAAGTTGTAATGGCTGTGATTCTCTGAATCTGGATTTTACTATTTTGTAACACCTTCAATTGTCCAATTTTTCAAAAATAGGTTTGTGTGTACATAAGTCGAAATTAAACGAATAGTTCGTGAATTGTATGGTAGGAACTAGGAAGTTTGTATATGTTCGTTTATTTAATAAATGAACGGACATTAACAAAAATGTCGTTCGTTTAGTTAAAGAAGCGATCATGAACAAAAGGGTTGTATTCGTTCACTTGTATTTGTGAACGTTCTATAATTGTGTGTATTTATGTTCATTTCCTTTTTTTTGTTATATTTATTCACTAAATTTGTTATATATTTTCTTATAATTTTAGTTTATTATTAACATTTAAATAAGAAATCTACTCATTTGGATTTATTTCTTGTTAAAAACATACTATTTAAAATTTACGTCTTTAGAAACATTATTCTAAGATAATACAAATTATGATAATTATACTTATAAATTTTATATCAAGTATTTAACTTTATATATACATAAGATAATTATGTCTAATGTTTGTAATTTATAATGTTGAGGATTGTTCTTAAACAAGTTTAATTTCTTAATAAAGAACACAAATAAGAAATTTCATTTGGATAGTGCTCGTGAACAACTTAAAAGTCAAATGAAAGAACACGAACGAGAGCATATTCTGGTTTGTTTGGGTTTTTTACAGCCTTATATACACATTTAACTTACAAATTTAAATTATCAAAATTATCTTGACAATGATTGTTAAAAAACACAATGTGTAAAAAATATCATGTGTAAGTTGCTCGGTGAAAAACACAATTATAAAATTGCATAATTCAAAAAATATCATGTGTAGAATGCTCTCCTAATCTACTCATACATGCTTTATTTTTAATATTGCAGTATAATACTTATTACAAAGATATAAAACTCTCGATTCCAAGGTTATGTGTAAAAGTTTTCAAATCAAAAAGCCATGTGTACAATTGTCTAATTCAAAAACATTGTGTAAAACAAAAATCACTGAGTGTTTTGAAAAACACCATTGTAAAATTGTTAGCTTTGCGTCCATCTTTATAAATTATAATGATGGTTGAACTTGCATCTTTATGTATTTTACCTCTAAAATCTCCCCACATGTTAAACGAGTTCATTGGGTTATACACATATGATGATGGGGTAGGACCATTATGGACGAGATAATGTATCATGTCCATAATAAAACCAACAAACGCATCACGAACAGGGTAACGCATCCTGCCCACATAAGACCAGGAAGTGCATGATGGACAAGATGACTTGACCGATCCACTTAAGCTCCTCTAACTTCTTCTCCAAGGCAAATATCGAGCACCGAGCTCGGATTTGATGGCAAAGAGATAAGATCTACACGTCAATTCGCAAAAAGGTGATAGGAGTCAATTCTGATAAAAGGTGATAGCAATCACTTAACAAATATAGAATCATGGAGAGTCTGAAATCTGAATGATAATAGAAAGAACACCTCCCATAAAAGGAAATGCATGTTGAACAAAGTTAGGAACTACAGTGACCCTCAAGACTATAAATATCAACCCCTGGTCAGGTAGTTGGACACATTAACTCGTTTCCACGCTTACTACTTTCTCTCATACAAAAACACATACTTATTCTCACGCCGAAGGCTGATCGTAGGGACACCTCCATCCTCTTTGCATTCAGACGCTGACTAGGTTAGGAATTCATCATGTTCGACCAGTCTAAAAAATTCCGCAACTTAGTAAAACTCAATAGGCTTAAATTTTGGCTTTCATTAACACTATTGAAACTCAACTACAATTAGCATAGACAAAATCACTCAACAAGACAAGTTTTAAAATTTAAAGAACCATTAATGGAAAGAAAATCAAAAGGCATATTGAAGATTTATAAGAATTGTTCAAATTTTGAGTCAAACTTATCATAAACCTAGCTAATATAGTTGGATTTACGCTAGAGTTGTCATATTGCCACCAGATATGGTGACATATGTGGCTACAACCACCATCTTCATCTTTGTCCATAGGATTGTTTGGGATGGTCAAATAAGAAGACATAAGACTTTGTTAAGATATTTTACCTTTTGATTTTAATACACCTTTTTTTGCATATAATAATTATCTTTTTTTTAAAAAAATTTGCTTTCAAATACACGGTCATGTCATTTTTTTTATCTAACCATCTCAAAAATCTGATGCAACACGTGTGGCTTCATCTACTTGTATTTATAACATAAAAAAATCTGTTAATATGAAAAAAATGTTTAATGTTATTGAAAACTAAAGATACTGTTTTTAACATATACTCTCTGTTTCCGAGTTTTTTTAAACAGAGAAAAGAAAGGAAATGAAATAAAAGTAGAAACATGTTTGTGTTCCCGACTTTCATAATTTCATTTATCAAATGAAATAAAAGAAAAACAAAACATATTGTGTTCTGAAGTTTAACTTAAGAAAGAAAAAGAAATAAAATGAAAAGAAAAATAGACAAAATTATTTTGTTTCTTTCCTTTTGATTCAAAAGGATATAAAATTCTTTTATTTTTTTCTCTTATTTATATTTTTGTTCTTTCATTCAATAAACTCTAAACCCGGTAACATAGCAGGTAATTATACTTGGTACAATTTTTTCTTAGAAGACGAAAGAAAAGAACAGGGGGTCAAAGGAGTTCTAGCCTAGTAGTAGCACTTTAACTTCTTTTATAAGAGGTCTTGAGTTGACCTAGTAGGTTTTCCTAATTGTAGGTTTCTTCTGAACGGATAGATCAGGTCGCCACGTTCTGTTATTCGGACGAAAGAGAGATCAATTTGCCACGTGATCCGGGTGACCGGACGATTGCTGTGCGAAAAAAAAGAACAGTGTCTTAAAACCCTTTAAAACCTCGCCGCAAAAACGTTCCCCGAACCCTCGTCGAGACCTTCAATCTTTTGCACAGGTGAACAACAATCTCGTTGCTTTTCGATTTGGGTGATTCGTAATCGCTTGGTTATCGTATTTTTTATTTACAGTTTGTAAAATCTAATAATCAGATTGAAAGAATCAATGGGGAAGCTCGGGAAGAAAGCTCGTAAGTTTGCAAAGAAGAATCTCCCGTCTGTGTTGAAACAAAGACGGAAGAACAAGATTGTCTTCAAGAAAAGACCTTCGAAAAGTAAAATTCTCTTTAGTTTATGAAAGTATGCACTAATACCGTACAATTTGTTGATTGTTGCTTGATATAATTAAGATATCAGAAGTGAAATGCTTGTTAGGGTTTTCTGATTAACGATTTTGCATCGATTTGTGATTTTGTGTGTATGGAGATGAAATTTTGTGTGCAGTTTGGTTCTTTAATGGTAGTCATAGCCTGAGAATTTGTACTAGAAACTTGAAACCGTGTGTGTGCACAATAGTATTAGATCCCAAAGGCGAGGCACGGGGGTTGCACATCAAGTACGCGAGGTTTTGTTCTGTTTACAGCCAAATAAGTTGCATTTCTGTCGTATGTTTTATGTATCAATCCTTTTATCAAGCATACATTTTATAGTTTTTTCATCCCTTTGTTGTTTTTACATACCAAGCTCCCACAAACCTTGATTTTGATCAACTTCGACCAATTATGGCATGTTGACTCAAGGTTTTGGGGCGCTTTCCGATCACCTTGAATGGGTCCTTTATTAGGTGACTTTTTAAACCAAGGTTTCATTAGTGTTTGATGGGTTTGAGAACTAACTGCAGAAGATAAACAAGATGTTGCTGAAAAAGTAGTGAAGATGAAGGAAGAAGATAAAAAAGATGGAAGGTAAGACTGTAAACTTATGATATTTGTTGCAACAATGATTGGTGATTGCTGTGTATTTACCTTTTGGAAATGTATTTCATGGTCTATTGTATTTAGTTCATCTTGTTACCTGCTTGAGTTTCTCTATATGAGTGATGACTACATTGTCTTTGAGTATATTGGGGTTTATCATGTTGTTCTTTCAAGACTATTTTGTGTGTCTGCCGCCCCGGTTTGAATTTACTATCGGTGCAAACTTTAGCTGGTTTGTGTTCCCGTTAACACTTTTATTTGGGTTGGGTTGTAAGGGCTTTCACTTTTAACTATTTAATGTTTAATTGGTTTGCAAACTGTATTAATAAAGTGAATTACAAATCACATTAGTAAAGAAGTTTTATACATTGAATATTAATCATTTTAGTGATTTTGCAACTAGGTTCGATATCCAGTGTTACCCCTACATTATTTTGAAATCTTAATGTCTTGATGTTATAAGATACTCACAGCTTGCTTATGATCAACAAAGGGATAGATACATTTTGATGTTATATACTTAAATATTCTTGTGTTTTAACTTTTATAACGATAACCAGGAATTCTGACAATGAAGTCACCATGGCTATGTCTTTTGATGCATTATTTTCTGAGGATGATAATACGACGGTTCTATATGATTCCGATAGTGATGGGTATCTTTCAGAGGTTAAAGACTTCCCTAACTTTGCAGTGTTTTTACTTTACATTGAAAACTTATATATCCTTACTTTTTTGTATAATAATAAATGATAGGACCCAAGTTGTGGAAGTCTTGTGGAAAATGATAATTTAGAAGGTTAGTAATTTCAATCTTTTACCATCTCAAGTCTAGTGTTTTTTAACTCCCATTTCCACTAAGTTCTACCTGCAACCTTGACTCGCTTGAGGTTGTGTTTCATTTTTTCCTTTTTTATTCTGGGTTTTAACTTTTAACCGATTAATTCATTTTGTAGATGCTAAGCATAAACGTGCTCCGTCTGCTCACAATAAAAAAGTTTATGAAGAACTTGAAGTGCAAAAGAAATTATTGGATAAGTTAAAGAAAAAAGTGAGTACATTTTCTTTTTTTTCAACTAAAGCAGTGGGATTGTTCTTAGGAACCACCATGAATAACTTTCTTCTTATCATTTCATTTTATCTACTTTTGATTGTAATAAGAAATAATTACCTAGTTTATTTTAACGGGTTATTGAATTATAACCTATGAACGAACTTCAGTCATTTTTATTTTGTTCCATATATCTTATATCCTTTAGCCAAGCAGCCTCAGAAGTCAGAATGCTAATGGGTAGTATGTTTGCATACCCATTTAACCATTTTATCTTAAAACATTAATGATTTGGTTTGTGTAGCTACATATAGAAACAATGACTATCTAAATGAAAGATCTTTAATTGGATGATAACCAATGAACCAACTTCAATCATTCTATTTCGTTTCATATATCTTATAACTTCTAGCCAAGCAGCCTCAGAATGCTAACAAGGAGTATGTTTGCCTACTCATTTTATCTAAAACATTAATGATCCAGTTTGTGTAGCTACATATATGGACAGTTATGATTTACATGAAGATCTTTTCATTTTCATATGCTTCTTTTAATTGAAATTTTGTTAAATGTAGCTTTTTATCATCCGCTCATATCTTATTTTCATATCTTAATTATATAACATATCCATGTTCTGTCACCATATCTTATTATTATGGATTATACAGGTATTCTAGTTTGTGAAGGAGACATCTTTTGTGCTGAGTCAACAGAAGCACAAAGTTTTAATGTATGCCTTTTAAAGCTTTTTAATGTGAAAACTTTTCAGGATCAGAAGTTTGTAAAGTTTTTAGAAAGCTACAAGAAGGGTGAAATATCTCAAAATCAGGAGCTGGTAAGACATCACTACGTAAGATGCAATTTTTAGTAACAGAAATATTGATATGTACATGTCCTTTATTACAGTACTCTGATGAAGATGAAGATCTTATAGCGTTAGATGATTCTGCTACAACCAAACAGAAATTATTGACATCAACAGTTATAACTAAGTGGAGTAAACTAGTTACAAAAGAGCATAATGAGCCTGCTTTAATAAATCTATTAAATGCATATCGAGCTGCATGTCATTTTGGTCCTGAAGAAACGGGCCCCACAATTCAAGACAATGAGACCTTCTGCAACATATATACATTCATGCTACGTGAAGCTGATAATATATTTAGGGTTTTATTAAAAATTCCTTCCAATTGCAAAAAAGAGGCCTTATTGGAATTAAAGAATACCTCAAGATGGAAAAAAGTACAACCAATGATCAAATCCTATTTTAGGAGTACATTATTTCTTTTGAAGCAGGTCACTGATTCAGAGATATTGGCTTTCTCCATTACTCGTTTGAGAGCATCTGTTGTATTTTTTGCTGTTTTTCCTTCTTTGCTAAACAGGCTTATCCAGGTAATATAGTTATATATGCATTACTTTTTTTTGCAATTTTTTTTTGTGTATATGTGGTAAACTAAGCCCGTTACTATCCAGGTAGCTTGTCTGGAAGATTATTTTTTGTGCATGTTGGGTGGGTGTACCGAAGAACTCTTTTATTCAACATTTTTCCTGATAAATGGGGTGTCATATACGATTTGAAAGTTTGTATGTTTGAAAATATATATATTATATGTGATTAAAACAATGGATGTTTATTAAATACACGCTTTGGATTACTTTTGACCCCGTCCGCATGACTATTTTCAGTTTTAGTTGTTTTACTACTCCATTGACAAATTAGAAGTTAACGCCCCATTTGTGGTGCACACATATAATGTATATATGTGTGGGCCCTTTAGAGGCAAAAGTAAAAGTGCACTAATTATAAGGTTATTTTGTGAAAATAACGTTAAAATCATTGGGATGATCAACTTCAAACGATAACTTTGAGCAGGGGAATCTTTCGAAGCAGCCTCTCTATCCCAATTGGGATAGGGGTAAGGTTTGTATCTATCCTTCCCCCCCAGACCCTACTGAAAAGTGGGAATATACTGGGTAAGGTTGTTGTTGTTGTTGACACATTAGAAGTTAAAACTACCACTTTAACTACTCTTTTAACCGAATCAAATTCTAATGGCTCTAATTTTGCATGTATGATACAGACTTAGTTCCTATGAGGGCGGCATATGAAGGGGCTTTCCTTATTTCATGTTTTAAAAATAATTAGCATGGCAAATATGATTAAATTATTTTTACCTTTTCAGTTATATTGCACCTTTTCAAATAAAATGTTTAAGCGGTTTATGCGTCAAAAATACACTTTAGCAGATTTTTGAAATTTAACCCGTTTGATATGTTTCTATCCAAGCTACTATTTTACACGTGTGACTATGCTGAGATCAATCAGACACTGAATGGATACATTGTTTGTAAATGGGTCAAAATTGCCACCATAACTATTTTCTAACCAAGTCAATGTCAACTGCTTCTGATTTTTGTATGCATATATGATGTAGATTATAGTCCCCTTATGGGCAACAGATGGAGGGATCCTTTCCATTGCTTCTTCCCTTGTAATACAAGATGTGATATCTATATGTGGCTCTACTTACTTTGACACATGCTTTATCAAAACATACAAAGCATATATTGCGCGATGCAGAATTATGGAAACCGTTGACACAAAACATATTGAATTCCTTAGAAATTCCTTCATCAACTTTTGCTCCCTTGATTTAGAAAAATCTTATAACAAGGCACTTGTCTCAATTCAACAACTTTTTAATATATTGAAGCACGCTATGCGGAAAGAAAATAAAGACGCAATTAAGAAAATTTACAGCTGGCAATATGTTCAGTGCATTGATATATGGGTCCTTTTCATTTCAGCAAATGCAAATGAATGTGATATGCATTCTTTGTTGTATACAACGATCCAGCTTATAAATGGAGTAGCTTGCCTATTTCCCGGCCCTAAATATCTCCCCTTGAGGATAAGATGCATTCAGTGGTTAAACAAACTTTCAAGTTCTTTTGGAACTTTTATTCCTGTTGCTTCACTAATTTTGGATATGGTTGAATATAAAGTCAGTGAGGGTGGTAAATCTAGAAAAGTTGTTAGATTGGCATCAGATTTAAAGGTTAGCGGGTGATTATATATCTGTTAAAACTTTCTACACACTTTTATATCTAACATATTTTTATTTTCAGTTACCTAAATTTTGGTTAAAATCACAAAACTTTGTGGAGCAATGCGTGCATTCCGCAATTGAGCTGCTTGCAGTGCATTTTATTCAGTGGAGCTACCACATTTCATTTCCTGAGTTGGCAATTATTCCACTTATCAGATTAAGGAAGTTTTATGAAAGAAGTAAAGTTGAAAGTTTGAGGCGTGTGGTGAAACGTCTTATCGACATGGTAATGTGATAATCTATGGGTCAGGAATTAAAATATTAGATAAAAGAGGAACGGGTCAAATGGATTGAAAGTTGTCTCAAGTTTGTTTTGACTACATACAACCGCTGTAGTTGTTTTATTCAAAGATTTAGATAATTGTTGAAGTAATAATCTTTTAGTAATCCTAATAAATGAATCAATTATTTTAATGTTTTTAAAAAAGAATAGACAAAAGGTGTTTGTGGCTCAACCTACTGACCCTGCCTGTTTTGACTGGCGCTAAAACTAATATTTTCCAACCTAACTTGTTTTGACCTGTTATCTAGGCCTCCGACCCACCCGTTGTGCTACTAATATTTTCTAATTCTTTCCATCTTTATTGCAGTTGGAACAAAATGTTGAGTTTGTGCAGAAGAAAAGGGATGATGTGGCATTTTCGCCAAAAGACCATGAGTCCGTCGATCAATTTTTGCAGGTTCTTAATTTTTATTTATTTATTATTTTTTTACTTAATCTTTTTCTTTTTGACATTAAACTGATGAATGCAACTTTATGAGTTCTATTTTTTGAGCAGTTTGAAAAAGGAACTTTGAATACTCCATTTACACAGTACTATAGAAGTATCATAGAAAAGGCTGCTTCAAAAATGTCCACAAGGTGAAATTCACCTGCTGAATATATGTGCTTTCTTTCTTGCAATTATTTTTTGAATTTTCTTTTGCTAGTGATTGATGTAGAGGTCAAAATGAGTGGGTTGGGTAACGAGTCAGATTGGGATGACCTACAAACATTTTTATATTAATTTAAGGCCTTGTTTGGGATTGCTTATTTAACCTCAAAAGGACTTTTTATTAAAAGTGCTTATTAACTTATGACTTTTTGAAATGAAGTTTTTAAAAATGTGTTTGGATTAGCTTTTCAAAATAAATTTTAAAATTGACCAATTTTAAGGTTATTGGGTAAAGGTAAAGAGTGGGGTAAATTTGTAATTTTATGTCAATAAGTCATAAGTCATTTTGAAAAGCTAGAATTTTTAGCTTTTCAAAAACAACTTATTACCCTTTTACAAAAAGTCATTTTTAATAGTCCTTTTAAGTTTGACAAACAACTTATTAACTTATTGGCTTTTTTAAAAAGCCAATAAGTCAATAAGTCATTTTTAAATGAAATCCCAAACAAGGCCTAAAAAATTTTTTTGGATTAAAGTACACAGGGGGTCATAATTTAGGGCTGTAAACGAACCGAACGAACACGAACGAGCCTTTGTTCGTGTTCGTTCGTTTAACTTTTAATTTGTTCACGAACGCTAACCGAACGAAAATTCTTGTTCGTGTTCGTTCATTAAGGAATTTTGCTTGTTCACGAACGGTTCACGAACACTAACGGACACACATTATTTAAACAATAAAAATCAATATTCTTAATCTCAAGCATGGGAGATAATCATTTATAAATATATTAATTAAAATATTATAGTATTAAATTAAATATAACTTAAATATTATGCTATTAAACTAAAAATAAAAAAATTAAAAATATACAACACGTTTAATGAGTAAAAATAATAAATGAACTTAACCGAACATAAACGAACGTAAACGAACACGTTACCGAACGTTCACGAACACAAATGAACGAACACGACCTCTGTTCATGTTCGTTCATTTAACTAAACGAACGGAATTTCTTGTTCGTGTTCGTTCATTTATTAAACGAATGAACATAAACGAACTTCCCACCGAACGGTTCACGAACTGTTCGCTGAAAGTTTGGTTCGTTTACAGCCCTAGGTCATATGCATTTATGCCAGATTTGAGACTCAATATGTTTGGACTTGTTTTATATGAAAATATAAAATACAACCCAGGGGTTTCGGTGATGTCCATTATATGTTTAATTACCGGAATCGAAATGCATACATTTGTCTCCTACACTATAGGGATGTTGAGAAGAGATATAATATGTTTAATTTGGGTCCTGTGTTTTGTGTAGCCCCCAAGAACCAAAAAGAGTGAAACGAAAGAAGACACAGGGTGCAGAAGATAACGTGGATGCTGATCTCAAGGGAAAGAAAAGTAGAATTGTTGAAAACTAGAAGCAAGAGAAGAGCTCTTTTATATATATTTATATTTTTTTTCTTACTATTTTAGTTCCCATGTTTTAGCCAGGCATTTTTTGCTAGTGTTTTGTATTTTTTGCACATTAAGTTTATTTTTGAGATCAATTCAAAAGATTTTTCACTTTTTGTTTCATCTTTTCTACATTTTACAACATTGTTGAAACTAGAGGGGTTAAGAATGTGAGATTGGTGCCGGTGGCCCATATAATGTAACATCTAGATTTGTTTTTTTTTTTTTGTGATTTTTATAAAGGTAATATTATAATTTTAGTTTTTATGAAGTATTTTAAATGAATAATATTTAGAAGGTGTATTATATTCATGAAAGTTCATATATTAAAAGTCTGATGTACTGGTATAATTATCTATCTAGGTTGGTTGTAGTCACACGTTGCATGTTTCCTCTAGGTAATCGGATACTGAGTTCCTATGATTATAAAAAAATAATGAATATTGTAATACAAGTGTTTAATGCATATGAACGCAAAATAATAAATAATATAATACAAGTGTTTAATGCATATGAATGCTTGATTTAGATTGGGAAAATCCTTTTCTTTTTATCTAAATCAATATTATTCACTTATAATTCATTCCTTTATTTTTAAGTTATGAAGTTTAGATGTGGATTTATGATGATTTCCATTAAGTAATGAAGTATTTTAAATGAATAATATTTAGAAGGTGTATTATATTCATGAAAGTTCATATATTAAAAGTCTGATGTACTGGTATAATTATCTATCTAGGTTGGTTGTAGTCACACGTTCCATGTTTCCTCTAGGTAATCGGATATTGAGTTCCTATGATTATAAAAAAATAATGAATATTGTAATACAAGTGTTTAATGCATATGAACGCAAAATAATGAATAGTATAATACAAGTGTTTAATGCATATGAATGCTTGATTTAGATCGGGAAAATCCTTTTCTTTTTATCTAAATCAATATTATTCACTTATAATTCATTCCTCTATTTTTAAGTTATGAAGTTTAGATGTGGATTTATGATGATTTCCATTAAGTAATGAAGTATTTTAAATGAATAATATTTAGAAGGTGTATTATATTCATGAAAGTTCATATATTAAAAGTCTGATGTAATGGTATAATTATCTATCTAGGTTGGTTGTGTCACACCCCCAATTTCAACTAACGGAATCACACCGTTTGGGAGCATGACAAACCAGGATCTCAGATCATTAGACATAGCGAAGACCTCTATATGAATTTCAAAAACATACGTTGGTCTTTAAAACAAACATAATAACCAGAGTTTACAAAAAGTGCGGAAGCGTTTAAAAACCATAAACAGTTGTAAATCAAACATTACAATTCAAAGTACTTAAATATTCATATTTAAATAATCAAAGTAAAAGAAATGCATGAGACTCTATCTTCCTAGTCCATGCCAGCTGTTACGCGCGCCTTAGCGTCCTGAGAAAACATGCAAATCAAGTCAACACAAAGGTTGGTGCATAACACAGGTTTTAAGTAATCATAGTGTTCAAAACATCAGTTTGAATAACATGTTGTAGATAACATAATCACAATTGCACAGTCATGATAGCTAGTCATATAACTATTTACATACGTGTTCGACACCGAAGCTGACTAGTTGCCATGCTATAGCATGTTTTCGCCTTGCCACTATTGTCTATCACAACAATAGTAAATGTGTGTTTGGTCAGTCAAACACCTGCGTAGATCCCATCTACCAGGTGAGGTTTGTCAAACCTAATAGATCTATTTCCAACTACCACGCTTTGCATTACAGCAAACTAAACGGTTCGAGGTGTGTAAGGACTTTCAAGTTGATATGTTTTCACATAATGTAAACAGATAACTCATGCAAGTGTTATGTATCTAAAAATCAGTTTGTTGCACATGTTTTCTCCCCCAAAACAGTTTAAAATAAGAAAGGGGCCGTGTACGCACCTTTGATAATAGTGGAATGATCAAACACGTGTGAACTTGCGTAGAAATCTTCTACAAAGAATCTGTGATTTAAACAATAACCTATTGTTATTCGAATAATCGTTTTGTGCTTAAAATCACATACGTATCAACATACGTATGTTAGATTTGCTAAAGTTGTGCATACGAAAGTACGCGTGCCATTTAAATCGTTTAAATAAAATCACATTTGATTTTATTTAATTAAACGTAATTATACGCGATTTCGTGTTCGGATTAAAATATGAATTTTATCATTTCAACACGTTCGTATTCTCGTTACGGTTCCAACGCAACTTGAACGGATCGAATCGGAGTTCGTATGCGAAAGTTATGCTAAAAAATACTAAAAATGATTTTTAAAACTCAAAATGGTTGGGCCGGGACTCGAACCCGCGACCCTCAACTCCACACACACCCATCCTACCATCTGCTCTCGGCAGTTTTTATTGATGGATCATGGCCCTTACTTGTTTTAAGCCCAACCGGCCCTATTTCCTTTTGTTTAATCATAGCCGAAACAATCATGAATCCAATTGAGCCCCAATTCGATCATAATCAAGCTTGTAATCATGGGGTTATGTTTCTAACTACTTAAACGACTTTATACCAAGATTCAATTTGAAAATTAACCAATATAACTCGGTTAATCGAATGTTTAAACATCCGAACATAAATTTATCCATTTCTAATCAAATCGATTAAATTCATGATCAATCGTTCTTAAATTCTTAGGGTTTTCCTTTAACATAGCATTTCTAATCTTTCTGTGCTATAAATTTTGATTATCCCAGACATCTAGTTCGAATTCCCCAACCTCATTTTTAACCGAAGAACCCTAATCCAAAAATCATTCAATTCGATATCTTCTGATGAAATTTCTATAACACTACCCTTAATCGGCACTCTCTGAACCTACCCATGCTATTGAATTCGATTCTTAAACCCATTTGTATAAAAATCCCCAAAGTCGTTATACATAAGGAACCCTAGAATTTAAATCCATCGAATCGTTGTAATTTAGTGGAATTGATACATGATTTAGCTTATACGAAGCCTTCTGAAACTAGAGGTGATAATTAATTCGATTCTAAGGCTCATATGATTAAAAACCCCCAAACCCGATTCTTAGATGAACCCTAATAATCGAATCCGTAAAATTTGATATTAGAACCTGAAAGGATCATAGGGATTTGTTTAGTCGAGTTATTATGATCATGTAGAAGTGAATATTTACCTGGATTAATGTAGAATCGTGCTAATTCGACTAAAGGCTTCGATT
The DNA here is from genome assembly GCA_009363875.1 of Mikania micrantha. NCBI lineage: Eukaryota > Viridiplantae > Streptophyta > Magnoliopsida > Asterales > Asteraceae > Mikania > Mikania micrantha. The sequence goes on from CM018698.1 coordinate 77,926,792, forward strand.
TCGATTACTCCAAACCAAATTCTTCAATCTCGAACTGTCAGGACTGAATTGTGATATGTGAAATACTCTGAGAGGGCCGATTAGACTTTCTGTAAGTTCAATTTCAAGAAATGAAGTCGAATCGTGCGAATTTTATACCCATTGATAACGGTTACGGCTCTTGAGTGTGATGTGAGTTTTAATTCGATATTAATCATGAAATTAAACGGTTCATTGATGATAATTATCATCCTAGTAATGATTTATACCGTTTAACTTGGCTATTAACTCGAATTTACATTGGGTTCTTGAGTTACCCATTGAAAGTGACGAATTTTGACTTCATAAAGTCAAAATTACAAATTTCAATTAGAACACACTCCTAATCCTTGCTGTTTTGATATTCGACCTAGTATTCCAGAAATTTATCATTCAATCCTTGCAATAGAAGTGTTATGCAACCGATTTAATCCATTTAGTCCCCAATTATTTAATATGGATTGATTTCCTATGACTTCCTTAGTTTTCGGTTAATAAATTAAACCAAATTCCCACTTTGGTATAAATTGGGCCAATTGAGATATTATTGGGCTAGGTTAACCCAATTGGGCCTCCTAAATACTATTGAACCTTTCCTGGATTCATTGACCTCACTGAATATAATTGGGCCTACTTTGGTCTTAGTGGGCCTACTTGGATCTCAGTGGCCTTCCTTGTTTCCATTGGACCTAAACTGATCTTATTGGGCCTACTAGACTTTGTTGGGCCTTCATTGGCCTTGTTGGGCCTTCATTGGCCTTGTTGGGCCTGTTGGACCTTCATTGGTCTTATTGGGCCTTGATTGGCCTTATTGGGCCTGTGATAGCCCCAACTCCCGTTAACAAGGTTAGTGTGAAAAGTCGGATTGTCACATCATCCCCTTGTTGAAGGAATTTTCGTCCCGAAAATTAACAAGTGTTAAGAGTAGTTAGGAAACTACTTACGAGTTTAAATCGTACGTGTTAGTGTGATTTGATCATTCTGTGTGCTTGTGTGTACTCACACACAAAGTCCAATGCTTGCAACATCACAACTTAATTGTGATCTGTTTTGCGTGTACACTAGTTAGTTCACCTAACTGTGACTGTTTGTGTTTGATCATACTGTGTTGTGTAACCTCACACCTAGTGAGTGTCTGAAACTGTTTGTACTATGCAACCCCGCACATAGCAAAGTGTATATAACCAATGTACTATGCAACCTCGCACATAGCAAAATGTATGTAACCAATCATGTATGTACTACCATAACATGTAACATATGAAATGTAGCACATAAAACATATAAAATGTAATGTAGCACAAATATTTGTAACAAAATCAATTGAATAAATAAAACGTGCTTACAGTTTGAAATTTGCAGTGTTGATGTGTGAAAGCATCACGTCATCCCCTTGTTGAAGGAAATTTCGTCCCGAAATTTAACGTGCGCTCTCAGTGTTAGCAGTAGCTGTCTTGAATAGATGAGGATATTTCTTCATCATTTGATCTTCCCGTTCCCATGTGAATTCAGGACCCCGTCTTGAATTCCATCGGACTTTGACTATTGGAATCTTGCTTTGCTTCAGTTGTTTGACCTCTCGGTCCATGATCTCTGCTGGTTCTTCAATGAATCGCAGTTGTTCATCTACTTGTATTTCTTCCAACGGTACAATCAATGTCTCATCAGAAAGACATTTCTTTAAATTCGACACATGAAAGACATCATGAACTCCACTGAGTTCTTCCGGTAGTTTGAGTTGGTACGCAACCGGACCAATCCTTTTCAGAATCTCAAAAGGTCCTACGTAACGTGGACTAAGCTTGCCGCGCTTGCCGAATCGTATCACACCTTTCCAAGGTGATACCTTTAGAAGAACTCGGTCTCCTATTTGAAATTCCAACGGCTTGCGACGTTTGTCTGCATAACTCTTCTGTCGATCTCGAGCCGCTGCCATACGGTTCCGGATTTGAACTATCTTCTCTGTTGTCTCGTGCACCAGTTCAGGACCTGTTAACTGACTGTCCCCAATTTCAGCCCAGCAAACTGGTGAACGACATTTGCGACCATACAAAGCTTCAAACGGTGCTGCTTGAATACTTGTATGATAACTATTGTTGTAAGAGAATTCCACCAACGGTAAATGATTCTCCCAGCTGTCACCAAAGTCAATTACACAAGCTCGTAACATATCCTCGAGCGTTTGAATTGTTCGTTCACTCTGACCGTCGGTCTGTGGATGATAGGCGGTACTCATATCTAAGCGAGTCCCCAATGACTTATGAAGAGATTTCCAAAAATTTGAAGTAAACCGGGCATCCCGATCTGATATGATAGAAATTGGCACACCATGCCGTGCTACTACTTCCTTAATGTAAATACGAGTCAACTTCTCCATCTTGTCAGTTTCTTTGATTGCTAAGAAGTGTGCAGATTTCGTTAATCGATCGACAATTACCCATATCGTATCACAACCACTTGGTGTACGGGGTAACTTAGTAATGAAATCCATCGAAATCTGTTCCCACTTCCACATCGGTATCTCTGGTTGTTGCAATAAACCAGATGGTTTCTGATATTCGACTTTGACTTTCGAACAAGTCAAACATTTGCTAACGTACTTAGCAATATCAGCTTTCATGTGAGGCCACCAATACAGTGCCTTCAAATCATGGTACATCTTGTCTGATCCCGGATGGACTGAATATCTGGACTTGTGCGCTTCGTCCATCACGAGTTCCCTTAAACCTCCATACAAAGGTATCCACATTCGATCAATGAAATAACGAATTCCATCAGGTTTAACATTCAATTGTTCTTCCATTCCTCGTAAAGATTCCGGTACTAAGTTTTCCGCTTTCAAAGCCTCAATCTGAGCACTATGTACCTTGTCAGGTAAGTCAGTGTGTATTGTCATCATAAGTGCACGAACCCGTCTTGTTCCCGTTGTATCTTTTCTGCTCAAAGCATCGGCTACCACATTAGCCTTTCCCGGGTGATACTTAATCGCACACTCGTAATCGTTCAACAACTCGACCCATCGTCGTTGTCTCATATTGAGCTCCTTCTGATCAAAGATATGTTGCAAACTCTTATGATCAGTGTAAATGGTACACTTAGTTCCATACAGATAATGCCTCCAAATCTTTAAAGCAAAAACCACTGCTCCTAGCTCCAAGTCATGAGTAGTGTAATTCTTTTCATGTGTTCGTAGTTGTCTGGAAGCATAAGCGATCACTTTATCCCGTTGCATCAACACACATCCTAAACCCTGTCCAGATGCGTCACAATACACCGCAAAGTCTTCCGTTCCTTCCGGTAAAGACAGAATCGGTGCGCTGCAAAGCTTCTGTTTCAATAACTGGAATGCAGCTTCTTGTTTATCCGTCCAGTTATATTTTGTTCCTTTGTGCGTCAGAGCTGTAAGTGGTTGAGCGATCTTTGAGAAACCTTCAATGAATCGTCGATAATAACCCGCCAAACCAAGGAATTGTCGTACCTCGGTAGGGGTCTTTGGCGCTTCCCAATTCTTAATCGCTTCAATCTTCGCTGGATCAACATGTATACCCTTTTCATTAACAATATGCCCCAAAAACTGTACTTCTCGCATCCAAAAATCACATTTCGAGAACTTAGCGTACAGTTGTTCCTGTTTCAGTAGCTCTAACAGTAATCGAAGATGTTCGGCATGCTCCTCCTCAGACTTTGAATAGATGAGAATGTCATCGATGAAAACAATGACAAACTTGTCCAGATAAGGTTTACAAACACGATTCATGAGATCCATGAATACAGCTGGAGCGTTTGTCAACCCAAATGGCATGACCAAGAACTCATAATGGCCATATCTTGTCCTGAATGCTGTCTTCGGAATATCCTCCTCCTGAACTCTTAGTTGATGATAACCCGACCTGAGATCAATCTTCGAGTAGTAACTCGAACCTTGCAACTGATCGAACAGATCGTCAATCCTGGGTAACGGATACCGGTTCTTGATAGTAACCTTGTTCAATTCCCGGTAATCGATACACATTCGGAAAGTTCCGTCCTTCTTCTTTACAAACAATACTGGAGCTCCCCACGGTGAAAAACTAGGTCGTATGAAACCCTTATCCAACAATTCTTGCAATTGTGTGGATAACTCTTGCATCTCAGACGGTGCAAGTCGATAAGGCGCCCTAGCTATCGGTGCTGCTTCTGGTGTAAGGTCGATTCGGAATTCCACCTGTCTCACAGGCGGTAATCCCGGCAAGTCTTCTGGAAATACCTCCGGAAACTCACAAACTATAGGTATATCTTCAAGTTTCTTCTCAGCTACCGGCTTTTCAGTTATAAGTGCTATAACTGCCGTATGACCTTTCCGCAGACATTTGTGTGCTTTCATACAAGATATGAGACGCAGTGGCGTACTGCTCTTCTCTCCTTGTACATATAATGTCTCTCCCTGCGGAAGAGGTATACGAACAATCTTCTCATGGCATACAATTTCAGCCTGGTTCTTAGACAACCAGTCCATGCCAATAACTACATCAAAACTGCCTAAGGCAATAGGCATCAAATCAATCTCTACTGTCTGCCCCATCAAATCAAGAATACATCCCTTATAAATGTTCTCTACTACAATCAACTTACCATCAGCTAACTCCACAGTATAGGGACTATCTAAGGCAGTGGGACTAACATCTAGTAACTTAACAAGTGAACTAGATACAAAGCTCCGATCGGCACCGGTGTCAAATAACATAGAGGCATAGTGATTATTTAAGAGGAACGTACCCGTAACAATGTTGGGATCCTCCCGCGCTTGACGTCCTCCAATCACGAACGCCCTGCCTCTAGCACCGTTGTTGTTATTATTGTTGTTGTTGTTGTTGTTGGTGCCATTGCCATTACCGTTGCCACTCCCATTACCATTACCATTATTGTCCCCGCCTTTCTTAAGTTGTGGGCAATCTTTCTTGAAATGACCCATCTTGCCGCACTCAAAACAACCTTTCTGCGCGTTGTTTTGATTGTTATTCTGGTTGTTATTATTGTTCTGCAGCTCTCCGCGACAATCCTTAGCCGCATGTCCAATCTTGCCACACCTCAGGCACTTAGCTTTATCACATTGGTTACCCGCATGATGGTAACCACACCTGTTGCACTTGGGGTGCTTACCAATATAGCCCCCTGACGATGATGATTGCTGACCACTGTTTGAATTATGATAGGACTTGTTCGAGTCCTGCTTCCTGTTCTGCTGTTGGTTATTACCCTTGTAGTTGTTGCTTTCCCACTTCCTCTTGTGATCTCCTACCTTAGTAGCAGATGTCCGCTTAGGCAGGGTTCCCTGTAACACTGCCTGATCAGTAAGCTGATGTGCTAGACGAACGGCTTGTTGGATGGTGGTGGGATTTGCTGAAGTGACCATCCCCTGAATCTGAGGCACTAGTCCTCCAATATACCGTTCAATCCACTTACTGACTGGAGTAGCCATATGTGGTAGCAGTCTGGCCAGTTCATGCGATCTGGTCGTATATTCCTCAATGTTTGACCCCTCCATCTTGAGGTGCCAATACTCTTCTTCCAACTTCTGCATTTCACTACGAGGACAATACTCCTCTTGTAGTAAGGTTTTGAAGTTGTTCCAGGTCAATGCATTTGCTTCACCCAACCCCAGGGTCTGAACATTGGAGTTCCACCAAGTCAGGGCTGGACCCTCCAAAGTTCCAGTAGCAAATTTCACTTTGTTGTCATCCGGGCAGTTGCACATCTCGAACACAGATTCAGCTTTTTCAATCCATCGGAGGAGTCCTATAGCTCCCTCCGACCCTTTGAAGTTGTGAGGTTTGCAGTCCAAGAACATCTTGAACGTGCAGACTTGTGGGTTAACCAACCCCCCAGCTGGACCCTGTGGCCCTGTGTTGTGTGTCTGAGCATACTGTGCAATAGCCTCTGCGACTCTATTGTTGATTAGCTCATTGAGCTCAGCAACAGTCATATGTACGTTTCCCTCAGCCATCAGTTTCCTATTTATAAGAAGTGTTAGCACGAAGTCAAAATCCAATGTAACATGTGTAAGTAAAACAACAAACACAACATGTAATATAATCAACACAGTTATTGGAAACAAACAATAATTCTTCCATAAATAGAAACTTCTTTGAATACAATACTTTTGAAATGAAATACAAAATTTCAAACCACTAATGTAGGAACACAACCCGTTCCTAATAAGTTTAAATAAAACAGAAAGTAAAAGAAAGAAAATCAATCGTCCTCAACAGTGGATTCAGGATCGGACTCAGCAACTGGTGCTGGTTCCTCCTCCTCATCCTCGTCCTGTTCCTCATTCTCAACTACTACTAGATCCTCTAAAGCTTCAATCCTGCCCTCCAAGATCTCGGCTCGGTTCTCTGACTCCTCTAAACGACCAATCATGTTCACCATCTCATCCCGCATGTCATGAACTAGATGGGCAAGTTCATCCTGCCTCTCAATGGCATCCCATAACTCCTGGGATCTCTGATAGAGCTTCTCCTCTGCTGTATCCACGTCCTCGCGCAACTTGGCGATCTCCTCTGCGTCCGTCCTTTGCCTCTTAGGCTCAGGAGCGTCCAGTACGGGTGGTGGATGTGTAGATGGTCCTGCAGCATAGAGTCCCTGGGTATTCACCCATGGTGCCTCCACCGGATCCTCATCCGGGTCCTCAACTGGATCCTCATCTGGATCCTCCTCTGGATCCTCATCAGGATCCTCGTCTGGATCCTCCTCCGGATCCTCCTCCGGGTCTTCCTCCGGATCCTCCTCTGGATCGGAGTCCTCCATCTCATATGGTGGAGGTGATGGAATGGGTGGTGGTGGTGACGATGGTGGTGCCGGAACTATCGGCTCCTCGTCCTCTGAATCATCAAGGATAATATACGGAACTGATGATGAAGCCATGCCTGTTACATAATATCATATGTAAGTGCAGTGCCATGGAATACGTAAGCAAGTCAATTACATAATGTCATATGTAATTTCTAAGCAATGTGTATAAGCAGATGTGTCTAATGTCTAACAGTCATAGTCTAGGCCTACAAATGCAAACCTAGTTCGCTATAACCAATGGCTCTGATACCAATCTGTCACACCCCCAATTTCAACTAACGGAATCACACCGTTTGGGAGCATGACAAACCAGGATCTCAGATCATTAGACATAGCGAAGACCTCTATATGAATTTCAAAAACATACGTTGGTCTTTAAAACAAACATAATAACCAGAGTTTACAAAAAGTGCGGAAGCGTTTAAAAACCATAAACAGTTGTAAATCAAACATTACAATTCAAAGTACTTAAATATTCATATTTAAATAATCAAAGTAAAAGAAATGCATGAGACTCTATCTTCCTAGTCCATGCCAGCTGTTACGCGCGCCTTAGCGTCCTGAGAAAACATGCAAATCAAGTCAACACAAAGGTTGGTGCATAACACAGGTTTTAAGTAATCATAGTGTTCAAAACATCAGTTTGAATAACATGTTGTAGATAACATAATCACAATTGCACAGTCATGATAGCTAGTCATATAACTATTTACATACGTGTTCGACACCGAAGCTGACTAGTTGCCATGCTATAGCATGTTTTCGCCTTGCCACTATTGTCTATCACAACAATAGTAAATGTGTGTTTGGTCAGTCAAACACCTGCGTAGATCCCATCTACCAGGTGAGGTTTGTCAAACCTAATAGATCTATTTCCAACTACCACGCTTTGCATTACAGCAAACTAAACGGTTCGAGGTGTGTAAGGACTTTCAAGTTGATATGTTTTCACATAATGTAAACAGATAACTCATGCAAGTGTTATGTATCTAAAAATCAGTTTGTCGCACATGTTTTCTCCCCCAAAACAGTTTAAAATAAGAAAGGGGCCGTGTACGCACCTTTGATAATAGTGGAATGATCAAACACGTGTGAACTTGCGTAGAAATCTTCTACAAAGAATCTGTGATTTAAACAATAACCTATTGTTATTCGAATAATCGTTTTGTGCTTAAAATCACATACGTATCAACATACGTATGTTAGATTTGCTAAAGTTGTGCATACGAAAGTACGCGTGCCATTTAAATCGTTTAAATAAAATCACATTTGATTTTATTTAATTAAACGTAATTATACGCGATTTCGTGTTCGGATTAAAATATGAATTTTATCATTTCAACACGTTCGTATTCTCGTTACGGTTCCAACGCAACTTGAACGGATCGAATCGGAGTTCGTATGCGAAAGTTATGCTAAAAAATACTAAAAATGATTTTTAAAACTCAAAATGGTTGGGCCGGGACTCGAACCCGCGACCCTCAACTCCACACACACCCATCCTACCATCTGCTCTCGGCAGTTTTTATTGATGGATCATGGCCCTTACTTGTTTTAAGCCCAACCGGCCCTATTTCCTTTTGTTTAATCATAGCCGAAACAATCATGAATCCAATTGAGCCCCAATTCGATCATAATCAAGCTTGTAATCATGGGGTTATGTTTCTAACTACTTAAACGACTTTATACCAAGATTCAATTTGAAAATTAACCAATATAACTCGGTTAATCGAATGTTTAAACATCCGAACATAAATTTATCCATTTCTAATCAAATCGATTAAATTCATGATCAATCGTTCTTAAATTCTTAGGGTTTTCCTTTAACATAGCATTTCTAATCTTTCTGTGCTATAAATTTTGATTATCCCAGACATCTAGTTCGAATTCCCCAACCTCATTTTTAACCGAAGAACCCTAATCCAAAAATCATTCAATTCGATATCTTCTGATGAAATTTCTATAACACTACCCTTAATCGGCACTCTCTGAACCTACCCATGCTATTGAATTCGATTCTTAAACCCATTTGTATAAAAATCCCCAAAGTCGTTATACATAAGGAACCCTAGAATTTAAATCCATCGAATCGTTGTAATTTAGTGGAATTGATACATGATTTAGCTTATACGAAGCCTTCTGAAACTAGAGGTGATAATTAATTCGATTCTAAGGCTCATATGATTAAAAACCCCCAAACCCGATTCTTAGATGAACCCTAATAATCGAATCCGTAAAATTTGATATTAGAACCTGAAAGGATCATAGGGATTTGTTTAGTCGAGTTATTATGATCATGTAGAAGTGAATATTTACCTGGATTAATGTAGAATCGTGCTAATTCGACTAAAGGCTTCGATTTCGATTACTCCAAACCAAATTCTTCAATCTCGAACTGTCAGGACTGAATTGTGATATGTGAAATACTCTGAGAGGGCCGATTAGACTTTCTGTAAGTTCAATTTCAAGAAATGAAGTCGAATCGTGCGAATTTTATACCCATTGATAACGGTTACGGCTCTTGAGTGTGATGTGAGTTTTAATTCGATATTAATCATGAAATTAAACGGTTCATTGATGATAATTATCATCCTAGTAATGATTTATACCGTTTAACTTGGCTATTAACTCGAATTTACATTGGGTTCTTGAGTTACCCATTGAAAGTGACGAATTTTGACTTCACAAAGTCAAAATTACAAATTTCAATTAGAACACACTCCTAATCCTTGCTGTTTTGATATTCGACCTAGTATTCCAGAAATTTATCATTCAATCCTTGCAATAGAAGTGTTATGCAACCGATTTAATCCATTTAGTCCCCAATTATTTAATATGGATTGATTTCCTATGACTTCCTTAGTTTTCGGTTAATAAATTAAACCAAATTCCCACTTTGGTATAAATTGGGCCAATTGAGATATTATTGGGCTAGGTTAACCCAATTGGGCCTCCTAAATACTATTGAACCTTTCCTGGATTCATTGACCTCACTGAATATAATTGGGCCTACTTTGGTCTTAGTGGGCCTACTTGGATCTCAGTGGCCTTCCTTGTTTCCATTGGACCTAAACTGATCTTATTGGGCCTACTAGACTTTGTTGGGCCTTCATTGGCCTTGTTGGGCCTTCATTGGCCTTGTTGGGCCTGTTGGACCTTCATTGGTCTTATTGGGCCTTGATTGGCCTTATTGGGCCTGTGATAGCCCCAACTCCCGTTAACAAGGTTAGTGTGAAAAGTCGGATTGTCACAGGTTGTAGTCACGCGTTACATGTTTCCTTTAGGTAATCGGATACTGAGTCCCTATGATTATAAAAAAAATAATGAATAGTGTAATACAAGTGTTTAATGCATATCAAAACAAAAAAATGAATAGTGTAATACAAGTGTTTAATGCATATGAATGCTTGATTTAGATCGGGAAAAACTTATTCTTTTTATCTAAATCAATATTATTCACTTATAATTCATTCCTCTATTTTTAAGTTATGAAGTTTAGATGTGGATTTATGATGATTTCCATTAAGTAATGAACTTGCCATTATTGACAAGGATTTCCAGCTTACATGCTTCACTAAACATGAATTTGATTTAATAACAAACAAGAGCATTTAGATTATCCCCATTCATGATCATTTGAATGGGTTGTTCGGCATTTTGCAAATAAAAAAAAGGAAAGATAAAAGTTTGGCAACCAAAGTTCATGATCAAGTTGGTAGACCAACCCTGGTCGCCAACTTTTCTTAAAACCTTTTCTAATTTATTGAGCCACATGTATTTTTGTGATTGATTAATTTTGTTAGTTTGAGTTGGTTGTGAATGAGAGTGAAAAATTAAGTTTGGTTGGTTGTATATATGAAAAAGAGAGAAATTAATATTTTATGGAATAGTTTTGGTTGGTTGGTTAGTTGTGGATGGGAGTGGTCTTAGTGAATTTTTATTTTTAAGTAAAGTATAAGAGAGAATATATGAAGACATACATTATCATTACCACAAAATATGGTAGATAGGTTGTTTCAAATAAGCCTCATGCCTCATAAATATATATTATAATAACCAACATAAATATGTTAACCGATTAACTATATATCAGCCATTGATTTAATATAAAACAATCAAAATTCAAATGTAATTGTTTAGATTGCTTTAGGGTAAGATGGTAAATCCTATCTATCAAAATAAAATTTAACATGGTGGTGACAAGTATCATATATCTTGTTTGACATTTATATTTTAATTTTAAAAAAGTTTACCCTCAAACTTTTTAAAATAAAAGGGGTTTTATCATGTGAATATATAAAGTTATTGCATGATTATTCTATTTTTTGCAACAATTGTGTGATTATCAGACAATTTTGTATTTTAATATCTCAATATATATAAATCATGCAAATGTAGCTTATAAACAATTAAAATGATGCAAGTTAGATTTTGTCTCGAACTAAAAATCAAACATAATCTTCTTTTAAAAAAGATTCACGTAATTAGTTTTTATTTGAAAGGAATAATAACAAAATTTCAATTTAAAATAATAATCACGCAAATATTATGTGTAATAATAACGGATTATTATTATATATATTAAAAACAACTCAAAGGAATAATAAGTTTTGCTTTTTCGATTTTGGTCACCAAAACTTTATATAATATAAAGTTTTATTTTTTTTTTAGAGTTAAGTGCCATTTTGGTCCTTGTGGTTTTACCATTTTTGCCGTTTTCGTCCCTGTGGTTTGAATTTTGCCATTTTGGTCACTATGGTTTCATTTTATTGCCATTTTCATCCCTATGGTTTCCATTTTATTGCCATTTTAGTCCAATTTAATTTAAAATTTTGGACTAAAATGGCAAATTTTATCAAACCATAAGGATGAAAATGGCAATAAAATGAAACCATAGTTACCAAAATGGCAAAATTCAAACCACAGGGACGAAAACGGCAAAAATGGTAAAACCACAAGGACCAAAATGGCACTTAACTCTTTTTTTTATTTTAACCACTAAAACTTTTAAAGTTTTGTTTTTTAGATTTTTGCTACTAAAACTTTTATATATTATAAGGTTTTGTTTTTCCGATTTCTGCCACTAAAACTTTTTAAAGTTTTGTTTTTCTATTTTGCCCACTAAAACTTTTATATAATATAAAGTTTTGTTTTTTTGATTTTGGCCACTAAAAGTAAAGTTTTGTTTTTTCGATTTTGGTCACTAAAACTTTTATATAATATAAAGTTTTGTTTTTTCTATTTTTGTCACTAAAACTTTAATATAATATAATTTTTTTTTCGATTTTGGCCACTAAAACTTTTTAAAGTTTTGTTTTTTCGATTTTGGCCACTAAAACTTTTATATAATATAAAGTTTTGTTTTTTCTATTTTTGTCACTAAAACTTAATAGTAAAGTTTTGTTTTTTCGATTTTGATCACTAAAACTTTTATATAATATAAAGTTTTTTTTTTCGATTTTGGCCACTAAAAATTTTTAAAGTTTTTTTTTTTTATTTTGGCCACTAAAACTTTTATATAATATACAATTTTGTTTTTTCGATTATGGCCACTAAAACTTTATAGTAAAGTTTTGTTTTTTGATTTTGGTCACTAAAACTTTTATATAATATAAAGTTTTGTTTATTTAATTTTTGCCACTAAAAGTTTTAAATTTTGTTTTTTTTTTTGATTTTGTATAATTTTATGTTTATATATATAATTGTATAGAGTTTGTGATGAAAGATTTGATTTTGCTATATAACTTATGATTTTGCAAATGATATATAATACGCGTTATCGGAAGTGTACTGTGATAACCCGCCGCAACGCGCGGGTGGGATTAAACCTAGTTTTATATGAAGGTGTAAGTGATAATAACTTAAAATGTTAGGCAAGCTTGTGTGGTAACTCTGATTTCCTTTGTACGCTTTAAGCCTTCGAAGTTCGAACAATAAAAAAACCTTTATATTTTTATATTTTTATTTTTATTAAATTTTCATGCATTTTATAAACATATAAACAAAAATTTAACAGGCGTTACGGGTTTCTTCTATGTAGTTGTGTTAATTAAACTCCGTAGCCGAATCCGAAATATCCGAAAAAATCGGATATCTGAAAGTTTGGATATCCGAAATTTCGGATTCTGATACCTATTTTGAAAAATTTTCGGATAGTTCGGATATCCGAAATTTTTGTGTGTGGATATGCGGATACTTTTTTCGGATATCCGGATATTTTTCGGATATTTGGATATCGGAAATATATATTTTTAAAATTTTTTAATTTGTTTTCCTAATTTCGGATATCCGAATCCGGAACTTCAAATACCTGAAATGTCAGATTCGGATTTACATATTAAAAATCATTATCAGAAATTTTTGAATATTCGAAAATGAACACAGTTTTGTCATTCTATGTACCTTATTTTATTTTATTTTATTTTATTTTATTTTATTTTATTTTATGCATCTTCTATGCATATACAGCCCCTTATCTTCTACTCTCAATTTTGCCCTAGAAATACAATGTTCTGTGCTATACAAGTCCACACCGTATTTCTTATTTGACGTATTCCGTCTTCTAAAGGATTGAATCTTCTTCCTAATCTTAATTCAATCCAATTGTTGTGGAGAATCAATAATTTTTTGATCCGGTGGTGCTTATTGCGGTTAGGGTTTTTGTTCCAACAGTTATATGGCGGATTTAGGGGAAGAAGACGAGTACGAGAGTGATCCAGAGCAAGCGAAGCTTTCGCTGAAGATGCAGCGGAGGAGGGAGGCGAGTGACGACGACGACGATGCGAGAGTTAGGGCCAGGGAGATGGTTAACGATTCTAGGGTTTCGGATTACGAATATGATGGTGTTGGTGCTGCGTCAGAGTATGATGATGAAGAGTTGGTTGAGGAAGTTGGAGGTGTGATTGAGGGGGGAAATGATCGAGCGGATGGGGGGCTTGGGTGTGTTGATCAGTTTGATGATAGTGCTGATGGGCAAGGGGAAAAGAAGGAGAACGAGCCGTTTGCGGTGCCTACTGAGGGTGCGTTTTACATGCATGATGATCGGTTTGGAGAACGTGCGGGCAGGTGATTATATTACTAAATAATTGAAGAATTGAAATTTGGGTTATAGATTCAATTAGGATGATCATTTAAATTGTTGTAGCTTTGGTTTTACATGTTAGTTTAATCAGTTTCATTGTTACAAGGAAGTGTCTTTATATGTTTTCGGGTGATGCATGCTGAAGGCAAATTGCATTTGAATCATTTAGAATATAATCGTCGCAAATTTTGACAACACTGACTTAAGTATTCATGCATTATTTACTAGAATTCATGAGCTTTCTGTTGTAGCTTTACTACCATTTGCTCTTTACTGTAACCACCCAACTTTGATTTACACTTGTTATGATCATTTTAAGATGCAACCAGAAACTTGGCCCTTGCTTTGTGGCGGGTTGAATTTAGAAATTGTTTGAAAGTTTTACCAACATTACATGTATACATAGCTCATCAAAGTAGCGTTATATGTAGTAGTAACTTAGTTAAAGCATTCATTTATATTACTCTTATTTTTTATTTAACTTGTACACTATTTAATGTGTCAATTATTTAACCCATGTAAAACATGGGTTTCTAACATGTTATATGTAATTAAGATTATTAATATATAAATAAACACTGCGCGATGCAGTATGTTTGCAAACGTCATTGAGTGTGTTTTGGTGGTGACATTAATTTGGTAAAGTACATAGAAGAAATGTATGAAGTTGCAACTGCTAAGTTGATTAGGTCTAAACATATATAGAAAGGACTATCACACAATTGACTTGAAAAAAACCGTATTTTGGATGAAAATATGTTTTTAACAAAATTTATGCTAGTATGCTAAGGAAAAACAATAAAGCACAACCGCAAATTAGTTCTTAACAAAAGTTAACGAAGAAAAATCAGAATATATATATCTATATTTACAGGAGTAAACTTGAATATTTTGAAAAATTAATAAGAGTAAAAGTTATTTAGAAATCTTGAGAAGCTGCGAAGGCATTTAGGAATGTCCACCGACATTCTTAAATGAGTTATATAGGAATTGGCAATTTATAGTATGGCATTATATTATGTGCAAACATTGTAAATAAAGTGGAGGATAAGGTAGCAATACTGAGTTTTTCTTATCCAAAGATTCCAATCTCTATAAGCTAATATAGCCTTCTCCTTAAGCTTAGATAGGTTGGAATTTCAGCAAATTTGGAAGGAGAGGTGTTCGCATAGTATATAAACATGAAGACTATTTGTTGGAAACATGTCTCTTAGTGAATAACTGTATAAAATATTGCTTCATTTTCCCCATTTAGCATATGGCTGGACATAACCAAATTTGCTTTTTGGGCTTCTACTTGATGAATTGTACTGTTTCCATAGTTGTCAAAAGCCCTCGGGCACTCGCCTAGGCCCCAAAAAAAAGCCAGGCGTATGAATGGCGCCTTGTGGCAGCCTAAGCGCACTCCGGTGACTTTCCGGCTAGATTCCGACAAAATTTTGTGATATCCAGCAATGTTCAAAAAAATCCAACCATAAACCAATCTAAAATAACCATAAAAATGTTTTATATTTTAAAAACTCTATATAAGTAGATTATTAATTGTTTTATAGTTAGACTTTATATATTTTTCTAAATTTTTTTAAGCTTAAAACATACCAAACGTCTAAAAATGGTAACTTAATACTATGCGCCTAGTTTAAAAAAGCCCTCTCTTTTTTTGCGCCTTACGCCTAGGCTCTGGGCGTGGCTTATGCGCCTTGAGTGCGCCTTGTGCCTTTGACAACTATGACTGTTTCTGGTGCTGTTGTATGTTACCATGTTCAAGAAAACTAAATCAGACACTATGAATTGTTTCTTTGTTTTCTCATATATCCAAGCTGCTAGCTGAACAATTGTTTCTTTTGTTTCAGTCTTGTTGTTATACTATCTTTCATAGTTTAAAAAAACTTTCTGAGGCTCGCCTTGAGGCTTACGCCCCGGCTGAGGCGTTGGAAAAAAGCTTATGAGGCTTAGCCTCATGGGGGTAGCTGGAACCTACGCCTCAGTCTGTCAAGGCGGTCTGAGGCTGTGAGGCGAGGCTTTGAGGCTTAAGACTCACTAAACGAACCTTATATTTTCCTTGTAATATATTTTGACCTATTTTGGACCCTTTTTGACCCGTTTGATAGAAAACACGATAGCCACCCAAACTCAAATTAAATTAGAACACAACTTTTCTCTCAGACTTCAAACCCGCACTTCATCCATTATCCCCCTAGACTTCGTACGCACACTTCACTCTTCCATTCTCCCAGACTTCGAAAGCTTCCATTCTCTTGGATTTTATATTCGATAAGATGAATATTTGGTGTAAATTATATACACTAAGAAATAAAAAAAAGTTTATAAGGAAGACTAATCTAAAAAATAACGAGGATCTGATAGTTTGCGAAGAGGTTTTGTCGGATGATGAGTGGATAGTCAACCCAAGTTTTGACGAAGATGACATTAGTGGAGCTAGCGGATCAAATAGGGAAGAAGTTAGAGTTCATTATCTAGGAAAAGAAAAAGCGTTAAAGTTAATTTGGTTGATGAAGATGACGATGAGGAACTAAATTTGGTTAATAAAAACATTGAGAATGATCGCAGAAGAAAAAGAGTTTTATAATATTTAAATCTCATAATATTATTAAATTAGGTTATTGAAGTATTTTTGCTTAAATTGTGATACTTATGACGTTTGTTTTATATTAAATTGTGATTTTATGAGACGTATCTATTATTTTAATTATTTTTTAATAATGTTTTGAGGCTTACGCCTCGGTCCGCCTTGAGGTTTACACCTCGCGAGTCTAACAGAAAGCGCCTCAAGGCTTGTTTCCGTTCTTTTAGTATCTTTTTTAGGATATAAACAAACAAACTTACCCAGTATATACCCACTATTTAGTAGAGTCTGGGGGGGGGGGGGGGAAGATGGACACAAACCTTACCCGTATCTCAGCAGGGATAGAGAGGCTGCTCTGAAAGAGTCCCCGACTCAAAGTTATCGTTTGACATCATCCCAACGCTTTTAACGTTATTTTCACAAAATAAGTAAAATAACGTTAAAATTAGTCTAATATTACTTTTGCCCCTTGAGGGCTCTATATACGTTAAAATTAGGATATGTGAGTACTTTTTTTTTTCATATCTAGTGTCATTTTATGTGTGACATTCTTTACAAGTTTTTCCATGCCTTTTGATGATACTTTAAAGTATAAAGTTCTGTGTATGATTGTAGACGAACTCTTGGCGATAGGAAGTTGAGAGATGACAGCAAATGGGGCCATGACAAATTTGAAGAAATGACTGGGCTGGATAGACATTATGATGAGGTGAACCATTGTTTTTGATTGACATGTTTATTAACGTATATATTTATGCACATACTTTTTGTGCTCTAATATCTGCTGTATTATCAGCGTAGAAGGGGTCCCAGGGGTCGTAATCGAGCTCGTGGTAGAAATCAAGGTGAAGTTCGTGGATATCCTAAAAATTACAAAAATGATAACAATAATCAGATGAATGGACACAAGTCTGTAAGAGGCCGAGGCCCTAGAAGATATCAATCTTCTATACAAAACACTTTTGAGACTCCTGCGCAAAGCAGACAGTAAGTAAGATATCAATGATTTATAGTTTTTCAGTTATTACTTGCATAAATTTTCAGTTTTTCATTGATTTGTAACTATTTCAGGTCTGCCAAACCATTGGCAAAAACCTCACATGCAAGTTCAGGAAGAGCATCTGCTGCCACATCAACATTAGAACCTGCTCATGCCACTGCTAGGGAAGATGTTGCATCAAATTTGAATTCTGCTTCTTCACCATTTTATCCTTCTGGTTCTTCAAATAAAGAAACTAACTTGACTCAGAAAAAAGATGCTCAAAGTGGATCATTTAACCAAGGCCCACATCCTCCAGCCATGGCTGAGAATTATCCAAATTTTCAGTCCAATATTCCACGGGGAAGAAACATCTCAGATTCAGTAGGTATGGAGAAGCTTTATATAGATGATTCAATCTCTAAGCCTCTAATCAATTTGCAGTCACGGTCTGTGGGGAGAGGCCCATTTTCATTCGGACAAGTGGCCTATCAACCAGTGCCATCTCAGCACATAAATAGGCACAATCTCCATCCATCTGGTAAGCAATTTGGGGCTCGATCTGCTAGTGGGTCCAGAGCGTCTTCCCCGCCAAAAGCATCTGGTCACACACATGGTTTTGAATCTATAGATGTGGAATCTTCTACAGAATTTAATGATTCTAAGACTGTGCTGGTTGGAAAAGGAAAAGGAAAAGGCAGCATTCCAATCAGTGGAATGGGCTCGTTTTCTTATGGTGATCAAAATTTCTCTGGGGCTCCAACATTCTTACCAGGTGAATAAATTAATAGATAATATAAGAATTTAGAACATGTTTTATTAAATTAGTTTCTTGGAGACATGAAATGATGGCATGTAATTGTTATTTTGTGGATTGGTATATAGTTATGCAACTTGCCGGGCAGCACCCTCATGGTCTTGGAGTTCCTGCTGTTGGTATGGCCTTTCCTGGCTATGTTGGTCAACCCAATGGGATGGGAAATTCAGAGATGACATGGTACTAGAACTTAAGATTTGAAGTTTAGTTTTTATTTTGTTTTGCCTCGTGAACTGTAACATCATTGATGATGTCATACTAGGTTACCTGTTTTGGCTGGTGCTGCTGGAGCTTTAGGTGCTTCTGGACTAGGTGCACCGTACCAGTATATCACAATGGATGGTGCTTATAATGTTCATTCATGTGGCCAACCATCTTCACTAGCTTCTATAAAGTACAACAAATCTATGCTGAATATTATTTTCACATATTTTAATTTTACTGCAGTATTTTTACTTGGCTTTTTATTTATTTGATTTCCTTGCAGTAAAGACAATATTATGAATAAATCTAGCAGTGAAGTAAAACCTTCTCAAAAACCTGGTAAAACCAAATGTTGATTTTCAAACTTAATATTGTTAAACTTTTAATCAAGCTGCTAATTAAATTTGTTTTTTGCAGAGGTTGAAAAGGATGAGTTGAGACTTGAGACAACGGCAAAATAAAGCTCGCAGGCAAGAGTTTTTTAAACATTAAACATTTCTTTTAACCTTAGACATTTTATTGTGTGTGTTTGTTGCGGAAGGATCGATTTTAGTTATTTTGCTCTCTTTGCAGATACACTGAAATGAAATTTGACAAGTGAAGAATTAGATTGGTCAAAAGGCTATTGAAATTAGCTGAGAAGGGTCACTTTCCGACTAAAAACTTCCCTGATGAGTTCCTTGTTCTGAAATTCTGAGTGGTGTTTGTGGTTCTGTAGGCCTTAGGCCTTTTGTGATCTCCAGTTTACTCCTGGATCACTTTGGGCGGTTGCTGTTTCCCCATTTATTTATGGTAATTACCTCTTTTAAGCTATTTCTAATATAAGACTATCCACAGCGGTCACCCCACTGAAAACCCTTCCCCACTGAAATTTCATGCCACGTCATCACCCCACTGAAAACCTTAAACACCCACAATGGTCACCCCACTGAAAACCGTTCCCCACTATTCCACATCATAAAATATTTTTAATTATAATTTTGTTTATATATATATATATATCTTGGTTTTTGTTTTTTTTTGAACGGTTACAATTTTGAAGAAGAGAGAGAGGCAAATGGTGGAGAGAGAGAGATCAAGAGAGAGAAACACCACCACCACCTTGCCGGTTCGTTTCCGGCGAACCACGGCGGCGCCATCCACCAATCTCTACACCATCTTTCTCCTCTCGTCGCGAGGATTCCATCGGTGGTGTCTGTTTCGCCATCCGACGCCAACAACTCTGGCAAGATTCCGGTCTTCTTCTCCGGCGATCCACCTCCGGTCTTCTTCTCCGGCGAACGAGAAGTATCTTCAACATGGTGGGCCCTAAAAATATGTTTCACCAATGAAATGAGAGGAGTGGGAGCGGGGAGCGGGAGCCGTGTAACCTGAAATCTCGTCGCCGCAGGGGTGGCGTAGCGGTGTTCTAGCCGGGAGCCGCTGGCCACGTCGTCCCCGCGGATTCCGCGGCTCACCCACTGTGGGTAGTCTAATTTATAACATAGATTGAGGTGGTTGCTTCTATCATCCGTATCACCGCCTGAGTCGGCAGTAGTGTGGAGGTAGCAATGGCAATGGCAGTTCATTAGGTCATGACAGTAGAATTCTGGGACTGATTCCATTCCTTTCAGTAAATTATTACTTTAAAAAGATCCCAAAAAAAAACTTGTCGACCAAATACTTGTTTTTTACTCATTAGTTATATACAAACAAACTTACCCAGTATATTATATATGATGACAAATTGAAACTGTGTAGAAGATGTGGTATTGCTATTATTATCATCATTGTATTTGTGTAAAACTTGAATTCATGTGTTTTTTCATGGGGACTACTTGGCACTTTTAGACTAAGGTAATAATATTTTGTCTACAGTCAGGTGTGTGTTTGAAATCTCTGCTTCATGATACATCTTCATAGTAAAAGAATGCAGTCAGACATGTTGGCAGGACTTTTTTTTTTTTTGGACGTGAGGTATAAAAAATCGTACTTGTCAACTTGTAAACTTTTAAAACTGAATATAATCATGATCGTTGTTGTCTTTCTTTCCAATTTCAGGTATATTCTGGCTTGTTTCTTTATGTTTTTCGTTTGTGACCGTTGTCAACAACGCCTTCTGTAAAAACTATATTCAGGGGAGTAGTAAACGAAGAAGAGATACCAAGCAGTGGATTTGTTTTTAAGTTTGTTAGCTATGCTGAGTTTCTTTTTTCTTTTCTTTTTTTTTTTCTTTTTTTAATTATTGTTTTCTTTCCTATACTTGTTTTTAATGAGTTTGGAGGACCAAGTTGTGTTTGGGAGTTGGATTGCTGGTCTATTTTGCAGCTTGCTTTTTGGTTCATTATATTGTAGGACTTAGGCGAAGGTAAATGGTAATTTTGTTTGTTTTTATCCACCATTAGATTTGCAATAAATGGTGGCTTTGTTTTGTTCATCTTATTGTAGGCTTGACTCAATTTCTTGCCTGGTGTTACTTTGTATGTATAATTGGGTAATTGCTAGCTAATATGTTATTTAACAGTTGTACTTTTGTTAACTTTTCTGAGGTTGGTTTTTTATTGATCAATTATACGAGTATTTGTAACCTAACAATAGCATACATGCATTTTTTGTAAGAATAAAACTGATCATGAAGTTTGGTAAATTTTATTAACCTATTGTTCATCAAGTGCTGAGCTCGTAAGAAGTCAAACATTTAAACTTTGTTTAAGGCTTAATGGTTAAGATGTTGGTTGATTTATCTTTTTTTTATTATTATTTTGAACGGCAAAGTTCTCAATTGTGTGAACCCACTGTTTTCAGGTCAAGTTACAAAGGTTTAGTTACCGTGACCTCTCATGAGCCACAACAACCACCTCAGGAGGAAACTAGGAAAATCCACTGACCCATCTCAGACCCTCTTTTTTGCTGCGAGAGGGTTTGAACCAAAAACCTCTCATTTGGAAGAATCACAGTGTACCATTTAGGCAGTGCCTCATTTGATAAAGGTACTTTTTAGTAGAAAATGAAAAGTAGTTCTGATCCATTTAGAATTAGCTTTGTATTTTAATCATCAAGAGGCTTTTAAATAACTCTAAATGGTTAAAATCGCTCTTAAATCATTAAAAGGCTTTCAAACTACTCCTAGATTTAAGATATCCAAATTGCAAAAAATGTTTTTCATTTGATTTTGAACAAGCCATTGACTTGATATTGTGGATTTCCTTGACTCTGTATTAGCTTAGACAAACTTTCATATGAAATAAAGGATATGGATTGGGGGTGTTCATAATCATCACAAACCTTGGTTTTGATTAATGAAGCTCTAACATGTTTCAATTAAAATGAGAAGTTAAAAACAAAATAATTTTGGGGAGACCAACATGAAGTTTACATGAACTCTAATGAGGATTACAAGAGCCTTTTATTGCCTTAATTAATCTTATCTTAATTTCCTTTAATCACCATCAATACAATTTCTAATTCATTACCTTCAAATTTATAGAGAAACTACTTATTTCATCCCCACAAATTTATGAACCTTCCATCTTTCTTTAATCTTTGAAAATTTTGAAGTGAAGAACAATAAAATTCTAAGAAATTATCATCATCTTCCATT
The DNA here is from genome assembly GCA_009363875.1 of Mikania micrantha. Lineage (NCBI taxonomy): Eukaryota > Viridiplantae > Streptophyta > Magnoliopsida > Asterales > Asteraceae > Mikania > Mikania micrantha. Next base: position 77,948,892 of record CM018698.1, read on the forward strand.
TGGTAAAGTTATTATAATTGTTTTTTCATTCTTTTTTTATTATTTTCATTCCTATATATTCATGAGTTTTGTGAACAAACATCATCATCGTACTCAGTATATCTCACCATTAGTAAAGCTAAGGTAGGGTCTGAAGAGGGTAAGATGTAGACAATCTTACCTCTACCCTGTAGAAATAGAGATGATGCTTCCAATGAGACTTCCGGCTCATGATGCCCGACTAAACGACCAACCCATGGTTTTAACATTATTTTCACAAAAACAAAATAAAATAATGTTAAAACTAGTGCAACTTACTTTTTCCCCTTAAGGGCCCGACACATATATACATTATATACGCGCACCGCAAACGGGGCTTTTTGTGAACAAACATGTGGATTTAAATAGATGTTCATGTGTTTCCATAACCCCTCATGCATGAGTTCATATGCAATTCTTATGCTTCCATGTGAAAACCCTTAGAATCTAAAATCTCTTTTCTTAAAATCTTAACAACTTTGATGACAAAATTTTACATAGAAGCCATAATCTATACAAAATATGATATTAATACATCATAATAAACATTAAAAGTTTCAAAACATAATTCTTTTTGAAATTACATAAAACAACAAATTGCAAATTTCTTAAAGCAACCTAATTAGAAATTTTACCCAACTTCAATTCATCATAAATTCATAATTCAATCAATTTTCATTCAAACTTGAACGATTCTTATGCATAAATTTTATTTTCAAGGCACAAGACAAATTACTGTGTGGCCTAAGCTTAAGCTAAAAAATAAGGGATATACTTAATAAATTATAGAAAAATTACCCAAATCATGTTAATATATGTAGGTAAAACTGTAAAAGGTGTAAAAAACCTATGATCAAATAAAATCATTTGATAAGTCAAATAATTTAACACAAAATACCAACAAAAATTGAAAAAAATTCAAGTAAGGGTTAAAAGTAATGTTTTTGACGAAAGTAGCTTTTACAATGTAAAATGAATACAAACACGAAAGAAAACACCTTATAAGTATCATAAATATTGTGTTTTTCAAATAAAATTCATATGGTTGAACAATAACACAAACAAAATTAATTTTGGGAGACTAAATGTCTTGAAATGACTTACTTTACTAGACAATACAATGACAATTATTTGAATATTTTCTTGATTGAGATTATTTGGTGCCAACTTGTGAACAAGCAATACACACTCATCCATTATTAAATGAGTTTTGGAGCTATAATTATTGTTTTGTGTTATACAATTTTTATAATTTTTATTACAAACAATATTTCCTTCTGTGCATTTCTTGAATTGGTTATATTGATATGTTAATACTTAATAAAATGCTTTTTATTTGATTAAATTATTACCCATAAATCCTTGTTATAGTTACCATAACTAATTAATTCATGAATTGAGTCGGTGGGCATATATATATATAGGGCATGTATATTTTGGAAACCTACTTGAGTTGAAGAAACTTTGGAAACTTTGAAAAAATTAATGTAAACAAACCTATTTTTTTTTAATTTTTTTTATAGTTTTGTAACATCATTAAAGTCAATTTTATAAAAAAATGAAAAAAACACCGAGCCATTTTTTAAAAAAAAATTAATTTGTAGACGATGTAACAAAGACGTAACACACCTTTATCTTTATGAAACTAGATGAATATACTCTACACAATGTTTGTTTAGAGTTTGATTACAATATAGATACAATAGGGCCGTTTCTAAAAGATTAAGTGCCATGTTCGAATGCTGAAATGGACCCCTATGTGTGCGTGTGTAATAATTATTTTGTAACTAAATATGAAATGAGTTTAATTTGTTTTTTGACTTAAATTTTAAATTGCAATGAGTCATTGAGGGAAAAATTTTCTTTTAGCTTTTATAATAATATAATTAACCGATAATCCGTGAAGCTCGCCTAGCATTCTTCATAGCAAATTGGTTGAGTAGCTCTTCGCAGTCTATCCTTTCCAATATATCGTTCTCGATAGCTATCATGGCCAATCCACTAAGTCTTTCTTGAGACATTGTTGTTCGTAATTTGTTGTTCCTGAGACATTGTTGTTCGAAGGAGGCGTCGCACGTAGCCGGCAGCTGCCGCACTGCCGCGGCAAAGCCACCCAGTCGACGGTCGCAGTGGCTGAGGTGAGGGCGCAGACGCACGGTCGTCCTCACTCCTCCGTCGTCGTCTCGTCGAGCACCAGGTGTGCAGCCATGCAGGTGAGGTCGACTGGTTGAGGGTTTTTTTTGGGGGATTTTGAATTTCAATATTTGTTTCTCAAATCTCAATTCTTAGTTCTTGAACGACAACGTGAGCCATATCAATAAAGGCCAAAAAAATTTAGAAATGGGCCTAATTGGCTAATTTGTTTGGGTATTTTATTGGGCTAATCTTTCATCCAACTAGGTTTCTTTTTTAAAAAAAAAAATACAATATATATATATATATATATATATATATAAATAATTAAATATATATAAAACTGTGCCCCTCGAAAAATTGGGCCCGGGACGGAGGTCGGGTTTGCCCCTCCCCCGGGCCGCCCCTGGTTATTTGAGTTGTATTCATTGTTATCTTGGTTAAATGTTTGACATATAATATGATCAAATTATATAGGTTTAAAATTTTATAAATGTGATCGTACATGTTTATACATTATGTCAAGCCTATGTCATGAAGTTTTAAATAAAATGAAACTTTAGTATTTCTCTTAAATAAATGCATTATCTATATTTATACTACTAAATAATACGTATTAGAAGGACAAAATAGTAATTTGCTTAAATGTCTTAAAATTAAGGGTTTTACAACTATTATAGCATATGGTTTAACTTTTTAATTCTAATCTAAATGTTTGTTTGTGTTTTCACTTTGTCCTACATTGGTAGTTTTTAAAAATTTAAGTAAGATATAGTGATTATAAAAGAAAACCATTCAAAACAAATGAGTCACTTTTTGATATTTTTGGAGCATTTTGTCTTAAAGTCACTTTTAGTTAACTACCAAGTTAAAAAAATTGTTTTTGTTATAGTTATGACTTAAGAAGGAACCATGCAAACCTTTAAAATCATCAAACTTAAGTGTTGTGTTTCCTGTCGCAACACGCGGGTACTAGACTAGTTACTATATAATACATATTAGAAGGACAAAAGGGTAATTTACTTAAATCTCTTAAAATCAAGTGTTTTACAACTCTTATAGCATATGATACAACTTTTTAAATTTAATCTAAAAGTTTTTTTCTACTTTCACTTTGTCCCACATTGGTAGCCTATAATAATTTATATGAGAGAGTGATTATAAAAAAAATTCTCAAAATAAATTAATCACATTTTGACATTTTTGACACATTTGGCCTTTTATGTTAGAAGTTAAAGTCATTTTAATTAACTATTAAGTTAAAAAATTGTTTTTATTGTGGTTATGACTCAAAAACGAATAATGAAAACGTTTAAAATCACCAACTTAAACGTTATATTTCCCGCCGCATTGCACGGCTATCTGACTGGTAACTTTATAACACACGTAGTCCCAATTGTGGACTTGTAATTATTTTTATTTTTATTTCTATTTTATTTCTATTTATTTATTTTTTGACCAGCATTCTGCACCCCTAGCGACTTATACCGAGTAGGGTTGCAGAAGATAAACAAACGCTCCTTCATCTCCGTCTCCTTCGCAACACACGTCGCCTCATAAACCCTCGCAAACGATCACAGTCTAACAATCATCTATCTTGCAACACAAGCAATGGGCGCTTCGCTTCCTCCTAAAGAGGCCAATCTCTTCAAACTCATCGTTGTAAGCTCCACAATCTCATTCATTTTAATCACTTTTGCCAATTCCTGTATTTAAAACCCTAGTTAATCCTGTATTGTAATGATTCTGTATCGTGTAATGTAATCATATACTTCACCTCTTGAATTTGTGATTTACATCAAAATTGGCAGTATATTGGTGTTGTAATTAGCAGTTCCTTTTTGGATCGTTAAATTGAATGAATCATGGACAATTTTCGTTCAGATTTTCCTTCGTATAATTGTTGGTGATTTAGTAAAGTTTTGTTTTAGAAGCAATTGAAATGCCTTGTACTGAATAATCATCCTCAATCGTATAAGAAGTAGCAAGACTAAGATATCTCATTCAGTTTAATCACTTTTGCCAAATCCTGTATTTAAACCCTAGTTAATCCTGTATTGTAATGATTCTGTATCGTGTAATGTAATCATATACTTCACCTCTTGAATTTGTGAATTACATCAGGAAATTGGCAGTATATTGGTGTTGTAATCAGTAGTTCTTTTTTTGGATCGTCAAATTGAATGAATCATGGACAATTTTCGTTCAGATTTTTCTTCGTATAATTGTTGGTGATTTAGTAAAGTTTTGTTTTAGAAGCAATTGAAATGCCTCGTACTGAATAATCATCCTCAATCGTATAAGAAGTAGCAAGACTAAGATATCTCATTCAGTTTAATCACTTTTGCCAAATCCTGTATTTAAACCCTAGTTAATCCTGTATTGTAATGATTCTGTATCGTGTAATGTAATCATATACTTCACCTCTTGATATTGTATTTTCATCAGGAAATTGGCAGTATATTGGTGTTGTAATCGCTAATCAGTAGTGCTTTTTTGGATCGTCAAATTGAATGAATTATGGACAATTTTGGTTCAGATTTTTTCTTCATATAATTGTTGGTGATTTAGTAAAGTTTTGTTTTAGAAGCAATCGAAATGCCTCGTACTGAATAATTATCCTCAATCATATAAGAAGTAGCAAGACTAAGATATCTTGAATATGTCCTCAACTTGTTAAAGAATGCCACCTGACAATCTTTTTGCTTCTAGACTCTTTAGTTGGAAGACCTACTTAGTACATTACCTCAAGATCCCACCATCCCTTTCTTTATGACAATAGTGCGACTAAGCACCTAAAAAAATGGTGAACGCCACCATTAGGCGCCCTCACCGATTGGTCCCACGGTCAACATGAGGGAGGTAAATCGCGTGAGCCAGGGAAAATTGGTAATGCCGGGCTTTGAACCCTAGACCTCCATTATAGATTCCCACTAGGCCACCATTGCAGGGACGCGACTAAGTACCTAGTGATCGTCTGATCTTAATTTGGATGAATCCTTGACCTATCCTGACCAGCTCTTAAGCCTGTTTTTTTTTTAAAAAAAAAATGAAAGCTTCAATGCACAACATCCTCTATTATCTTTAGACCAATAGAAACCGCTTCAATCCCCGTTTGTGTCTCTTAAAGTTTTCTAATGAACAAATTGTTGGGTTCATAGGCCTTGGGCCATGGACAGAAGGCAAAAAGCAAGGGCAGCCGGCCCTAGCTCGGTTTTGTTAATCTGCTTATTTTAGTTGACCTATATTCTAATCTCTATATATACATGTTCATGTACTTTTAATCATTGCATCACTCAATAAAGAATTACCGGTAGCCATTTGTGGACGTATGCCAGTTTAGGCCAAATTTCATTAATTAGCTGTGTCTGTTATTTGTTTTCATTCGTATTCGTGCTTGCATGCTTGTGTTCTGTTCGTGTGATACCCAACAGGCCAACACAAAGTTGGATTTGTTATGATCTCTCTAGTGTAAAGCCAAATTATTTCAATGCATCTTAATCTCAATCCTTAGTTTATGCTCAATAACTGGCTCCTGCTTTACTAGTTTATGCTAATACACAGTGATATTTTTTTCCTGATAATATTCGACTCTCATGAAGGTTACCTGCGAATAATTGTAGTACTGCATTGTTTTGATGCTGTTGCTATATTTTTGAAATCATAACTGTGTTCTTCGTATACATTGAAATAATAAATGTTCTCTTGATTGTCTCTTTGTCAGAAATCTTATGAAATAAAACAGTATAAAAAGGGGCTTAAGGCTGCAGATGCTATACTGAAGAAGTTCCCAGATCATGGAGGTTTGTGAGAAGTTTATTATCTAATACAACTTTTTTATAATCTTGATGCCTATAGAAAGTAGGACATGCTAATGGTCTAGTAGAAGTTTTATTTGTTTTTAAACACTTCAAAATTTGCAGAAATTGTTAACATTCTCATTTTCTTTTCAAATAACTTTTATTTAAGACGAAATCATATTTTAGAGTAAAAAGGCACATTTGTCTTCTTGTACCAATAATGTTACACCTTCTTCTTATACTCTTATAGTAATGAAAATGAGAAAAGTAGTTTTATTTTTGGCGTCTTTTCCAAATTCTCTAATTTAATTTTCTAAATTTGTAACATATACGAGGGACACTGATATATTCCAGGTAGACTCTGGTCATGGGCTACCATTAGGAATATATAAATATATAGTTATTTCATCCATTTGAAATTTCTTGTTACTAGAGACTCTCTCGATGAAGGGATTAACATTGAACTGCATGGATCGTAAACAAGAAGCATATGATCTTGTACGACTAGGCTTGAAGGTTGGGTAACTTTCGAACAATACATCAAAGTATCCTTATGTGGAATTACTCTCTATATCCATGCATGCTCAGAATCTCAGATATAAATTTACTTATTTAACTGTAGAATGACCTGAAAAGCCATGTTTGTTGGCACGTCTATGGTCTTCTTTACCGATCAGACAGAGATTACAGGGAGGCAATTAAATGTTATAGGAATGCTTTGAGGATAGATCCTGACAACATTGAAATACTTAGGGACCTCTCTCTCTTACAGGTTTTTATCCTTACATTGTATACCTATTCTATTACCTTCAATTTGTTACTTATGATACAATTATTAGCAATTATGAAGGATGTAAGATTCATGTGACTTCTTACACCTTGACATAAAGTCCCTTAAAGTTGGTCTAAAATGATTAATATTTGTATTTTGAAAAGAGTTCACTAATTGCATTTATGTTTATCCTTTATACAGCATAACGGAAATTTCCAGTGACATTAGATTTGACAACCCCCCCCCCTCTCTCTTTTTTTGTTTGGGGTAGCCAATAATGTTTTTTCTTACTCGATTATAGGCACAAATGCGTGACTTAGCAGGTTTTGTTGAAACTAGACAACGATTGCTGACTTTAAAACCTAACCATCGAATGAATTGGATTGGCTTTGCAGTTTCTCATCATCTAAACTCAAAGTAAGTTTTTCAAAGTTCCTATTGATTACAAAAGTTTTTTACATTATATCAGTGTGCCAGTGTGGGTACGTATGTTTTGTCTTTTTTTTTTTTTTTTTTGCAAGTGTTGAGTTTGCATTCTTTTGTTTAGCACCTGGCTAGCAGCTATCTGCATTTTTTTTTGTAAGCTATTTGCAAAATTTTCTTGCACATTTAGTTTCCTAGTATCAATACACTATTCAATTTATTCTCATGAAGGGAAAGTTTACTCACTGCAAATTATTGGTTCTGGTAGCAGTTTTAAATTTTAAATTTTCTTTGGCTGTTTGTAACATCTTTATGGATGTTATTTTTACAAGTGCATCAAAAGCAATTGATATCTTGGAAGCATATGAAGGAACTCTCGAAGACGATTATCCTCCAGAAAGCGAACGCTGTGAGCATGGGGAAATGCTATTATACAAGGTAATATATATGATAAGTAATAATGCTATAAAAATAACAACATGCTCATTGATTTATTCAGAAACCATTATGCATGTCAACTTAAAATAGTTTTTCATTTGGCTTTTATATTCCACCCTCTAAAACTTCTTTTTAGAACTTACTTGGAAAACCGTCTAATTAGGTATCTCTATTGGAGGAATGCGGCTTTCTTGAGAAAGCACTAAAGGAGTTGCGTGGAAAAGAATTTAAAATTGTAAGTTTATCTCATTTACTTTGAATAAGCTTGAGATGACAAGAACAATAATTTTCATTTCATTACTTATTCTGACCGCAACAATAGGTTGATAAACTATCCTACAAAGAAGAGGAAGCTTCTCTTCTTATAAAGCTTAATTGTCTTGAGGAAGGTGAAAAGTTGTACAGGGTACTACTTACCATGAATCCTGACAACTACAGGTATATGAAAACATAGTCTGTTGATGATACTTTATATAGTTTATAGAGTTCTCGCTGTAAAAAAATAATAATAATAACAATAATTTGAGATTTTTCATTTAGATACTATGAAGGATTGCAGAAGTGTGTTGGACTGCATTCAGAAACTAGCCAATACTCCTCTGATGAAATAGATAAGTTGGATGCTCTGTACAAATCTCTTTCAGAGCAGTACACTTGGTCTTCTGCTGTTAAGGTGATTAAATTTCTATTAGCTTTTACAAATTTCTTACTTGAATCCAATAAAAATATATATAGCATTGAATGAATTTAAAATTACAATACTATCTTAGAGGATTCCGCTAGATTTTTTGGATGGTGAAAAGTTTCGAGATGCTGCGGATAAGTATGTCAGGCCTATCTTAACAAAGGTACTCATAGTTTGAGTATTTTATTCCTTTGGTGATATGTTGCCTAATGCAAACTTCTGCTTTTTTATTGATGGCAAATGTAGGGAGTCCCGTCTCTATTTTCTGACCTTTCTCCTCTGTATGATCATGTTGGCAAGGTTTGTGCAAGCTACCTCATCAAACTTTCTAGATTCTTCATTGTTGTGACATATTTTGACCAATTTATAGGCTGATATTCTTGAAAAATTGGTTCTTGGCTTGGAGGAATCACTTAAAAAGACAGGTGGATACCCTGAAAGGTAAAATTGGATCATGAACTTTACTCATTGCCTCTCAATTTTGTTGATATTGTAATATTGCATTAAATTTTATGTTCAGATCAGAGAAAGAGCCTCCTTCAACACTTTTGTGGACCTTGTTTTATTTGGCTCAGGTTTTTGTTTGGTGCACAACTTGTTTGGATTTGAATTAATTTGCATATTGTTAATATTATTTTGTTGTGATTATGCAGCATTATGACAGACGGGCTCAGTATGATATGGCTCTTGCTAAAATTGAGGAAGCTATGCAACATACTCCAACTGTTATTGATTTGTACTCTGTCAAGGTTTGCTTATGCTGTCCTTTTTATTTGTTTATTACATATAATCTTATATATGTAGTCTTAGATATCTTTTAGAGTAAACCGTTGTGTATTATCTGCCTGGTGTTTTAAAAGCTCATCTTTTTCTCTGAAGGTTTTACTTATGAAAATTCTTACAAATGTGCATTATTTTTTCTATCATTAACAGTTTGTGATTATGATTTGTTTGAATTAGGCTGTGAATTGATTGTAAGTTCGTTGGAAGAGTAATAAAGCCTAGTTAGAAACTTGCAATTATACTGAATAGTTATATAACAAGCATAAGAAAGATATGCAAAAGTCTTAAAGAGGAATTAAAGAACACATAGTTAAACTGCTTGATGTTCAGAATGCATAAGCAAATGAGAATGTTCAATTCAAAGTACTCCCTTGTATCCACATTTTAATTCCAGCAACTCTTAGGAATTTGATAAATTGAATGATGCAAACAAAGAATGTAAAAAAATTTAGTGATCATAACAAAAATTTATGATATTGTGTGCTAAGTATAAACAACAAACATGTACCAAATTCAATGAAATTGGTAGAAAGTATGCAGCACTTAGTGGGTATTTTTTTATTAACATCTTTCTTTGTGCAGAGCAAGATACTAAAACATGCTGGGGACTTTACAGCAGCAGCTGCATTAGCAGATGAAGCTAGGTGCATGGATCTTGCAGATCGTTATGTAAATAGTCAGTGTGTTAAAAGAATGCTACAGGCTGATCAGGTCCAAACTTCATAATATGTTATATCATTCTCTTTTAAAATCTAAACATTTGTACATATTCCCTTATTTTGAATTTTGGTTTTATGATTTTGATAGGTCCCCCTTGCAGAAAAGACAGCTGTATTGTTCACAAAAGATGGCGAACAACATACTAACCTGCATGACATGCAGTGCATGTGGTTAGTGTTTGTCACAAACTTGTTTTCGATTGTATAAAACAAACAAAAATATATAAAAAAATTTACTGAATCTCTCCATCTGAAGGTATGAAATCGCTTCTGGTGAAAGTTATTTCCGGCAGGGTGAGCTTGGGCGGTCATTGAAAAATTTTTTGGCAGTTGAGAAACATTATGCGGATATAACTGAAGACCAATTTGATTTCCATTCTTATTGTTTACGAAAAATGACTCTGCGTTCCTATATTGAAATGTTAAGATTCCAGGACCGGCTTCATGCTCATGCTTACTTTCGCAAGGCAGCAGCTGGAGCTATAAGGTGAAGTTTCTGGGGTCATGGTTGAAAAAGAAGTCAACATAGTCCAACATTTTTGCAACTATGAAGATTTTTGGCCTATGAAAGGCTGGTTACCTTAAACAAGAATCAAATCAAAGTTAAATACCTTTTAAGGAAACTAGCCCACTTTAATTGTATTTTTTTTTTTTGCTGGCCACGGAAGGGAACTCTTTGGTTCTATAGAAATTAAGGACATGTCTTTTTTGACATTTGAGTTTTGTACCTGAAATGCTAATTTTGTTGGACATTTTTGTGTTCTGTTGGCTGATGTAGATGCTACATCCAGCTTTATGATACTCCTCCAAAGCCATCAGCAGACGAAGATTATGAGTTAGCAAAATTGCCTGCTTCCCAAAAGAAGAAAATGAGGCAAAAGCAGAGGAAGGCTGAAGCAAGGGCGAAAAAGGTTCTTATGTTTTCTTTAATTTCTTCTGTACAGATATAAGTTGGGAGCTTTTATTAGATATTGCAAAAATGGGCAGGCTGGATATGTTGGTAACAAGCAGAACATGTAAATTTTTGCAATAGATCAACTCAGAATACTTTTGAAATATTTTTTTAAGTAATCATTTTTTTATTGTATAATTTCAACGGTAAATAATTATATTATTTCAAATGTAAGTAATCTTTTTGAATAAAATGATTTAGGAGGTTTTATTTAATTTTAACCAGCTGACCTGTTTGACATATTTTTTGATGTTCTGTCAGGAGGCCGAAGTAAAGAGTGAGGAGGCAAATGCTGTTGGTGTTTCCAAGTATGGGAAACGGAATGTCAAGCCAGTTGATTTGGATCCTCATGGAGACAAATTATTGCAGGTTTTTCCTCCTTTCCATTTTAAAGTAACTATTTCTGTACTGGATATTGTGGATTGTTTTTATCAGCACAAGCACACGCATCAAACATAAATATTGGACTATTCTTGTTAAAACTTGAAAGGTAGTGAATTAAATTAGAAAGTTTATTTTAATTGTGTTAATTGCTTAAGCCTGTTATATTGAAAAGGTTAGCTGGGAATTTGAATTAGGTTAGGATTAGATTTGGTTTTTATTTTTCTTTGGAGTTTAGTTACATTTAGCTATAAATAGGAGATAGGCTTTCCCTTTCATTGTACGTAAAATTCTGCTTAATAAAAAAGAGTTGTTGACTCGCCGGAGGGAATCAACTAAATCATGTGTTCTTGTTTTCTGTTATTTTATGGGCTGCAAATTATTAATTAAAGGAGGGCTTGTGTCATTACACATTTGAAATTTTTTTGCCAGTATGCTAATTAACCTTTTTCAATTTCGCCTAGATTGAAGATCCTTTAATGGAAGCTGGAAAGTACCTGAAACTGCTTCAAAAGCACTCGTCTGATTACTTGGAGACACATTTACTGTCTTTTGAAGTTAACATGAGAAAGGAAAAGATCTTGCTCGCCTTGCAGGTAATTGTATTTTTAGTTAGAAAATTTTGAAGTTGCTTTCTTTAAGCCTATCTTACTATTGAATTATGCTACCCTTCTTTTGTATAAACTTAAAACATTTAATCTTTTTTTAGGTTCTGCAACCTTCTTTTCTTTGTTTACTTCTGCAACTTTTTTTATCAGTAGAGGTGGGAAAAATGGGTGGGTTTAACGATATTTTTAGAATGGGTGAAGACATGTAAGATCAGGCTGACCCACAAACGCTTTTGTCTTTTCTTTTTTGAAGTTTGTAGATAATTTATGTTTTAGATATGATTGAATTAGAAAGACTATTTTTTGCAAACTTATGTTGATGTTTTTGTATTTTGAAAATACATGATTTGGGTATTTTTGCGCCTCACAAATACTCTAGGTGACTTTTGACGTTTTCATTTTAGCTAATCTTATATAAGTTTTACCTATTTGATCCTGTTATTGACAAAGTATAAAAAAATTTACTTGTTTATCCTTAACCGTGTTATAATTGTCGCCCATTATTGACAATGTAGTAAAATCGCTAGAAGCTATTTTGGCGATGGGATGTTGACCAGCAAATCAGCGATTAATTGGATTGAAATTTTTATGTGTAATTTTTTAAGCTTATATATGTTTACTCTTTTTGGGCTAATTATGACCAATTTTTGGCTGATTATGAACTGATTTTTACAGATTTTAATACCCTTTGATAGATTTTTCCCAATTAATACCAAGTTTTGATAAAACACTGATTTTTCCAGCAATTATGTGAAATCGCATCAGTTTTCCACCAACTACCAATTAACCACAGATTAGTCGAGTATTAATATTGATTTTTACGACTGACATTGGTTTAAATTCTAAATCTCACTGTTTTTCTATTTCATCAAGGCTTTGAAACACCTGGTACAACTCGACGCTGAAAACCCAGACACTCATCGTTGCTTGGTATGCCATTCCTGCCTGGTTATGTATATTAATATATTATCATGCATCATTTCTTTGTGATTGCACATGAATCTTTAATTGTATATTTTTATTTCTCAAAGGTGTAATATTGATTATAATTGTCGGGTTCACAGATAAGATTTTTTCACAAAGTGGCATCAAGGTCAGCTCTTACAACCGATGCTGAAAAACTCATTTCAGGAGTATTAGAAGCAGAACGACCAACTTTCAGGTTATCTTTTAACTTTATTTTGTGTATTAATGATGAATTCTTTACCATTTTCTTAAGTAGTCTTTTATTGTATATTTGTTTTTTTTTTTCATATGTAGCCGGCTGCATGATAAATCCCTGATGGAGGCAAATACTGTTTTTCTTGAGCAACATAAAGGTCATCTTTTTTTTTTACACGTATGAAATTACTTAGTAAGTGCATGGTATAGTTTAGTTCGTTCCAGTACTCCAGTTTAGTTCAGTTGTGGGCTAAAAGTGAACCTGTAAGGCTATAACAAATGTTTCAGTTTTATCATTTGGATAACTAATCAGTTTTAGACAGTAACAGTTTGCTTAATTCGGGTGTATTGGAAAAAATAGGTCGGTTAATTTGGTTAGCCAACAGTTAAGCGTTGGGCTTTTGGGTTATATAAATTATCATTTTTTTTTAATTTATAAAGGACTAAAAGGGATTATGCTGCAAATATTATGTTATTTTTATAAAAAATACAAAACTTTCCGGACATAATATATTTTCTTTAAAAAAATAAGAAAGCTTAACGTTTGGTTTTATTGTTGGTTTGGAGGGTCGTGTAACTATAACCATAGTTTTCAAAAGCCCTCGGGCGCCTAGGCCCCAAAAAAAAGCCAGGCGCATGAAAGGCGCCCGGTGGCAGCCTAGTCGCACTCCGGTGACTTTCCGGCTAGATTCCGGCAAAATCTTGGAATATCCAGCAAAGTTAAAAAAACCAACTATAAACCAGTCTAAGACAACCATAAAAAGATTTTATATTTTAAAAACTTTATATAACTAGATTATTAATTGTTTTATAGTCGGACTTTATATATTTTAATAAAAAAATTAAAGCTTAAAACATGTCAAACCTCTAAAAATGGTAACTTAATACTATGCGCCTAGTTTAAAAAAGCCCTCGCTTTTTTTGTGCCTTACGCCTAGGCTCCGGGCGCGGCTTATGCGCCTTGAGTGCGCCTTGTGCCTTTGACAACTATGACTATAACCAAACTGTTATAATATTTATTAGAAAGTCGTAACTAAACCAATGGTATCCCTGTTGGTTTAGTGCTTCATTTTTTTGGTTATTTCGGTTTTTCTTCTCACTCCTAAATTGCACACTTTGAACACCGTTAAGATGCCTTGCCTGGTGATTTTGCAGATTCTTTGATGCACAGGGCAGCAGCTGCAGAAATGATCTATTGTTTAGAACCAAACAAGAAGGCTGAGGCAATCCAAGTGATTGAACAAACAAACAATAATCCTGTTTCAAGGTAAACCGCCCTAATTAAGTAATAATTATCACCCAGATAACATTTTTCAGGAAAACAAATATTGATTTTTCACAATAGCTTACCTAAATGTCTGTTTTGTAACCAAATTAGCAACGGATCTCTTGGACCTGTGAAAGAATGGAAGCTGAAAGACTGCGTTGCAGTTCATAAAATTCTAACTTCTACATTTGATGATCAAGATGCTGCACTAAGTCTGTCTAACCGTCATTTTACTTCAACTTTTTATCATGCATCTGTCAGTTTTATATAGTTTATTTTTATTTTTGTAGGATGGAAAAAGCGATGTGCAGTAGAGTTTCCGTATTCTACCTACTTTGAAGGCAGCCTATGCTCTACTATAACCGCAAACAAAGCTTCCAAACAGACACACGAGAATGCCAAAAACGGGGCTATTGAATCTATTGCATCAAACGGTAGTGTAGAAAAACTAGAGGCCATGAAGAATCTAGCCATCTAGAAAAAGAAACTTAAACCAGAGTTTATAAAGATTAAACCATGTTGCAGGCCCCATGGAAAAAAAAACAATTATTTTTTTCATCCTTGAAGCCACTTTCTTTTGTTCATGGGATAACAATTGGGAAAATGTGTATAATCTACTTGAGTTTATTGAGTCCATTGAACCCGATGTGTTTCAGGCCAAGAGAAATGCCTTCAAACCGTCGCATCTTTTGATCGTAGTCAGAGAGTATGTTGTACTGCTGTTTCCGGTTGGTTATTTCTCATTTATGTTGTATAAATGCTATTCTTATTTGCAAAAATTTTGAAATTTAAATCTTACTGTAAGTGATTTTAATCCATCTTGATATTATCAAATTGCACTGCTTTGATAATTGATAATCTACTGAATTAGTTGAGCATAAGTTAAGGCTCTACACAAGTCATAAACCAGACTGAAAATGTGAAAGGTGGACAACATGGACCGGAGGCCGGGCCGGGCCGGTAGTGATCGGGTCCTGATTGCCGGGTTGGTGTGGGTTGGTAAGCTAGGTGCATCTGTTTGGGCTGATAGGTTTTGGTCAAACAGTAATGACAGGATTGACAGCAGAAGCTGTGACCAGTCATCAATGGCCCGAGATGTTGGTTTTGGGCCTGGCCCTAGAAGATTGGGGCCCAGGATGGCGTATCAGATTGACAGATTTATCAATTATCGCTGGAAATACAGAAAATCCAAGCTGGATTGGATTGTGCAATTTGTGCTACAGTCTGCCTTTTAAAAAAACAGCTATATGTGTGTGTGTATATATATTCTTCATAATAAAAGTAAAAAGCTAGAAGTGTAATTGATCAAAATGACAATATGAATTATTATTGGCTTAAGATTAATAGTTTTTGAATCATTAAAATACAATTTGTTTTAAAATCTACTGAGGAGAACACGTTACTGTATGGTGTATTTTTAAATTTGTTTTCTTGTATTTTTATTATAAATGAAAATACACGTGTCATCTAATAATTTTTATTTTTTCGCTTCTCTTTAATTATGTAATAATGATATTAAAAAATAGAGTAAACTTCTCTTTTGCTCCCTGTGGTTTGACAACAGTAACCATTTTCATCCAAATTTTGAAATTTTGCAATTTTCCTCCATTAGTTTCAGAAAATTAACCATTTTAGTCCCTGTGGTTTGACAAAAGTAACCATTTTCATCCAAAGTTTAAATGAACTTTGGATGAAAATGGTTAATTTTCTGAAACTAATGGAAGAAAATTGCAAAATTTCAAAATTAGGATGAAAATGGTTACTTTTGTCAAACCACAGGGAGCAAAAGAGAAGTTTACTCTAAAAAATATTACTTTTAGATGTTAACTAAATCTAACTAAAAATAATTATTCTATTTTCTAACTAAATAATTACTAACAATTATTATTTTTTATTTATTAAACCATGAATACATGGCCTTTTTAAGCTAGTTATTATTACTTTAATATATCTCGGGCTATTTCTTGAAAGTATAAAAAGAGGCGAGCTTGACATTAGAGGGGCAAAAAATGCGGTCCCGGAACCGACAACCCGAACCGGAACTGGTCATACCCTAACCAATGTGTAGAAACGGGTCCGGTTTTTTAGGCAAATTAAAACCGAAACTGGAACCGGGAAAACCGGAACTGGTTCCATCTTTACCCGGCCAAAACCCAAACCGGCACCGGCTAAAACCCGAACCGGAATTGGTCAAAAACCTGTCGAAACCTGAAACCGGAACCGGAACCGGAACCGGGTATTGACTTTGTTGACCGGAATTGTAGCCGATTGGAACCGAAACCTGTTAAAAAAAACCGATTTGCGCACCTCTACTTGACATGCCATGATCTTGCTCGTTCTTAGTTTTGCTAAATTTGTAATTTGTCAAGAACAAACTCTTATTTGTGTTGAAACTACAAAAAAAATAAATAAGACAAAACTAGTTTAGGAACCGACCCGAACGATAAGAATGAAAGTGAGCCAAAACGGTAAGATTAGAAGGTTCACACTTCACCATAATGTTGTGATTTCTTTTTTAGGGGGCTTGTACGTATGCCTTAGAGTATTGAATCTAAAGGGTCGGTTGAAATTTCGTCTTGAGTGTTAATGTTTCCAGCTGTTTAAAAAAATACATAAACAAATAATAATTTTACACACACGCGCACACATATATTTATACATGTAAAGTCTAGAATTCTTTTATAAAAAAGTTACAACATCTTGTAAAAAGTCATATTTTGTACTCCAGCCACGCCTGTATGGATTATATTCGAAACATAACTAAAATTATTCATGATTTTATGTATAGCATCCGTAGTCATCTCCAAGACAAAATATGTTGGGTTGGTAAGAAACAATGAGTTTTTTTGGTAGAAAAGTTTTCTTTCTTTCTTTCTTTCTATTATTTCTATTATTTTTTTTGAGTAAACTGTCATTTTAGTCATTATGGTTTGTCAACTTTTGCCATTTTAGTTCAAATAGTTGTCATTTTGTTATATTAGTCATTATGGTTTCATTTTATTGCCATTTTGGTCATTATGGTTTCCATTTTATTGCCATTTTAGTCCAAATAAATTTAACCTTTTGGATGAAAATGACAAAGATTACTAAACCACTAGGACGAAAATGACAATAAAATGAAACCATAATGACCAAATTGGCAAAATGTAAACTATTTGGACGAAAATGGCAAAAGTTGACAAACCATAGGGACTAAAATGACAGTTTACTCTTTTTTTTTTATAAACGTGTGATGACTACACATATCAAAATTAGCATTTATGTTGATAAAAGCTATTAATTTCATTTTTTTAAGTAGCAAATCTCTTCTATAAATTAAGTATTAATATTCAATAGTGATCTTGAATTGGAGAATATAAATTGGGGAAGATATGCAAAAAAAAGCGTTCGATTGATCGTATGAAAAAGAGAAATCAACATGAGTCGTCATGTGTGTTAGCCATCAAATTTTCAATTTTATTAAGGATCTTTCAAGATCAGAAATCATTCGTCATATGTAGGAATAATTACTTATGTTAATGTGCTCTTATTTATTCGTTTTGCAGCGTATATAATGGAGATTTATTATTGTAAATACTAATACTTGATATATGCAATCTTCACTTTTTGAATTAAGTGTGCAAGACAAATAGATTTTAATTAACATTCTTATTAATCCGGCCGTGGGATTCGATAAGAAGAAGACGTGGACTAAATGGAGCTGTCAATGGTCAAATGAAAGAGTCCATATGCGAACGGAATTATAAAAGAATATGTAGAACAGTTGGGAAGACCGTTATTGTTATCTTTTATTATAAGGGTCAATTACATATATCCCACTGAAAAAACCATTTATTATATATTTATCCAATCATAAAACAAAATTACATATTTCCCCTTAATGAACTAACTAAAAACAATTTACATATTTATCTTTACTAAGGGACAATTTTGAAACATGGATATATTTGTAATTTTAGTTTAACATTGGGAATACACGTAATTTTGATGTTTAGTAAGGAGATATATGATATTATCCCTTATTATAAATAGAGGCATCTGATCGATTTAGGAGGACACTTGGATACTTCTCACACTTTCATTCGCAACATTGCATCAGTGTTCACATATTAGAAGCTCTATAACACTTAACATCGATCATTTGTGCTCATTTCAAGTATTTTTACTTTGTTATTATAATATAAACAAGGCAAAGTGACGATTCACATCCCGAGGTTTTTATGCCGACAATCTTAAGGGATTAAGAGTTTTTCCTCGTATAAATCTCGTGTGTTTAGTTGTTAACTTTCTTTTATATTTACAATATCCCTAGGGATCCTTGGAAATAATTTTCGTGAAACGCATAAACAACCTATTTTCCAATTATAAAAGCATAATATCACAATTAACTAATTCGGTTTTGCTAAAATTATCCTTGTTAATTTTTACCCGAAAATAATATTATCCCTTTAAATCAAATATTGAAAAATTTTTTTATGGTATAATTAAATGTAAATTTGAGAATATTAACTTTTAGAGATAGTTGTCAAAACTTGGTTGATAAAATGTAGAGGTGTCACTCCTCTCATTTGATCACCTTTTACTCTTTTAGGGGCTGTTTGGTTGAGTCTGAATGATTAAGTGCTGAATGGTTAAGATGTCTGAATGGTTAAGAGGGTCTGAATCATTAAGTGCTGAATTGATTAAGACTGTTTGGTTGAACATCTGAATGAATATGCAGGATTACTATTTTACCCTTCTGAAGCCTTTTTTTCAGTAAAAATATAAAAAATAATAAAAATAAAGTAAATACCAAACATGATAAAATTCAAACATACAAAGTACACAATAGTTTTTTCAAAACCAAAAGTATCTAAAATTCAAACATAAATTAAAAGTTGACGAACATTGTCAAGCAAGGAAACTAGCAATATGGTCACGCAAACTATTCATATATTCAATGCTTTGTGACCCCCATTCTATGTCATGAATGGAATGACCTTCACTTGGTTCTCCTTGTGGTTGTGTTTCAGCAAACATACTATTCTCGTCGTACTCCATAAACAAAAGATCATGAATGTTGCATCGTCTTATAAAATTATGAACAGCAAAACAAGCAATCACTATGTCTCGTTGTATTGGAAAAGAAAATGGAGCCATTTGTTTTAAGATTGGAAATCTTGCTTTCAAAACACCATATGAACGCTCAATAACATTCCTTAGTTGTGCATGAGCACGGTTGAATTTTTCTTCCTTAGTTAACGCGCGTTGTCGTCGAAAATCAGCTAACCAATACCTCGTATTCCGATACGGAGTCATAAATCCACGAGTGTTTGTGTATGCAGCGTCGCAAAGATAATATTTATCTGTACGCATTAGTATCAAAACAATTACAAATAAACCTTTACATTAGTTATCTGGTATCAAAGAGTGAGAAAAAACCTGGTGGGGGGAAAGGAAAGCCGGAAGACATGTTAAATGCAACTTCTTTTAAAACTTTTGAATCATGCGCGATGCCCTCCCATCCGGCCCATACAAACGTGAATATCATATCAAAATCACAAATTGCTAAGACATTTTGATAGCATTCACCTTTTCCTCTTCCTCTATAACGCGTTTGTTGATCAGTCGGCACGATAGCATGTACAAGAGTTCCATCTAATGCACCTATTGCTCCAGGAAAAATTAGTTTAAGCTTCCTATGTTGTGCCGAGTTATTTGCGATTGCATTAGAAGATGATGGAACTATAACTTCTCTTGCAAAGTTCATCATCGCAATTAAGACCTCATGAAACAACGATGGATAGTTTCTGTCGAGTGTTGAAACCTACGTTTAACCATTCGAAAACGTTCATTATGGCCTATAACAATCAAAAACATTGCCAATTTCTCTTCTAGTGTTATCGACCTACTACTTCGCAACCAATTTCTTGATCTAAAATGGTTGCACAAAAGTACAAAACCTTCACGTGAAACACGCATCATCTCGTGACATTGTGTAGAAGTTCCATGCAACAATTCTTGTGTGTATTCATGACCGGTAAGAGTAGAATTCAAGTCTTGAATTCTTTCATCTCTAATTGCGACTAGTTGTAACCAATAATAACAAAGCAAGATGAAAACAACAATCTCATCATCCGAAATATAAAAATAAATAGTATTTATAAACATGTAATACCTTTATCTCTAATTGTCATTCTTCTTCCGACAAGTTAAACATGTTTGTTATCGGATCATAAACATTACCAGTTTTGTTTTTAAGCTTGGTCCAAACTGAAAACTTAGCTTTTAAGTAATCGTAACGGTTCTTCATTTGTTTTTGATCCGCAACGAAACCATGTTCTGATTGTAATTTTTCGGCCACTTTCTTCCAAGAAAGTGCTTTGAGACTGCCCCCTTCACGCCCATGTAGTGTCAACTCATTAACACATGATTCAAGAAAGGTTTTCTCAACACCTTCTTGTTTCCAACTAATCCTACTCCTTTTTGTTGCCATTCTTTGAACAATTCATACAAGAAACAACAAACAATGAAACATAAAGAAAGTAAAAAGAGAAATGCAGTCAACAATTAAGAAAGAAAATAATGATATACTACAACTAATTCAACACTTGAGAAAGAAAAAAACTACAACAAAAGCATATACCAACATACACAATCAACCAACACAATCATTTGTTGAACAAAGCCTAATGAACATGGTTCAACTAAAAACTGCATCAAAAATGATATTCCAACAGCAAAATAATATACCAAATTCCATAAAAAAATGATATACTACAACAAAAATGATATACTACAGCAAAATTCATACAAGAAAATTTATGCTCTAAACTGATCAATTATTCAGTTATACAAAGAACAGCAAAATCATATACTACAACAAAAATGATATACCATCAAAATGCTCAACCAACAAAAGATGATATACTACAGCAAAGTCATGTACCAACAGCAAAATCATATACCAAAAACCCTAAAAAACAAATTATTAGCATGATTTCTAACAAAAAATTTAAAATTAACAGCTTGTTGAAGACATAGGGATCAAATCGATCACCTATAGAGAGAGAGGGAGAGTACCAGGTGATCCTCGGTGGCAGCAAACGGTCGGAGGTAGCTTTTGGTCGGAGGTAGCAGCGCAGGGGAGGTGGCGGAGGTAGCTTTTGGTCGGGGGTCGTCGGAGATAGCAGATGGTCGGGGGTCGTCGGAGATAGCAGGTAGGTGGCGGCGCCGTGGGTTGGAAAGGAGGGGAACGCCGGCGACGCAAGGTTGGAAGGGAGGAGGCGATCGAGGGGTGAGGGGCGACGGGAGTGAGGGCGACGGGAGTAAGGTAGGTGAAATTAGGGCTAGAAAATATGAGAAGGGTAAAGATGACCCCTTGTGAAAAAATCTCATTCAGACTTGTGTTGAGGTCTGAATCATTCAGACTTCCATTCAGACGTGAGGGGCCATTCAGACGTGCTTTTTTTAAGTGAAACAAACGGTCTGAATCTGAACCATTCAGATTCAGACCCATTCAGATCCATTCAGATCCAAACAAACAACCCCTTAGGCTTTTAAGGTTTGTCATACACATTTTATATATTATTTCCGACAAATTTGATAGAGAGTTGGTGAGTTTGGTTAACCATTTCCGACATCATTTATTTTCAGTTTTATCATGATATTTGATTTGAGGTTTTCAATCAAAGCCAATAATTACTTTTTTTAACTATTATAATTAAAATTAATTTAATGTGACGTTCTTAAATAAAACTTTAAAATGTGTGATAAAAATAACAATTATTAAAAACTTATAACCATGCATCTTATTTTTTCAACGGCAAATTTCATTTGAAGGTCAAGACGAGCTACCAAGATGGTAAAATTCGCCAAGATCCAAAAAGCATACAATCCATCAATTACATAACTATCAACAAAAATAATGATTATTGGATTTAAATACTCTTAACTTTAGCATGTTTGTCGTCAATATTTTTAACTGGGAAAATATTTAGTGACACTCTCAACTTTCAATATAGTTTCTGATAACACTCCATTATCCTATTACACGTCTTCAAATTTGTGTCAATTGGAGCTATAAATTCTAGCCTTAAAATTTTAATGAATATTTAAATCATAGATAAACCTATAAATTTTGATGAACATAAGAACCTTAAAATCCTGATGAACCTAAATTTTTTTTGACAAACATACAATACTTGATGAACTTTCGAATACTGAAAAACAAATAAACGAATCTACAAGTGTTTTTAAACCAAGTCAAAAAATTAATATTAATAGACAAAAGGACCTAAGTTTTAAGTTTGTTTTGCGCCTTCAAAATTGTTAAGCCGCACCTGAAACCAATCTTTTCATAAACAATATAGAAATATTTTTTAAAATGCATTTACGGATATACATATCCAAGAGGCGAACTTTTTATATGATTTTTTTTAAAATAAAATTCCAAAATAGAAAAAAAATAAAAAAAATAAAAAAAATAAAACTACTCTTGCAAACGCTAAGAAGCGTCCTTTTTACGACATGTGAGTTATGTTTTTAAAATAAAAATGGATTTACATAAATATTTAACCAAAGAACTTATAGTTTAGTACGTGGTTTACCTCCTATTTCTTATAAGAGGTATTGAATTTGAATTCAGGATTAAACATATTTGTTAACACAAGATCAAAACATTTATTTTGTTGCAAAGTTCCTTCTCAGGTTGGCTCGGATATATGCCCTAAAACGTTAAGTTTAAAAAACTGTTGAAATCTTATCTTTTGTGTCTGCTTTCTAATCTGTTAAAATGAAATTTACGGAAATATTTCTTTATCCCATAACTAATTATGTGAAACCTATATATATTACGAAGAACCATCGTGTGAAGGATTGAAAAATAAACCAAAAGTCCAAAACACGATTAAATAATAGAAATTTGACTTTCTCATCATCATAATGAATATTCGTTTCTTGTTTCCCAACCGTCTAACATAATTTTTTTTTTCATTTTTTTTTCTCGTCAAAAATGAGATATAATTTTAAAAAATAGCAAATTTAATAGTAGAAAAGTAAATGCTAAAGTAATCAACATCATAGCATTAATGGTTGAATTTAAAAACATCAAATTATATGAAATCATAATATTATAATTTTAGGGGAAGGATCAAATAAGAAGGGCTTTTTGTGTAAGAAGAGTGAGAACTAATAAGAATTTGACACGTGTCACATAATTTAATTATAAAATCTTATTTTTTATACTACATTTTTATTTTTTTTGTACTAGATTTGTTATATATTTTTTTATACTCGATTTTTGTGGTTTTTGTATAAGATTATTGTTGTTTGTACTATATTTTATTTTTTTTGTACTGGATTTTTTTTGTACTAGATTTTTTGTACTGGATTTTTGATTTTTTGTACTGGATTTTGTTTATTTTTGTACTGTATTTCGTTTTTTGTACTGTATTACTGTTTTATGATGACACGTGTCAAATTTCTATTGCTTCTTACTCTTCTTAGGCAAAAATCCCTTCTTAGTGGATCCAACCCCTATAATTTTATTATAATAAGCTTAGATAACGCATGGAGAATTTTATGACGTCTACATTTTTTATTTCTTGCATATCTTCTATTTAACATTAATAGTTATATGCTAATCAAATAATTAAAAAATTAAATGTATAACTATACATCTTTTATATGTCTTTTTATTCTAATAAATTATTAAACCTTACTAAAAAGGATTTTAATTACGTCTTATTTAATATATAATTTTATAATTATTAAATTTTTACTATTATATACGTATGAATCTTAAATCTTAAATTATTTTTATGCATCTCGCATACAAATTTTCAAATAAGCTATTAGTTAATTCACAACATGTTAAATATATTTGACTCATATAATACATGTATTTCTAACATATTTAACATTACATATATAATTAAAGTTGAGTGATGAGGAGAAGTGATTTTTTGTCTTTCATTTAATTGTATTTTTAACAGGTTTGTAAAAATCGGCTTAAACGTTAGGCGCCCTGCTTCCTTGTAATTGTTGCCCTAGGCAGGCCTAGTCGGCCTAGGCGCCTTCTAGGAGGCCTAGGTGGCCTATTTTTTTTTTTTGGTTTTTTTGGTTTTTTTCGAGTAAAAAGGGCCCAGATAAATGATTATTCGAGACATTTCTCAACCCTAAATACGTAATATGTCTCTAAAACATCAAATCCAACCTCTGAAACATTGAACCCTGACACTAAACATCGTAATCCATCTATAAACTTTGAATTTTGTGTTTAAGTTTGTAATTTGAAGTACTTGACTTAGTATGTTTAAGTTTATTTTTTAATATATTTGAAGTATTATATTATATTATTGATATTAATGTGTGTATATAATAAATATTTGTAAAATTACATAAAAAAATTTTCCAATCCGCCTAGCGCCGATTAATCCCGAGGCGGTACCTCGTCGCCCGACTAGCGACTAACGACTTCTACAACCATGGTTTTTAATAAATTAGTATCCTTTAAGGGTTCACGTCAATACTCTTTGGATGTTTTTATATGCATTTATAATTTGCGTCACAATGCATGAGGGTGGAGTGACACTTCTTCGACATAAGACATTTTAGCATTTTTGTTATAGTGACACTTATTATGACATGTTTTTATATATGTATTTTAACATTCGGGATGATACTGGAAATCCTGACACTTATCATGACATGTTTTGTTGATTTTTTTTCCATTTTATTGTAAATAAAGACTGGGTAATGGTATGCTATTGATTTCTTCGAGTATAGAACTATACAAGTAATAAAACATTACTAAAAAAATAAATCAATACATTTAAAGTTTTAATTAGTTTCTATGTGGTATTGATTAAAACTGGAACACTCGTTAGTTTCAATTCATTTTATTTTTCGAAAAGAACCAAATTATAATTTAATATCATGTTGTTATCGGTGTACGATCCGAAGAGTTACACCTTAAAAGATAGTCTTGAGATTATATATGTCTAAAATTTGTTTTCGACATATTCAATTTCACGAATTATATAAAATGGTGTTGTTATTATTTGTGAAATAATAATAATAGTTGGAGAAATTAATTATTGTGATAATTAATTAGAATTAAATAGTTAAAGTTTAATTAGTTAAACTTTTGACATTTAATTAAAGGTTACTAATTAACTGGTAGTTAATAAAGTTAGAGAGTAGTAACTAAATGGTTAATTACAAATAAAAGAGTTATAATGTGAAATAAAAGGTGGGAAATTAATGGATTTGAATTGGTAATTCAAAATACCTAAAAATGTGAATCTAATTTGATTATTAAACCTAGAACTAGGGCTGTAAACGAACCGAAAGAACACGAACGAGCCCTTGTTCGTGTTTGTTCGTTTAACTTTTAACTTGTTCACGAACGCTAACCGAACGAAAATTCTTGTTCGTGTTCGTTAATTAAGGAATTTAGTTTGTTCACGAACGCTAACGAACACAAATTATTCAAACAAAAAAATCAACATTATTAATATCAAGCATTGTAGACAATCAATTAAAAATATATAAATTAAAATTTTATAGTATTAAACTAAAAATAACTTATCTATTATGATATTAAACTAAAAATTAAAAAATTAAAAATATACAACACATTTAATGAATAAATATAGTAAATGAACTTAACTGAACATAAACGAACGTAAACGAACATGTTACTAAACGTTCATGAACACAAATGAACGAACACAACCTCTATTCATGTTCGTTCATTTAACTAAACGAACGGAATTTCTTGTTCGTGTTCGTTCATTTATTAAACGAACGAACATAAACGAACTTCACGCCGAACGGTTCACGAATTGTTCGTTGAACGTTCGGTTTGTTTACAGCCCTACCTAGAACTAAGTTCCCACATTTCACAACACAACTCTTCCACTCTCCCTCTCCCTTTCCCTCTCCTTTGGCTGTAGCCCCTCTCCTCTCTCTCTTGAGTTTTGGCCAAACAACCACCACACAACACCACCATAGGCGAACCACCCTAGGTGGTTTTAAAGTACGCGGTTGTTGCGGTGATACACGGTAGAGATCGTGGTTCGTGATTTAAGACATCTAGCTAGACTACTATCGAATCTAAGGTGTGTTTTTAGGAGTTCTTCACTGAGGTCAATTCTAAACACATATGATTGTTTTATGTTTATTCGCATGTAACTGGATTCCTGGTTTGGGAATTTTGTTTATGAAACAAAAGGTTTGAACCTAAACACTTCCGCATATGCAAATCTGATTTCTGTAATTAATATGATTAATAAAAAGTTCAAAATGGTTACTGTAATTCCCAATATGGGTTGTGTCATTGGTTTGGTCATGTGTTGGATCATCGTTCATGTCATGGTTAGGTAATATGTCACAAAATGGTTAAGGCCATGGTTAATTAGGTGATGGTTCGGGTCGCACGCGTAGGTTTATTTATAGTTTGGGTCATGGTTCAGGTCATAAATTTGGTTATAAATCATGTCACAAGTAAGTCGTGATACAGTTTGTGGGTCAAACCATGGTTTTGGTTGTGAGTTGGATCATGATTCATAAAAATGGGTTTGATAATAGTTCGTTCACAGGTCCGGTCATGTGTTCGTTCGTTTAATTAAGTAGCCAAAAAAAAGCACTATCTTCTCAAATGAATGAAAATCATTAATTAAAATATATTCTTATAGTAAAATAGTATATTTCATTCCATTGTAATTTCATTCCGTTCCATGGTGATTAACAATTTGGTGTCTCGAAAATACACGAACTTGACCAACCTGACTCGCACCTGAACCTCAATTAGCTTAATAGGGTCGGGTTAAAAAATGTTGGTTGGTTTATTCGGATTAAACCGATTAACCCGAACTGTTAATAGGTTCGGTTTTGGGTATTTTTAAAAATTAATCGGGTTTCAGGTTAACCTGAATAAGGATTATTATATATATAAAAATTATTAAATATAAACCTTCTTTAACTTTTCACCTAAATATTAAATTAAGTTAACTAACTACTTATAACTATCTACTAATCGAATTAAATATGGTTCTAACACATTTTACATTGTATTCTATGTTTGGAACATTAACTAATTGTAGCAATTTAAATTGAAAGTAGATAATAGCAAATAAATATTAACCTGACTAACCCACATGACTAACTCGTGACCCGACTAACCGAAACGTTATTAGGGTCGGGTTTCATGTCAATATTATTTATGGAAAATACCCGACTAACCTGAACCGATTACCCAGAGCCCAATCAACACCCCTAGTAACGATGATTGCGCATTTCATTCTATCACTTATTAATGCAAATTAAATCAAACACTATCTTAATATTTTTAATCCTTGGTATCAACCAAACACATAATCTTTTGATGCAAGATCTAAAACTAAATAAAAAATCTTCTACTTATGTCCCGACCATGATCAAGAAGTAGATACAAAAGTCACTTTGATTTGGAGACATATATTGAATAACATCATTCTCTACCTCAGAAAGTTTTGAAGTAACAATATGTTAAACATTTACGTCATGTAACGGTTAGTTGGTTGTCTAAATTTATGAGTCTAGTACATGACATGTTAGATCGAGTGGTTTACATTTGAAATTATACATGAACTCATTCATTGACGGAGCTTGAAAAAAGCTCGGAGGTGGTCGAATAATTTTTAGGAAGAAAACGGAGGGGACCGAAGAATTTTTATGAAGAAAACTAGGGGTGTGCTTGGTTCGGTTTTTGGCTAAAACCGAAACAGAAACCGACATAGTCGGTTTTTAGTTATTAGGAACCATTCGGTTTTCGGTTTTTGTCGGTTTCGGTTCGGTTTTCGGTTTTCGGTTTTTATTTTTATTTTTTTTGTTTTTGCTTTTTTTATTCTCTTTCACACACAATATTGAAAGTGCAAAGATGTTTAACAATAGCTAAATCATAAATTAATTGATCTCGAACACCAACTAATCAAAATAAAACTAAATAATTGTCATCATATTCTTACATTTATAAAAAAAACAGAAGTAAATAATTAAATATGCAATAATTTCGGTCTTCATCTTTTAACATCATAGCATTCATCTAATCCAAATATTTATCATCTTTAACCGTAGACTATTTGTGTGTTTTATCCCATTAAATAAGCATAAAAATAGCAACATATACATATTAATTTTTAAAAAAGATTACATATCGGTTCGGTTCGGTTTTCTTCGGTTATTCGTTCGGTTCGGTTTTTTAGGTTCGGTTTTTCGGTTAATTCGGATCCGATTCGGTTTTTTCTCACCCCTTAAAGAAAACGGAGGGAACCGAACAATTTTAAGAACCGTCCATGAACTCATTTTAAAGTGTTAGCGATACCCTATCGACATGTCACGTGTAAGCTTATGATTCATCTGATTTGTTTTTTGTTGTGAGATAAATAGACTAAAATATGTTTCTTTTCATTTTCATACATCAATGTAACCTTGTATGTATGGGATAGTTAACTCATGGATTGGAGTTTTGTGGTAATGCATGTTTGAATATTGTGGCCTTTAACCTTTTAATTGTTTGTTTGTTTTTCCTTTTTCTACTAATTTTTTTTCTTTTTGACAATTTATAAAGTTTTTCACCATCATCTTATTCAATTTTGATTCTTCAAATGTTAAGCAATTTTTCGTATTTATCATGCTACTACCTATTATGGTCCTTAAAATCTCTTCATAGGCTCTTGCATGTAAGCTCATCCATACCGGCATGTTCATGTATGTTTATTTATAAACATATTAATTTTTAAGAAAATTCGACAACATAAATGTTATAAAGTAGATGATCAACATTTTCAATTATTATAAATAATAGAGTAAATTGCCGAGATAGTCCATGTGATTCGCAAGTATTTCACTATTGGTTTATAGGTTTCATAAATTACTTATATAACCCCAAACTTTAAACATTTATAACATATATAGTCAACATGTCACCAAATTACATTCACATGTTTGACCAGATTACCCTAATATAAGGACAATAAGTATTAAAATGTTTAAAGTTTAGGATCATACTAACAATTTTATAAAATATAGGGATCAAGAGTGAAATACAAGCAAAATAAAGGGGTTATCTTGGTAATTTTCTCTAAATAAAATACAAAATAATTTTCCAAATAATAATAAAACTATAATTATATAATAGCAACAATACACAATAAAGCTCGAAATTTTAGTAACTTTGAAGACACTTTAATTGCATAAAATAAATTTAAGTGGGATGCAATATACAACTTTTAGTTTATACATAGTTAAAATATCCGAACACATGAGGAATATTTCAGTATATTAAAGTATAATTTGACATTCAAATAAAAAATTGCATATTTTATATTAATTAAGTTTGTTCGTATCATTTTGTATCGAAAAACTTTATTTAACATAAAATGTACAACTTTTAGCTTTAATTGGTTAAAATAACTCAGACATATTTAATTGATCAAAAGTTGAATATTAAACAATTGCACATTTAAATAAAAAATTGCACATTTTATTTTAAACAATTGCATGTAACGATTAGTCGGTTCTTTAAATCTGCATCTAGCTATATAGTTGCACTAGTATATAACCCGTATGATCACACGAATTAAATATAAAATATTAAAAAATTAATGGTAAAATTTTAAAAATAATAAATGATGATATTTTTTTTATATAAAATGATTATATTATGTATTAATAATTACTTTAGATAATGAAACAATAATCAAAATTTTTAATAACAATAGTAATATCTTTAACATTCTTAATTTGTAATAATTGAGATATTTGAACTAACTAAAGTTACAAATATAATTAGTTAGTTTTCTATCAAAAACTAACTATTTTTAAGTAAGATGAGAAGGTAATATTTTTGTGATTATTAAAGTTAAAGAACCTAATTTGAAATTAACGGTAAACATATAATACAAAAAAATGTAACTTTTATCATCATTTACGTATTTTTCTCCTTATATTTATTTTTTGAAATAAATTGTTTTTAAATTTTTTTTTGTAAAACTATTATTTTCTAAAAATAACAAATTGAAATATTTCTTATTTTTAAAAAATTGATATTATGGAAAAATATTATTTTATAAACTTTTTAAAATATATTTTATAATAAAATGATTCGATTTAAATATATAAAAACTGTTTTTATTTTGCAAAATAAAAATATTATCATTAGTTATTATTATTATAATTATTTAGTAAGATAGATAATATAATTGACTTAATATGAGAGATAACATAATATATTTAATAAGAGATAATTAAATGGGTGTATAAAAAATTGACAAGTGGCATTATGGCCTTAAAATGTGACAAGTGACAAATTAAGATTTTTGTTTATTAGAATAGATAGATTATAGAGCGGTTTACATTAATAATTCTACATGAATTTGTTTAGAAGTGTCGATGAAATAACCTACCGACATGTCATGTGTCAACATGCAATTCATCTCATTTTGTTTATTTCTTTTTTCATTTTTATTAAAATAATTACACACAACGTGTTTCTTATTCTTCTCAAACACCAATGTTGCCTTGGCTGAAATGGTTAACATATGAATTGAAGCTAAGTAGTAACATAGGTTCACATTATGTGCCCTTCAACATTTTTTTTCTTGTTTTTTTTTTTTATAAAATTAACTTCTATATTTCTATACCATAACGTACGAGTTGATAATAATATTCTTCTTTTAACTTTTAATCATACCGCTACTTTGTAACATGTGGCAAAAAAACATCATTCGCTAATAAACAGAAAAATATAGATCAACTATTTATTATTATTATTATTAGGGTTATTGGAATTTAATACTCCCAACTTTTACCTATTGGCTGGCAATATTCCCTACTGAAGAAATGTTTACTGACACCCCCAACTTTCAACATACTTTCTTGTGTCACCCCCCGGTTAACGAAATTCTAACGGTGTTAGTTTTTGCTGATGTGGAACTGAGGTTTCCACCTCACTTGTTGATTTGACTTTTTTCCCCATTTTTTATTATTTCTTTTACACACATGGAATACAAAGTCAAAAACGCATCCATGCCCTAATTCTCAATTTGGGCTTCTGATGAACATTTAACAACCATTTCAGCAACCCCATCCTAGAATCACCGATATTTTCAAAAACATTCATCAACCATTTCATGTCTAAGATAGAGACATTAAGGAGTGTGAACAGTTTCTTGAACTCACCGTCGCTTACGATGGTGACGACGAGAAGATGCTCTGTTGGCGACATTTTTAGAAAAGGGTTACTCCATCGGCTCACTGGAAGAGAAGAAGAATGGTCGACCACCTGATGAAACCTCCCTGTCTCATCTCCTACGGGAAAGAAGATGAGAAGTAGCTGAAAGGCTAATGCACGTATATGGCAACCATCGGGGATCTTCTGGGGTTCAACTTGAGAAGCTAGGGAGCATTCAGAGGGAGAAGAACACAAGACGATACTCCCCTTTACTTACTGATTTGAGGGTTCGGGATTTTGTAAAGGTAACACAAGCCATGGCCGGAGATTGGCCGGTCTCTGAATTGGGTGCCAATACCGGAGGGTATTTAGGGGGTTCGAAGAAGCTAAATTAGGGCTATGAAATTTTGTGGAGAGAATGAGGGAATAAGATGCCATGTGTGTAAAAGAAAGAACAAAAAATGGGGAAAAAAAGCCAAATCAGTAGGTGAGGTGGAAACCTTAGTGCCACATCAGCAAAAAACTAACACCATTAGAATTTCGTTAACCGGGGAGTGGCACAAGAAAGTATGTTGAAAGTTGGGGGTGTCAGTAAACATTTCCTCAGTAGGAAGTATTGTCGGCCAATAGGTGAAAGTTGGGAGTATTAAATTCCAATAACCCTTATTATTATTATCAACGTCATCTCCCAATTGCATCCAATTTATTTACTTTTTTTTGAATAGTGTGATATATTTGTTTGCAATAAAACTTGAAGTTTTCATAATGTGAAAGAGATACCAATGTTGGTACTATTTGGTTAGATGCTCTTTTGTTTCATCTAATTTTACCTTTTAATAAACAAATAATAAATAAAACTTTTTTTTTTTCCTTTTTATCTAACTTTATGCTTTTTGTTGCAGAAGTTACCCGTGAGTTGATGGCTTGATGCACAAAATTAGGTGTAACAAATGATATTATGCATCATCACTTTCTTCAAATTGAATAATGAAACGTGTAAAATCCACGTGCAAATGATATTATTCATCTTTTGTGCAATTGGATTAAGTAGACTAGCTAGATCAAATATTTGCTAATCTTTTATGCTAGCAGTGCCATTCTAAAAAGATGTTACATTTACGTACATAAAACTCATGCCATATACATGTAGAAACAATATTGTTTGGTATGAAATACCAAATATTTAAAAAACTAACTTAAACACCAAAATATATGTATTTCATATATATATTTTTTTAAGTTTAAGAGTCAACAATGTAAATGTTCACTCACATATCAAGTTTCAACCAATGTAACCAACTTTATAAAACTTCTTATCTCTTTAAAGTCCCAACTGTAAATATTAACCATTTATAATCTCTAAAAACCTTCAATAAGCAGTGGCTCACGATAGTTAAACAATCTCTCTCATATTAAACAATGTGTTTACACTCATTTAGCCATTCGATCAAATGGGATTTGGGATATAAAACGGGAACGATTTTGATGTCGAAGGTTATCGACAGTTTCACGCAATTTAAAATAAACATTTGAAACATGGATTTGCGACATATGGTGAGTGCTATATTAATGCAGTTGCTATTTCTAGGGGTATTCACGGTCGTTTTTACAGTATTTAGGAGGAACCACAAACCAAGCCATTAACGACGGTTTTTGGATAATAAAAATCAAAACTGAACTATTTAGAATAAAAACCGAATCAAACCAAACTGTTATCAACGGTTTGGTTTACTATTTTGGCTTTTGATCCCGTTAAAAATAAAATCGAATCAAAGCAAATCTTTTATAGCTCAAGGTGGACTAATTAAACCAAGTACTCCAAATATATATTTTTTAAAGGACGCATAAATCATGAACTTAATGTATTCACACACATATATATATAGACATCATATATGTATATATAATATGTGTGTATATACACAGGGACGAAGCTTGAAAAAAAGCTCGGAGGGGGCCGGAGGATTTTCAAGAAGAAAACGGAAGGGGCCGAAGGATTGTTTAGGTAGAAAACAGAGGGGGCCGAATGATTTTTAGGAAGAAAATGAAGGGAACCGAAGGATTTTTCGACGAAATACTACTAAATCTACCATTCTGACTGGAAACACAAGGGGGACCGGGGCCCCCCGGGCCCTTAACAAGAACCGTCCCTGTATATACATATATCTATATTTATACACACATACGTGATATGCCATACAGTTCGATTCAGTTTTTTACCACCAGTTTTGCTGAAAACTATAAATTAAACCGTTTATTTCGGTATTGTGTTTCAGACTTTAGTTTCTAATGACATATTGATTTTATTTGTTTTTTTTTGTTTTGATATAAATATTTTTTTAATTTATCATCTTACACAACAACAAGCGTACCCAGTAAAATCCCACTTAAAGTGGAGTTTGGGACAGTGTACTTTAATATTAAACAAGTATTACTTTTTTTCTTTTTAAATGGTATAAAAACACGATCTCCATCAACTTACCCGGTCACCGAACGAACATAAACCAAGTTTAGAGTTTTATCTTTGAAATTGTTGACTCCTATTACGTCTAAAGTCATGTAATTGAAGTTTTAAAAATAAACATTTGAGGACTAACAAAAAGAAAACAAATGAATATTCAATGTGTGGCCTACGTAAATTAAGTTGCCGGAAGACTAATCAGACGAATTGAAGGTCTTCAAACGCAATATGAAAATGGAATCCAACGTACGACTGTCGATGAATCCAGCATCACCATGAAGTTTTCAACTATATATACAAACCGAGTTAATTTGATTGATTGATAACTACCTTTTTGTTTAAATAATTTATGAATAACTAACAAATTAAATGAAAAACGATTTTAAAATTTTTAAGAAAATAATTATTAAAAATTAAATGCATTAAATGTAAGAAATTAATCACAAAACTAGTGGCTTTTCAACATTTCATATACTTTTTTTTTTTTGTTTAATGACTCTAAGTTTTATTAGTTACTAATTACTAGCAACACCAACAACAGCAGTAACAACAACAAAAACAATAATAAAAAGCAGCAACAAAAGCGATGATGAAGACAACAACATCTGCATAATTAACCATACTATCAAAAATGTTTTCTCATGCAGTTGATCTTCAAAACCAAGTTATTTTAAAACTGCTAGATCAACCCACCAGACCGTTATCATAGTCGCCTACTCGCCTTTAGTAGAGATGTACAAAAAAACCGGTTAAACGAACCGGTACCGGTTCGTAACCGGTTAGAAACCGATTTTTAAACCGATTATTAGAATTGGTTTTAGGTTTTTGAAAAAACCGGCGGTTTTGGACCGGTTTGAGTTTTCAAGAGACCAAACCGGTTAATAATCGGTTATTTTGCCCGGTTAACCAGCTTCGGTTATTATATTGGTTTTGGTTTTAGAACTTGAAAAACCGGTTATTAGTAAAAATAAGTTACTACTCTTTGACCGTTTAACTGATTTGGTTATTCCAAAACCGGTTTGACCACCTCTAGCCTCTACATCTTTTTATTTTTTTTTTCTTTTTCTATCTTTGTTTAAAGAAGCTGACTCCACTCATGACATCATATATGAAGTTACTATAGAGGTAGGTAGGTCAGAATCGATACATTTTGCAGTAGATATTCATACTTAATTTACTTGCATTTCATAATAACGGTCACCCGACCCGATTCAATTTGTTTCATCCAACAAAGACACTATAATGAATCTATCTAGGAGTGTTTAAAAAAATCTGTAACCGAATTCAAAACCAAAATATCCGAAAATCTATATCCGAAATATCTGAAAATTCGGATTCGGATATCTGTTTTGAAAAAAATTACGGTAGTTCAGATATCCAAACTATCCTAAATGGTTATTTTGTTCTAATAATTTTTGGATATTCGGATATCTCAGCTAATTTCTGGACGTTCGGATATCAGAAGAATATTTAAAATTTTTAATATTTCTTTCTAAGTCCGGATATCCGTTTGGATGTTATAATCCGAATCCGAAATTTCGGATACGAATTTTGATATTGAAAATCACTATATGAAATTTTCGAATATCTGCAATTCTGACATCTGAATCATCGGATATTCGAAAATGAACACCCCAACATGTATCTTCTCTCAACTAAATTTATTTTAGTTGGAAGACCATCCATGATAACCCTTTAAGCATTATATTAACTTTGCTAAGAATTTCAATTAACATAATCCATCTCATAAAAAAACCTATATCAATAACATAAACTCATGATTTCCATCTCACTCATCTCCACATCCAAGCATCCAACTTATCGAATTAAACAACCCCTTCTCATTCATTATATCCAGTAAAAATCCCACTTAGAGCAGGGTTTGGGGGAAGTATAGAAACAAACCTTACCCCTATCCCAATTGGCATAGAGATGGTTGCTCCGAAGGAGTCCTTGGCTTAAAGTCATCGTTTGAGGTTAATTTTCCCAACGCGTTTAACGATTATTTTCACAAAATAAGTAAAATAACGTTAAAATTAGTGTAGTTTTTCTTTTCCCCTTAATGACCCACACATATATATATTATATGCGTGAATCGCAAATAGGGCATCCCGTCATGTCAAAAACATATATACATTATATCCCGCCCAATAGTTATGTCAAAAACAAATACCTGTCATGTTCTTAACATGCTAACACTTCTTCTTAACACATACAAGGAAGAATGCCAGTTATTAAGATTAACATTCGACCTAACGATATGATTTCATGTTGTTGGTTTAGGTACTTTTGTGTGTTTAAAGTATTTATCTATGCATTTTATGAATGCATTACATAGACTTTGTATTGATTTGTGTTTTCAAGTATTGTGATGAAGATTACATGACTTTGGATGTTAGGGATGAAAAGATATGAAAAATAAAAGTACCAAAATTGCAAAGAAGAAAATAGAGTTTTACCAAGCCTGACACAAGGGTTAGTGTAAGATCGAGGAGAATTAGGTGTATAGATGATACTAGTGTATCATACGCTGAGGCATAAATATTTAGGGTTTTGGTGATATTTTGGCGTAAATTAAAGTCCCAAAACTTAGGGTTTTGAATCATATATTTGGTTCTTAAATGATTTTGAGTAAATTTGTAACAAACTAAAGGCTTGGAAATACATCAATTAACCTATGTCAAACAAGACTAGATCATTCCTCAATGAAGATGCGAGGCTAGAACACTTGTGGTTTTTCCGAATATAGAGTTAGTATCACTATTTTATTCAATCAAGTTTTCTCTTAATTTTGGACTTGGGTTTAAATCAATCGCTCAAACTTTGATGATTGATTTAGGTTTATGTGTTTTTCTAATTTTACTGAACATATTTGTCTTGTTTGGAACAACCATAGTCTCTGGTTTTTCTTTATTCATTAGCCATGGTTGTTATATACTTATATGCTTGAAAGAACATATCAGTTTCATTTTTGCAATATCCTAGTTGTGAACTTATTCGGTTTCGCATCGTTAGGTGAACATGACTTGATTCCTTTGTTTTGTGTATTCCTTTTATTCCATGTAACAAATAAGTTATGTCTTGTTTTGTGTACAGGGACGAAGCTTGAAATTTTTCGGTAGGGGGGCCGAAAGCCACGGGCCAATATTTTTTTTCCTATTGCTATATTTCTTATATTGGTTTGGCCGTTTGGGTCAGGTAAAACAATTAAATACTTTAAAGATATAATTTAAAAAACAACAAGGAAATCAACAAACAAAAGAGAAAATGTTTTCAATAAACAAAAAGATAAAATGTTTAGATAAAAGAGTAAGTATCCGGAAGATAAACTACAACTCAGCTCGCCGACCCTTAAGCTCTTTAAATTCATTAATGATAGAGTCTGAATCAAACTTCTCAGCAATTTCTTTTTCAATATAAATCAACAAGGAATCCGCAAGATACTCATACGACATTTTATTGCGAAGGCGATTCTTGACAATTTTCATTGCTGAAAATCCCCTCTCGGTTGTTGCGGTAGATACTGGAAGTGTCAGGATTAACCGAAGCACTCTATCAATCAAATAATACGGCTCACATTTTTTCGTTTCCGTCAGAGTTTTGCATAGATCAGAAATGGTTGATACACCACTTAGCTTGTCATTCTTCGCCATTTCAACATTAAAAATCTCCAATTGACCTCTTAACAAACTCCTCTCATGTTCTGTATAATACTTTTCAACAAGAAGGCAAATTTCATTAACATTAATTTCTTTTGAAACCAAACTAGAACTTAGAGATAACAATTCCATAGCGTGATCATTGAATCTACTACTTAACTCAAATAATTGTTTGTCCAATGTGGCTTAAACACATCTACTCGGTAATAATGTTCAAAAGTGACATGAAACGTTAACCTTTTTTATAAATTAAGCTTTATACTTATATTTAACTGAAAAATGAGTTTAAACAGTAAACCGTTAAACACTTAAACGTATTATTAATATTCTACTTTAAATTTAGTATTTTTTTTAGAAACCAAGGGGGCCTAAGGATTTTTTAGAAGAAAAACCAAAGGGGCCGGAGTGTATTAATATAAAATTTTCCGACCAAATTCTACTACATACCTACTTCTAAGCCGAAAAACAGCAGGGGCCGGGGCCACCCCTGGCCCATTAGATCCTTCGTCCCTGTTTGTGTATTCCTTTGATTCCATGTAACAAATAATTAAGTTATGTCTATGTAACTTTTCAACAGAAAGAATTAAATTATACATATCGCTTCGTAGCCCGAACATAGAAATAATCATCTTTCTAGTACAAAATCCACATTTGTTGCAAGTTTATAATTTTATGCCAATCATAGCTAAAGGCATTTTCAATAACCACAAAGCCAAATGGTTTTATTTTTAAGAACTTAGGTAACGAAGTTAAACTATCAATTGTGACTTTACGCTTGGGTAATCTAGATAAACAGTTAATTATGTGTTGAAGCCTTGTAAAATCCTAACAATTAAGAATAGTTCTTTCACATTAGCAACCAAGAGTATGAGAGAATGAGAGATTTAATGTAGGAATTTTTTTTTGTATCTATGCTAAAGATCCAAAGTGTAATTTCATTATTTGTTGTTACATAACATCATCAACTAATGAGATCATGATATTTAAGAAATGGATGATGCGCATGACTATTTTAGCCCTCTAGTTAATCATGTTCATTGACAACTCTTCATGAAACTATGTAGGGCTGGAAACGAACCGAACGAACACGAACGAGCCCTTGTTCGTGTTCTTTCGTTTAACTTTTAACTTGTTCACAAACGCTTACCGAACGAAAATTATTGTTCGTGTTCGTTTATTAAGGAATTTAGCTTGTTCACGAACGCTAACGAACACATATTATTTAAACAATAAAAATCAACATTTTTAATCTTAAGCAATAGAGATAATCATTTATAAATATATAAATTAGGATATTATAGTATTAAACTAAAAATAACTTAAGTATTATGGTATTAAACTAAAAATTAAAAATAAACAACACATTTAATGAATAAATATAATAAATGAACTTAACCGAACATAAACGAACGTAAACGAACATGTTACCGAACGTTCACGAACACAAATGAACGAACACGACCTCTGTTCATGTTCGTTCTTTAACTAAAC
This sequence comes from Mikania micrantha, assembly GCA_009363875.1. Classification (NCBI taxonomy): domain Eukaryota; kingdom Viridiplantae; phylum Streptophyta; class Magnoliopsida; order Asterales; family Asteraceae; genus Mikania; species Mikania micrantha. The sequence goes on from CM018698.1 coordinate 77,987,840, forward strand.
GAACGAAATTTCTTGTTCGTGTTCATTCGTTTATTAAACGAACGAACATAAACGAACTTCCCGCCGAACGGTTCACGAACTGTTCGCTGAACGTTCAATTCGTTTACAGCCCTAGGTTCATGTGTCTAAATCACCCAAATGCTTCGGTTTACGTTACTACCGGCTAGCAACTTATCAAAAGGTGAGTGCACGACGAGTGTAACGTACCGAAGTCTTCGTCAAACATTTTGCTTCTTCAAGGGGTCGAGTATCCCTTGCTTGTTTTTAATTACTCTTACAATATATTATTTTTATATAGGGGTATTTATATATTTACCTACCTAATATCATATTTTCTATTTTTCAAATATATTTCACTTTCCAATAAACTAGTCAATTACATTCCTCTCAATAGAAAATATGTAATTAATTTTACTAGCTGAGTAAATATGTAATAAAGGTTTTTTCTACGGGGATATATGTAAAAAAAATTTTTATATAAATAACTTTAATTTAAAAAAAATTGAACTTTCCAACACCTTAAATTTTTAATGTGTTATTGTGTCTTTTTTGTTTTTTATTATGTTCTTTTACTCGTCATTGTATCTTACTATTTTTCTAAAATCATGTGTTTTAAAAACCATAATAGTGAAACAACATAATCACGTGATTTTTATTTGTAAATTATAATGATAAAAAACAACAAATTTATCTAACAAATAACAAAATAATGACAAGATAATATTAGAAAATCTAAAACGTATAACACAATTATGAGTACATATGAAACACTAGCTTGAAATATATGTTTTCTAAAACAAGAAATAATTAGAAAAAAAAAGTCGAAATATATGTCAAAATGTTTTCTAAAACAAGAAATATACGAGTACATATGAAACACTAACTTATAATATGAAAAACATAAGAATTAAATAACGGAAAATTTATTAAATATATAAAAATCATTAAAAAAACACGAAATGAGCTAAAACGTATAACACAATAATAAAAAATGCATATTACACAACGCCTAAACATAAAACAAAGTGAAGAATTTATTATACAATGATTTGAGCGTAAAACATAATTAACAAAATATATTTTTCAAAAAATAAATAATAATATGTGTTTTCTAAAATTATGAATTATGAAAAACAAAATGATGAAATAACACAATTATCCACTTTCAATATATAAAACATAAAATATTAAACAACAACAATAAATTTGATGCATAAAAACATTGACAAAATAATATAAAATGAGTTAAAATATAAAACATAATAATAAAAAAAAACATTACATAATGACAAAGATGTATTACAATTTGAGAAATATATATTAAACAAAATAGCAAAATACCTTAAAAAAAATAATGAAATGCCACATGTTAACTCCACAATTCTTCTCACCATTTTACAAATAATTTTTTTTTTTAACTAGAACCCAATACCATCTCTTTTGAACTTCTAAAATCTTATTATTTTCTTTAATAATATATACTTGATTTCTTGTACTTCTTTCTTATTAAATATATTTCATAGTAAATAATAATATATGTAAAAATATACATATTTAAGTTAAAAAAAATTAATACATTAAAAATTTATTAATATTAAAAAAATACACTTTTTAAAAACTAAATTATTATAAAATATAAAATTTCAAAAACAACTTTTTTTTAAAAAAATTTAAAGAAACAAACTTTAAAAAAAATTAGTGTTTAAAGAAATAATATTATTTTTTATTAGTTAAGGTATTAAATTATATGAAATTTAATTATATTTTATATTAAAAAATTGTCTAATGTATTGTTCAAATTTTAATTCGTAACTATTTACTATATATATATATATATATATATATATATATATAGGGAGAGGATCAAATGCAATGTTTTGAAAACCGGACCGGACCGGCCGGTCGGACCAGTCCGGTTAGGGGTACTGGGCCGTTTTTAGGTAAACCAGCCGGTCGAACAGCCGTCGGACCGGAAAACCGGTGGTTGAACCATTTTTTTAATTTTTTATTAGTTTTTAATTTTTTATGTATATATATATTTATAAAATTTATATAAAATCATCCGGTTCTTAAATCCGGTTCAACCGGTCCGACCTCTGACCGGTAAGGAGACCGGTTCGACGTCCGGTCCGGTTATGAAAACATTGATCAAATGTTAACACTTTCTTATTGGGTTAACCGAAAACTACATCTTATTATTTTGGGCCGGTCGGACCGGTCCGGTTAGGGGTACTGGGCCGTTTTTGGGTAAACCAGCCAGTCGGACCGGAAAACCGGTGGTTGAACCGTTTTTTTAATTTTTTATTAGTTTTTAATTTTTTATGAATATATATATTTATAAAATTTATATAAAATCATCCGGTTCTTAAATCCGGTTCTTAAATCCGGTTCAACCGGTCCGACCTCTGACCGGTAAGGAGACCGGTTCGACGTCCGGTCCGGTTATGAAAACATTGATCAAATGTTAACACTTTCCTATTGCGTTAACCGAAAACTACATCTTATTATTTTGGGGCCCACACTAAAGTAAATCTAAAGGTTGTGGTTTTTTTTCTTTTTTAATTTATGTAGGGCCCAACCAAGGGCTTCAAGCCTAATGGTTACCCCTTTGGCTTTCCTGTGTGAGGTCAAGGGTTCAAATCTCTCCTAAGGCGAAATAGGGGTCCTTGGGAGTTTTTCGGTGCGGTTTCCTCCTGGGGTGGTGGTGGGGTCTCAATGAAGGTCATGGTAACTAGACCTTGGTGACGTGGCCTGAAAATCAGTGGTTCACACGTTGAGATCAAATGCTATTCAAAAAAAAAATTAATGTAGGGCCCACTTACATTAATAAAAAAAAACCACAACCTTTAGATTTACTTTAATGTGAGTTCCAAAGTAATAAGATGTAGTTATTCGGTTATTTCAATAAGGAAGGGTTAACATTCGAACTATCCCCTATATATATATAGGGAAAAGATCAAATAAAAAGTCTATTTTGCCTAAGAAGGCTAAAAAGGATTTTCAAAACCTCAAAAACCGACCCAAACGAACTCCGATTGAACTCATTTCGATTGCGTTGGAACCGTCTCATCGAACCCTACAATATTAGCTTTTAAGTTTTACCTTTAACAACTAGTTTCAAAATTTAGATTTTAGGGTTTGATTTTTAGCTTTTATGTTTTATATTTAGATTTAAGGTTTGTTTTTAAAGTTTTGGTTTTAGTATTAGGGTTTATTGTTTATAATTTATGGTTTAGGTTTTAGGGTTCGACAAGACGATTCCAATGATGCAAAAATGAATTCAATCGAAGTTTGCTTGGGTCGGTTTTCGAGTTTTTCAAAATCCTTCTTAGCCTTCTTAGGCAAAATAGACTTTTTAGGGGAACCTTCCCCTATATATATATATATATATAGGGTGGTTCCATTATTAACCTCCCTTATTGCGAGAACCCGTGTTAACCCGACATTTTTTGCCCGAATCTTTGTTTTTTTTCATGGTTTTTGTTATACATAAATAGGGGGTTTCTTTTTTGTGTTTTTGCTAATTCATCATCGTTTAGAAATGTAATGTAAGTAACTTACACTTACTTATAGTTGTAAATAATTTTTAAACGGTGATAAATTATCAAAAACACAAAAAAGAAACCTCCTCTATTTATGTATAACAAAAATCATGAGAAAAAAACAAAGATTCGAACAAAAAATGCTGGGTTAACATGGGTTCTAGCAATAAGGGAGGGTTATTATTTGATCATTCCCCTATATATATATATATATATATATATATATATATATATATATATATATATATATATATATATATATATAGGGGGAGGTTCTATTAAAAACCTTCATATTTAAGAAAACTTAGAAAACTAATCACAATTGTTATTAATCAATTTCGTTTTTCGTTTTTTATTTTATATTTTGTTTTATTATAATTTTTTCTTTGTTAACAAAAAAGAAAAAAGAAAAAAATATATGTAATTCATGTTGTTACATATATGTAACTCGTTGATTACACGTATGTAACTTGTAAACTGCATATATGAGTTACATATACGTAACTTTTTTTGTTACATATACGTAATTTCGTGATCTACATACTTTTATTAAAAAAATTTGTTTGTTTATTACATTTATAAGCTAATAATAAAAAATCATGAAAAAAAAAATTTAAAAATTGATTGGTTAGTAGGAGTTTTCTTGGTTTTCTCCAAAGTAAGGAGTTTTTATTTGAACCATCCCCTATATATATATATATATATATATATATATATATATATATATATAAGTTATAAACAATGATGTACAATTTTTGATGCATAAAATAAAATTATGAACAATTATTTCTGTTTTAAAACCTAAAGGTATACAACTATACATTAGTCTAAAATACAATTATGAACAATTATTTCTACTTTAGAACCTAAAGGTATACATTAGTCTCTCGCTGACTCGCTCACACACAGGTTCAATTCCCCTCTTACTTTTTGTTTTCCTTTATTATTATTGTTTTTATTTTTCTTTTTGTTTAATTTTCTATTATTTTTTTAAACCCATCTCCTGTTATGGAGCCATTATGGGAGATTTTCTAGCAGTTTTTTTATCTCTATTTAAATTTTTTAAAAATTACTTAGCTCTAGCTTGATGTGAATTTTTTTTTAACGACTTCTTGGATCACTGACAGTGCACTACATTATCATCGTGGCACAAGCGCTATCATTCGATCATATCCACCACTAAGTCACCAGTTCGGAAGAAAACTCAATATTTTAAGAAAACCCTCTTGTAAGATTTGATCTCATTATCTTATGATTAAGGATGCCGCTAGTTTCAAACATTGTTTATTAAGTATTAAAAGCTTATGATTTTAATAAGGGGTAATTTTGTAGAAACATAACCAAGTTTTGATTTTGTTCCAATTAAATCACTAAAACTTTGTTTTATTTCAGTTAGGTAACTTAAGTTTGATTTATGTTCTAATACTATGTAATCTTGATTCGTTTAGGCTTTATAAGTGAATTTTTAGATATTTTATGACCCGTTTATGATTTTATGACCCGTTTCTATAACATTTCGAAAAAAACACAAAATGCCAAAATGAGTCTAAAATACGTATAAACCTTTCAAATGGGTCATAAAATCATCTAAAAATTCACTTATAAAGCTTAAACGAATCAAGATTACCTGTTATCCAAGTTTTTTATCTAGTATTAAAACATAAATCAAACTTAAGTTACTTAATTGAAACAAAACAAAGTTCCAGTGATTTAATTGGAACAAAATCAAAAGTTGATTATGTTTCTATAACATTTTCCCTTATAATAAATGTGAAATTTTGAAAGTTTAGATAAAAATACATGAAATTCTCCTAAAATCATAACTACTCTCTCCGTCTTTACCTGAACAACCTTGATATGGGAAAATATATCTTTAAAAATTTTACTTTTAAACCGAATCAATCAATATCTTTAACCCCATCTTGCGTCTTAACTATTTGTTGGAAAAAAAAAAAAAAAAAACTTAAGAACAAAATGTGTTTATGAATAAACCTAATCTGACCTAACGGTGTTTCGTCTTCTTATGCCACTCTCATGTTATCACCTCTAGTTAAATGATCTCACGTTATCCAGATAATTGCCTCAACTGGCAAAAGCCCACCCCCAAAGTGAAGGTCTTGGGTTCTAACCGTGCTGGATCCAATTTAATGGATATCGAGGTGAATGAATAAATGAGGGCTTTAATCCCATGTTCAAACCTTTTTTTTTTTTGGGAGGGGGGGGGGGATTTACGGATTCCATCTAGTTCCCTCGCATCTGGGGGCACACATGTCTCAAGGTCGGAGATCGACCTCAATCTTATCTATCAGTCGCCAAGATAACTGAAGGTAACACGACAAGACAGTTTAACTGTCGTTTAAAACAAAGTTAAATGAAGTTTAAATGCCGTTTAAAAAGTTAAATGATCTAGCTCACCGTCTTCTTAAATTACAAAGTCTAATGTCATTAAAAGAGAGCAAATTTAATTTTTAACTTCAATGTTTTACTTAAGCCTAAAATGGGTAGGTTGGGCATTGGAGAACAAATCAGAATGAGTTTAGGTCTGAACGTGAGAGAGTCATGATGTGTTTTAAGTAAAATTAGTTTAAGTCTAAATGAGTCGTTTTAAAAAACTTTAATTTAGTTTAAGCAAAAATAAGTTGTAACTAAACAAATATTCTATTTTAATAATCTTTAGTGATACTTTCATCAAACATATTATTAATAATAATTATCCATTTTAAATCAATTTTATTAGCATAGTTTTCAAGTTACACATCTTGACCTGCACTGAATCAAGAATTTATCAATCTCAATTCATTATATGTTATTATTCTACTCATTTCAACTCAAAACATAATATTTATTTACTCAAATCAACTCATTTTTCTTACTTTGGTCAACGTTGACGGGTATACTTTTACTTTTATCTATTAGCTCTTGCCGTAAAAAGAAATTATAACTCAAATGAACTTATTCTAAGATGCTATTTAACCCAATTATCCAACTAATGCTTAAAAAAAAATAAAAATGGTGGAGGATTTGCTTATTGGTAGAGGCATAGCTAATGATTTTTAAATCACTTGATAGCGGTTTAGCCTATTAGATGATAAAATCTTGGATTCAAATATGAGTTAACGTAAAATTTAGTTTGAAGTAATTTATAAGTATAACTATAACATATTAATTTTCAATAAAAAAGCTAATGATTAAAAAAAAAGAAGCAATTATTAATTCCAACAAGCATCACATATATATCATGATTAATCATAATTTCATCTAACTAATGAACACAAATCCATGATCACATGATTCTAAAAGCAACAAAAGAGCATAGTAGGCCTAGCTAGTGACATGTTTTTGTTTTGAAACAACAAAAGACATTCAATTATAAGTTAATATAAATTTTAAACTTCCAAAGTAATCATATGATGACCCAAAATACTATAATTTCAAATTAAAAAAACACCAAAATTTAATATATTTTTTTAATTTTTTTTGAAACGGCTAGTGTCCTACATACCACGTATGTTATCTTAACAGAGTTTACCGGTCAGGCAGAGTTAAGACGCGGCCACACTAGATGTGCGGGAGCCCCCTAGAATGGGTGAACCCCCCTGTCCATAACCTAACATTAAGTTAAAGATTCTTTCCTTTATCTGGATGCCTTAAATTGTCTTTGGCAAGACTTGAACTCATGACTTCTCGGTCACAAGATGAAACCCAACCAACAGACTGAATTTGCAGAACATATTTTTTAACCAACCAATAGGCTGAATTCGCAGAAAACATGTTTTTTAATTAAATGATCATTGGATTGGAGTAATTTACGTATGATCTGGTCCATGTCGATATACTCCCAGTTTGACAAGGCAAAACCCACATGGTTTGTCCCCACAAACCTACATCACACGGCCACAACTTACCCTCCAAATAATCAAGAAAATCTTTAGCCCTACGATCTTGCCTAATATCCAACTAAATTTTTATAAATTTGCCGGCCTTTAAGTGTGTTGCTGGTTGGAACACATATAGTATTACTAGTACACCCCTACCCCCACCCCACCCCTACCCCACATTTGTAAGTCATGTGACCGACATCTAACGTGATTGTCCTCCCAATGCTCTTTTCATGTCCTCACTTTCAACTATCTTTGCATATATAACATGCATAGTTCATAAACACAATTCATATATTGCTTCTTTGTGTAAAAGAATCAAAACCCTTGTTACAATAAGTTGTGGAAGTTTAGCATGGCGACTACTGAAGGGTTTGGGCTCGATATCACTGAGCTTCGGTTAGGGTTACCAGGCGGTTGTGGTGGTGGTGGAGAAAAGAAAGAGAAAAAGAGGGTGTTTTTGGATATTCTTGGTGGTGGAGGCGAGGTTGATCATTTCTCTGACGATTGTGTTCGTGAAAGTGGGAAAAGTAGAAATACTGGTGGTGTGGTGGGTTGGCCGCCAGTCTGTTCATTTAGAAAGAGAACTATGACCAAAATGTATGTGAAAGTGAGCATGGATGGAGCACCGTATCTTCGTAAGATCGATGTTAACGGTTTCAAAGGGTACTCGGATTTCGTTCGGGCTCTTGAGAATCTCTTTGGCCTTGGTAGGTTTTTATTCTATTGAATGTATTTTTAGATGATGTCAATTTGCTAGGATTTATGAATAGATTGATTACATACATCAAGTTAATCTAGTTAGGTTAGCCGGTTTTAGACATATAGTTAACCATTAACAAACATATAATCTTGAGTTAATAAACAAGGATCATAGTTAGAGCCAATGTCGTTTAACTCCCCGAGTACTTCCTGTCTAGGCCGATTACTCGTCAGCTAGTAATTTACGGATACTGGTCGACTTGACCGAGTACTTATTACTTTCTAGTCGACCAACGCAGTAGTGTCTAGTGACTTCTGTAACCATGGTTAGACCTAAAGAAACACACTTTCCATGCATAATTCGGAATGTTATTTAATTATCTAGAAAAAAAAAAGTAAAAGTTTTTTGAGATTGATCGATATATATTTGAATCTTTATTGTATAAATATTATTATTAAGGAATAAAATCTTGAATTTTAATATGAAAAAAAAAAAGATCAACCCAGAGAATTTATTTTGATCAATAATATACATTAATTTCAGCACCATTTATTAATTTGATTTTTTTGAAACTTTGGTCTGAATGATTAATGAACAGAAAGACAAATTTAACTTGCTCTACATCTCAATGATTTTCTAAAGAACAGAATTACTTAAACTGATTTCCCATTTGAAACTATTTAATTTTGACGTCTGGCATAATATTTTAATATTAAATATAAAAAAAGTTACTTTACTGTATTTTAACATTTTGAATAGATCATTTGAGAGTGTTTTTTAAATAGGCAAGAGATAAGTGTTGAGGTTTTTTAATTTAGTTTTTTAAGAAGTTACTAGAAAGGATAGCGATTTTTACTTTTTCATAAAAGTTGCTAACGAGAACGCAACTTTCGTGTAAAGAAGAAATGGCAGAAAAATGTAGAAATCGATATCATCTAACAACTGACATAGAAACACAAGAATAAACAAATATATTTTCTATATATTTTAACAAAAATTTCATCATTTGATTACAAAAAGAAAATTGTTTTTTTCATAATTGCGTGGGATTTAATACTTATTTAGTTCATCAAATGTTACGTTAGTTTCTGAATTATTCAAACTATGTTTAAAGCTTAATAATGAAGATATTGACTGGTATATTCAAATGTATCTTTTTAATGAGAAAAAAAAGTTATAACCTCTAATCAATTCATATATATCATTATGAGGCTACCAACAAACTATTTAGTGAATCTTATATGATTTTTTTTTCATATGTTAAGGGCGGCTTATATGATATAATATGGCACTGAGTAATTAATGTATTGTCCAATATAGTATTTTAATTCAATTAAACTTATTACTATATTTGTATCACTTCCCTAAAGATTTTATTACTAGCTAGCTTTTCAATAAGCTTATTACAAGACACCTGACAAGGGTGTTCAAAATATTCGAAACTCAAAAAAATTCGAAATCCGAATCGTATTCGAAACCTGAAAAAACCTTATCCAAAATCTATTTCGAGTTTTTCGGGTCAGATAATATGATTTTAGGTTTGGGTTGGGTTTCTGATATGCAAAAGCTAGTTTTTCAGGCCGGATAACCCGAAAAAAACAGGGTTATTCGGGTTGTTCGGATGCACTAATTCGGGTTTTCGGGTCGGATAATATAGATAATTTGAATTTCGCGTCGGGTCGAGTTTCGGATAGACCAAAAAAACTTTCAAACCCGAATAACTCGTTATCCGACCAGATGAACACCATTTGATGGTCGCTATATAGCGATCTACTTCTTGGATGCATAAACAAGTCAATTATGTATTAACATCAATCCACTATTTATCATATCTTTCGATACTCTACAAATAGTTATTTTACGAGTGACACTATATAAGAATATGAATACTGATTGATTGATCTACCATTCGTAATATCGACTAACGACTAACTGAGGTCCAAACTTGATCTAAGCTGATCCATAACTTGATAGCAATTGATTACGTAGTCCCAATGTGTCCAATATCAAGACCAAATAGGGTTCCAATCTAATAAAATTAACCGACAATAGAAGTATTGACAACAGCCTTACATATAAATGTTTTTTTTTCTTATTAAACTATGTAAGATTGTATATCTACCTAATAAAAGAATGGCTATTCTTACATTTTTTTTTATTTTAACATATTACCGATACCATACACCTTATATATACTATACAAGGCATATAAATATATAATCCCTTTAACACTCACTAATTCGATAATGATTGTAGCTGTATATGTCTCCTATAACTCTATAAGACCTATACAAGACATATAGATCTACAAAGACGCATACAATAGCAGTCATTAATGTGAAGAAATTTCTAACATGATACCCTATACGTATAGCGGGGCTCCTTTAATAATAATTGTTTTATGTACTTTTTATATACAATTAATACGTTGCTTCCGACAAGCCTTTAATAATAGTCAAAAGTGAGATAAAAATGATGATAATAGTTTATTTATTTTTTTATTATTTATTTTTTTAAATTAAAAAGGTGAAGATTGCGAGTATACACCAATATACGAAGACAAGGATGGAGATTGGATGCTTGTAGGGGACGTCCCTTGGGAGTAAGCTTCTATATTTTCTTTAAATTCTAGTTATTTATTATTAATTATTTTTTATTACTTGATAATTAAATTAACTCATTAAATGCTGAGTACATAGTTGTACACAGCCCCTACACAATACAATAATTTCATGTGTTAACGAGTACTAGTACCATGTGTACGTTTTCATTTATATATTTATAAAAATTCATGGTTTTCATCAATACCATAAATGGAGCCCACAAAGAATCTACTTGAGGACGGTTCACATGTGTTTTTCAGGCCAGTCAACCCCCTGGTTTTCGGTCCGAATGGTCCGGCCGGCCGGTCTGTTTCAGTTCTGACAACAATGTTCTCTAAACCACAAAATATTCAAATAGGTTATTGGTTAAGTTTGGTTAGTTAGTTTTAAAAGTTTGAAAACATAATAAACGTTTTGGTAATTTTCATAAAAAACCGAACCGTATGTGTATATGTATATAAAAATATACACATAAATATATTTGTGTATATACATATAAAGCGATTTAATCATTTATGCATCATTAAAAAAATATTTGGGTTTGGTGTAATTAAGCTGTTTCAAACCGTAAAATGGTTTGGTTAGATTCAATTTTTATTTTTAGTGGGCTCAAAAGCCCAAACCGAAAGAAAATTGTTGATAATTGTTTAATTTGATTAGGTTTTATTTTTAATAATTTGGTTTTAATTTTTATTATTTAAAAAACGATATTAACGGTTTGGTTTATAATTACATCTAAAAAACTAGATGGTGAATACCCTAATACATATATAAGAGAGTCTTCATAATAAAACTTTCGTTTAGAAAAAAGCAAGAAATCTCATTTCTAATTATTGATCTAATTGATAAAGAGTAGTATTAAATAATAGTACCATTGTAATTAATTAAGATTTAGAGATTATTATCAGACATACAAGGGAGAATAGGTAAATAAATCTATCATATTTATCTAAGGTTTTAAGTTATATATATCATCTTGTCTAAAGAAGAAAATTATAAATTAAGAGAATATATGTATTTAACTTTTAACTATTTTATATATATAATTAAAATTGTAAATAAGAGATATGTGAAATTAAATGATTTATCTACCAGCTCTTCAATCTATCTTTATAATTATTTCTTTTCTCCTTTTTTATATAAATTACATTTAAACAAATCAATTTCTTTTATTTTTAACTGCAAACCGAAAACCACAACCAATATTTCAAGGGTTATTGGATTTAAATACTCTCAACTTTCACCTGTTGGCCGATAATACTCCAAACTCAGGAAATGTTTCTCAGCACTCCATACTTTCAACTTAGTTTTTGCTAGCACTCCCCTCTTAACGGAAGTGTAACTCTGTTAATATTTTTGCTGACATGGCACCCTTTCTCCACGTCAACACATGATTTGTAAACTTGAGGGACCATCTGTGTAATTAAACAAAACTAGATTTGGGTTTTAAAAACTTTAAACTAAAAAGGGAACAAAATCAAAACCTCAGGGTCCAAAGTTGCCAAAGCTCCTTTTTTCTCTCCCCCTTCCCCGTTTTCCCGATGAGCCACGCCGGCGACGACACCACACTGGCCAAGCCTATAAACGATTCAATCTACTCCATTTTAATAGGTTTTTACACCATAATGAACCAAAATCTATTCCTAATTGTTCCTAAGTACTTAATCACGACAATAACATCGTTCAAATCACCATTGATCATCTCATAAACCGACCCTCTAACTCGACATTGGATACACCTAACCGGTACGAATTAAGTATGAAAATCAAAGGGGCTTTCATCATTTCAATCATACAAACGAAACTCCATCTTCAATTGACTCTAAGACACACTCGGAATTCCATTGCAGACGAAGATTATGGCGCGGTTTTGTGGAACTCGACTCAACCAATTCTTAAGTAATTCAATGAATTTTTACATGCTTTAAGTTAAAATTTCAATGTAGATTGGAAGGCCCATGTTCGTTTTGATTAACAGTTAAACAATCAAACGAATTTGGAACGATTAAGATTAGGGTTCTTGAAAGGTTTTATGGTTTTTAACTATTTTTACAAACCAGCTTCAAACAAATTACACATCATCTGCTGACGTGGAAAAAGGGTGCCATGTCAGCAAAAATATTAACAGAGTTACAATTCTGTTAAGAGGGGAGTGCTAGCAAAAGCTAAGTTGAAAGTACGGAGTGCTGAGAAACATTTCCTGAGTTGGGAGTATTACCGGCCAACATGTGAAAGCTGGGAGTATTTAAATCCAATAACCCATATTTCATTGATATAGTATGCATTAAATATACGTGTTCAATTGAATAAAAGTGTATTATATATATATATATATATACGTACGTAACTTGATAGTTACATATTTACATATATGTAATTGTGATATGATAAACACTATTAGAACTTGTGGCTACCTCCTTACATGTATGTAAGCAACAAATATGTTGCATCACCACAACATTAATAGAATTACTTAAAATTAAAAGGAGAGAACTTAATAGAAATACATAAAATTAAAAGGAAAGAACTTAGTCACTCAAAATCAAAAGAAGAGACCTAAATTCTATTTATACAATCAAATAGAAACAACAACCAATACATTACACATATGTAATCAATTGAATAACAGTGCAACCATATTTAAACTTTCTTACCGTATGTAAGCAATATATATAACTTGTTCACGTATATGTAAACCCACATGAAAACCTAAAAATTACATTATGTAAAGTATGTATGTGGACCTCTTGCTTACATATATCAATTGAAAGAACATGATTTATGAGTCTCATATTAAAAAAAACGTAAGATAAATGATTGACATATATATAAATATTTATATAAAGAGCATTCACTTAATTAAAAACCCAACTTCAACTCCTAGCTTGAAAGGATTTATATTATTCAGGAAAATAAAAGGATATATAAATTAAGTCTAACAACAACTCAAAAACAAAAAGAACACAAATAACAAAGAATTCGTTGAAATTGACAATTAAAATTAGGTTATAAAGACAACTAAAATTAGGTTATAAACACAAGAAAATAGACAAATTTGTGATAGTTCACGTCGAAAATGTAACTTTTAATCATGTTTTTGTCAAATTTCTAAACCCTATAAATCGTTAATCAAATATTACCATAATTTAAATTGTTAAACCCCTTATATTTAAAAGGGCACAAGTAAGGAGTAATTGAATAAATGTAGTAGAACTATAACCACGATGGTGTATCATAGAAATCGATTAAATAAGACGATACCTAGTAAACCGTCTTGAATGCACAATGCAATTAAGCAATTAAATGATACAAACCAACTAAGCATTTCACAGAAGAATTTTTTGACAGCAAACGTCTGGTCACTCGGGATCACCCAGTCAAATAAATCACCCTTTTGTCAGAATAACATGGCGTGATTACCTGACCTACCTGTTCAAAAGGAAAAATACAAATAGTAAAACCGATGGCTCAACCCAAAAAAATAGTTGCTTTAGGTGAAACTGCAATCAATACATCTTATAAGAGAATTCAAGAGATTACCACTAAGCTAGAAACCTTTAATTTACTTCAATGGTACCCCAAGATTCTTCCAAATGGAGGTCTTGGGTTCAAATCCCTCCCGTAGCGAAAAATGGGTATGTGGGGGGTCAGGGGGTTTTCCCAGTGGGGTTTCCTCCTGGGGTGGTTGTGGTGGCTCACGGGAGGTCTAGGTAACTAGACCTTGGTGACATGGCCTGTAAACAGTGGGTTCACACGATTGAGACCTTCGCCGTTTAAAAAAAAATAAAATAAAATAAAAGGGGATCCTGGCGATTCATCACAATTAAAACTGTAAAAATTTGTGCTATTGTAGTCACTACAACTACAAGCGTCACCAAAGGACCATTGTCACCTGATATTTTTGCAAATTCTTCATCTTCATCCTCAATTCTTAATCACAATGAGATTATGAATTATTTAAGATAGAGAATGAGAGATTTAAAGGATTTAAACTAAAAATAATTATAATTACCTAAATTAGTGGGGCGTAAGATCACTCAAATGCACTTTTAACAATTTAAATAAATAAATAGAAATCATGTGGCTGACGGATTTTGTTTTCTTTATTTTCTCAAAAAAGTTAAAATTTTCATTTAAACTCTCATCTATACACATAGGAAAAAGGATTAAATTTGTGATTAGTTTTCTTCAAAATGAAGATTTTTAGAAACCCACCCATATTTACATATTGTAATAAATAAAAGTTTTCAGAAACATATCTAATGTATCTCAACTTTGTTTTGACGTCACTGTATTATATTAAATACATATCATATTAAATAGCATACTCTTTAAAAACCAAATTATTATAAAATATAAAATATTCAAAATCAGTTTTTCAAAACGAAATATTTGAAAAAACAAAATTTGAAAAAAATAGTATTTAAAAAAATAACATTATTATTTTAATACTTATAATATTAAATTATACGAAATTATAATCATATTTTATTTTAAAAAGTCATAATACGTTGTCAAAATTTTCATTTATGACTATTCATTATATTTCTTTATACAACCCATGTATATACGAGATAGTTACCTAGCTAGGGGGTATTTGTTTATCAACTATAAAACATAAGCAATGAAAAATTAATGATCATCTAGATAATTATTTTTTTCATTTTTTTTTCACAAAAGTTGAACTTTAATGCATGTACATAATACACACCAAATTTGACGACCAAATTGAATTGCAGGATGTTTACAGAAACATGCAAGAGACTGAGGATGAAGAAGAGGGAATTGGATGATGGTGGCCATCAAACCAAAACTTGATGATCCAAAAAAAAGATTCAAAATTAAATAAATAATAATAATCATCGTAATTCATTAAGTTTATATGTAGTTGATGTTTTAATAATGTCATTAAGCATGCATGTGTGTTAATTTATTAATTAGGAAACTATATATAAAGTTGGGAGTTAATTAGGCTATGATATATATATGTACGTAGTCTAATTAAATTGTTAAAAAAACCGGTCGTCCGGATTAGGTTGTTTAATTATGCAATGAAACTGTTTAATTCATTTCAGTCTTGTAATCTTTTGATCATATATGAGAGAATTTGTGTTTGTGTTTTCTATCATGAATGACGAAGGATAATAGGGTCAGCCCCACTTTTTTCCGCCCGAAGTGTTAATTTTTCGTCTGAAATGTTATTTTTTTTTTGTTTTTAATCATTGATTGTGTCTACTTGCTTCAAAAAATTAACATGTATTGCAAGTCTCGTAAATGTATTGCAAGTCTCGTAAATTTTTCGTCTGAAATGTTTGAGATTTGTCACTGTCTATCATGCCATCGTATAGAGTAGAGGTGGCAATTCCCGACACGACCTGAAACACGACCCGAACACGACACGAAAATAATAAGGTTTTGGGTAGGCAAGTATAACCCGTTTAAAAACGGGTCGTGTTCGGGTTGACCCGTTTATAAAACAGGTCGGGTTCGGATTGACCCGTTAACCCGTTTAAGGTTTCAAAATTCTTAATTTTTAATTATTTTCTTTCCTATAACATATATTTAGTTTTTTTTCTTTTGATTATTTACCATACTTTAATTGATTAAGTAACAAAATTTATATTTTTTTCATCTAAAAAATTATTTTTTTTCTGGTTAACTATACAAACTAGTTTAGTTTAAATTTCACACTTTATAATTATGATTACATAATAATATTTTTAGTTATAATAATGTTAATTTTTTTGTTAAAATACTATATTAACTACTTGTAACTCATACACAACTACTAATCACGTTATCATTGATGTGTTTTCAAGCAACAACCAACTTACAATATGTAAATAAGTTTTGATTTATTTATATTAACGGGTTAAACGGGTTAGATTTAGGTTGACCCGAATTTATATCAATCCGGGTTTGGTTTGAAAACTTTGACACAAATAAATATATGGGTCAAGTTGGGGTTGCAAGATTCAACCCGTAACCCGCCAACCCGCCAACCCGACACGATTGACACCCCTAGTATAGAGAGATAGCTAACTATACCTGTCAATCTTGTCCCATAGCAAGATAAATAGATAGAATTGGGTAAACAATTATTGCATTTTGGGTTGAAATAGGTAACATTATGACATATTATGAGTTCAGATGCGTAACTCTTTAACACAAAGCGGGTCAAGATGTGCCCAAAAACTTGATGCGCGTGGTCAGTACCCTAAAAACAAGACTAAATTAAAGCTATTTAACCTATGCTAAAGACACTCTAACTAGCCCTTGTAGGATCAGATGTTCTCATTTGATCAATATTAGATTGTAGCAGCGGAATTCAAAGATGAATTAGCTCAATATTAGCAAGAACAAAGTTTTTCTAATAGAACAGTAAAGCACAAGTTTTTTATAGAAAGAGAATTCTGCAAAAGGAATAATTCATTCAATTCGCACTAACTTCGTTAAAGATACAATATGTCAACTGCCCTTATATAGAAACAGTGACGTCTGATGATATCACATGATGTTGACACCTAACAGACAAAAGATAACTACTGAAATAACTAAACTACTGAGGATGTTTACAACATCTGAAGACATCCTCTTACAACTACTGAAGTAATAAAACTACTGAAATAAAACTACAACATCTTATGAGTAATTTTACTCATCAGACTTTTACAATTATTGAAAGAAAACTACTGAAGACTAAACTAACACCACAACATCTGAAGACTTACACTTCAGCTGTTGTGAATAACTTCAGATCTTGTAGCTTCTGCAAATTGAATATCAGCCGTTGTGTTCTTCTTCAGTTGTTGTAAGTGTTGTGAGACTTAGAGATTTTTCTGATCAGGCTCATTGGTTCTTTGAGTCCAACAGCCCTAGACCTAGACTTTGACCTAAACACCTAGTAATAATCGGAAATCCTAAACTAGACCGCTACGTAGGCAGGTGTACCTATCGGTGACAGTATAGCTTGTGGAAGACCGGATATCGAACCCTAAGGACGCTAGTTTGACAAAACTAACCTAGACTGTGAACAAAATAAAGTAAAAGAGAAAAAGGGGGTTTGGTGCAACTTCTAAGAACGAAATGAGACTTTAACTAATTAACCAACTAAAACTAATTTCTAAAATGGCTAACTAAGATTGCAACTAAAAATGTAATCTGACTCTAAATAAGACAAACTGGTATACCTAGGCCGAGAATCAAAAGTGTAACAAATGATGACTTGGACTGATCTATGAAGGATGAAGACTAGGATCTTAAGGAACATACTAAGGAATACCTAGTGGGACCCAGATCAGATACCAGACAACTCCAATGGGAATCCTAAGGCTGTAATGTATGCACTAGTCTATCGGGTCACCTTCCGGATTTTCCCGATATGCAGTCGCACTCCAACGAGTGAATTACCTCCCGGATTTCTCCACCTGTTTGTATCCTAAGACACTAGAGAGCTATAAAGTTGGCAACTTTGACATGGATTGACACTAACACTAAGTAGATCTAAGACAACGCCCTCCCGGGTCGTTTAACTCAAATATCCCAAGTGTAAGAGACCAACCATCTAACCTATCACTTCCCGGATTTCTAGTCTAGGTCACACATGCAAATAACCATACTTGATGAAGTCTAATCCTATGGAATGTGATCAACAACCCATAAACTAACCTAAAACACAAAGTAATAGCCCTAACATGCATCTATGTGTGGAAAGACCTTCCTAGACACATGTAGATCAAACATTCACCAAATATAATCATTCAACATATGTAAAAACCATCAAAGATTCAAACTTTACAGCTGATTACAAAGCATATATCATCCATAAGCATAAATCATGTCCAAAATCACCAAAGATCAAAACTTTATCATCCCAAACCTAGATACAACCATAAATCTAGCCTCAAATCATCTCAACAGTAACAAAACAGGTCTGATATATGTCTAAATACATGAAAAACTACTGCTTTAAACTAAGAACATGAAAATATAAAGAAAATACTCAAAAGCAAGGTCCTTCTTCACTTCCACAAGACCTAATCAAGCCAAATACTCCATGGTTAAGCTCCAGCAACTCCTAGGCTCGATTAAGGTTCCAAAGACGCAGAAAAAGACCCCTAAAACGGCTGGAATGCGATCCATTTATAAAAGGGCTTGAAATTAGGGTTTTAGGCTAGAAATCCATCTGGGGCGCATAGCCTAGCGAGGTAAGCACGAGGCTAGGCTATGCGAGCGGATAACAAGGATAATTTCGTCTGATGATGCCAGGCGCATAGCCTGTGGCCAAGAAGCCACGCTAGGCTATGCTCCTTGGGTTAGTTTCCTTGATTTCTTTGTTTTTTTACCCGCACTTGATTCCGATGCATGTTTGCCTTCATTTCCGCTCCTTCGGAACATATTCCTGCATAAAAAACACTAAAATGTAAATAGGAACATAAATCGACTCGAAATATTTACAAAGCTAACAAAAACAGACTCGAATATGCACAAAAACGAATGTGTTAAACTAACACATCAATATATTATTGGGTAAACAATTGTTGCATTTTTGGTTGAAATAGGTAACATTATGACATATTATGGGTTCAGATGCGTAACTCTTTAACACAAAGCGGGTCAAGATGGGTAACTTAAAAACCATGTGAACATAATGGATTTCAATGGGTAAGGATGATCAATAATATATTTAATGAGAAAGTCATTAAAAATTATTTAAATAAACTATTTGTTTAGTTACAACTCATTTTAACGTCAGCAAAATTGATTTTTTTTCAAAACGACCCGTTTAAACCCAAACAGGTTTTGCTTGAAACCCGTCTTGACCCGCACCAATCCTAACCCACATCCGTTCTGATCCATTACCCAACCTGTGACACCCCGTAATTTCCAGGTCAGATTATTATTTAATTAAATGTTTATTTAAATGCTTATTGTACACGTGGCACTAGATTTAGCTTAATTTAGTTTGACACGTGGCACGACAGTACGAACACCGACACACAACAAGATAATTCGTGGAATTATCGGCAAACAACGCACACGTGTCAAAACACACGAATGTTGGTGAACATCACAACACTAAAGCACAGAAACACTGCACAAGTTAATTATGGCTAGTAATTGACCAATAGAGTCCAAACGACGCACGAACGGTGTCTTACAGTCGAGAAACGGGCGAAAACAAGTCCAGAACAACAAGATAGGCTTAGTGGGCCTAACATATGGGCTAGGCGCTACGCCTGACCCGGAACCATTGACACCTGGCGATCCGCGCGGAAGAAACAAGGAGCGCCCCATCTGGACGTCTCGCTTGCAACGCCCGGAGACAAACACCCACGCCAGGCGATGCGCCTGGGGCGTCAGCGACGCCAAACAGCTTTTTAAGCCCCCAAGATCATCATCACACCTATTCTCATCATTTTAATCAATATCACACGCCACAACTTGGTCAACTTTGCCTTTTACCTCCTGATACATCATATTTCCACCATTAGAGGTCATTTTGAAGCTCCAACTCGAAGGGTCGAAGCTTGTGTACCATGAAGGAACTTGTGCATCTCCATTCTCTCCTTCTCCCTGTCGAAACGATCAATCTCAGGAGGTGTAGGGGCTGCTTAACCATCATCCTAGTGTTCAAGGAGCTCTAGAAGGTAACACTATGCTTAAAACTTACTCTCACATCATTTACACGCACATGCATGTGTTAAATCACACATGCAAGCACTACACCATCACATGCACGAATTTTGTGATGTTTGGATCTGGGTTTATTAATATCCTTACTGATTTTAATGATCTAAGAGGTTTAGATGATGTTTCATGATGTTCCAAGGTGATGTGTGTGGTTATGATGCTTGATTTGTATATAAAATGATGAAATCTTGACATGCATGTATAATCCATGATGGTTAGAATGATTTTGAGTATATAGATATGTTTCTTGATGGTATTGGAAGATGATTTCATGATTAGATGATGTTGAAATGGTCAAAATGGTTTATTGATGATTATTTCTATTTTTAGTAACTTTTATTTTACAAAAGGGTGATTTGGTTGAGATGATATGCATGCATGTATCTAGATATGTTGTTTGAATGTATTTGGATGATATTGATGCTTGGAATATGATTTAGAAGTTGGTTATGGTCATTTTGACATGGTTACTATATTTAGTAACTTTTATTGTTGAAATGTTGATAGATGATGAATTTGGTTATGTTGACATGTTTAAATGATGTTAGATTGGTTATTATGATGATTTGTGACATAAAGATGGCTTAGGAATGCTTAGATGTTCATCTTTATGCAAAAACTACAAATTACTATTTATGGTAACTTTATTTTTACAAAAACCAATCTAAGAATATGTTGTATGATTTGAGCATGATAGATGTTTTATTATGTCATAATATGATGATTAGATGCTAAGTTAAATGGTTTCCGATGTTACATATGCTAGAAATGGAAACTTTCTATTTTTTTAAGAAACTTTTATGTGCAAACATGTTATAAACGACATATGTGACTTTGTATGATGATGTGTTATGTGTTAACATGATCACGTAGGACTAATGAGCATGATAGAACTATAAAACCAATATGTTTCGTGAACTTTCCATAAATGGAAACTTACTATAAATAGTAAGTTGTCCATAGACGCGACTTGCGCGTTTTGCACACGACGAATACTTACACAATTGCTACACGATTCACAAACCGTCACACGGTACCCGTCAACTTTGGTCAAACACGGTCAATTTTGGTCAAACACGGTCAACTTTGGTCAAACACGGTCAACTTTGGTCAAACACGGTCAACTTTGATCAAACACGGTCAAACATGGTCAAACACGATCAATATGGACCAATACTAGCGAACACGGTCATTGTGGACCAACACGGACAAACATGAACAACCAAGGGTTGTTGGACACGAACACGAGCACTAACACAAACACTGGCACGGTCACTTACAACAACTCACGTACGATATCCGATGTAGGTTGCCGGTGACCGACGTGCCACATACTCGAGGAGCTTACGCATACTTACGTTCATATTGTCACACCCCCAAATTCCCACTCGTGGTGTCAGTCCACGTGGGTGTGACGTGGCCAGGATCACAGCTCATGGTCATATAGAACGACTCTATATGAGTTACACAATCACACAGTTTGTAAAACCATACAAGTTTTCATAATTATGCAGCGGAAATGTTAAACATCAAAGTACATAAGTTTGCAGCGGAAAGTAATTGTTCAAGACACTACATAGTAAATTGTTTTCAAATCATAACAAATGCACACAAGCCTAGGACATGAGTCTAAATGTAAGCTTGACTCCTTAGTGTGTCCTTGTGAGCTTCCTAGCGT
Organism: Mikania micrantha; assembly: GCA_009363875.1. Lineage (NCBI taxonomy): Eukaryota > Viridiplantae > Streptophyta > Magnoliopsida > Asterales > Asteraceae > Mikania > Mikania micrantha. The sequence continues at coordinate 78,009,937 of CM018698.1, forward strand.
GTGCTCCATTAGTTACCTGAGAATACATGCGAAAAGTGTCAACTAAAAAGTTGGTGAGTTCACAGGTTTAGACAGACAGAAATAGTAAACAGACATATACTGGGTATGTTAAGTTGTTGTTGGATACTACGATCCGTGGAGTGTGTCAGTTCATCTTACCGAAACTAGACTGTTTCCGTTTGCCTCCGCGAGTCATCGCTGAACTCGCAATTCACATCGAAATTACACTCGTTTGACCTCCAGTCAACATTGGTGCCGAGTGGGGCTAGTCAAACCCAGTAGTACTACGTAATTACGACTCGTTTGTTACACAACTAACGGTAAGGATAAGTGAGGGCTTTATGCGATAATAGTTACACTCGAAAATGGTTTTTCACAACATACCAGTCATATATCTAACAGTTGCATTGTATCTCACCCAATAGTTTAGCAAAAGCAGTTAAAGAGTAAAAGTGGGGCCGTATACTCACCTGAGTTTGAGAAGTGCGTTTTCTTACAAGAACGGTGTAGCTCGCCGGCTAGTAGTTACCTATATCACATAGGTGTTGTAAGTTTGTGTTTGCATATATGTGGGTCTCATAGGACCGTGTTCGAGTTCAACAACTCCGAGTTATTTTGTGGGTCGCGTTGACCTTGTTTGACCATGTTTGACCGTGTTTGACCTAACGACCCGTTGGTGACGGTTGGGATCACGTGATCGTGTAATGTGCGGTTTAGTGTCGTGTGATGTGTACGGATACCAATGATCGCTTTTGTAAGGAAACTTACTACTTATAGTAAGTTTTCACTTTAGGAAAATTTCCACATTTGTCAAGTCATGCATAAACCACCTTCCGATTATTCTAATATGCTTGTTTATCCTAAATGAGCATGTTATCACATTGCACATAGTTACACATAGTCGGTTTAGCATGTTTGCGCGTAAAAGTTACCATAATTAGAAAGTTACAAAATACACATATATCACTAAATCTAGATACAAATCTTATCATAACATCATTGTATTAGTTTTAAATAAATATTTAATCATAACCATTATGACTAGTATGCTCCTATTTCCCCAAATTGTAAAATAAAGTTACTATATTTAGTAACCTTCCTAAATATCATACCATTAGCAATTTTATTCATTCCAATGCATCCAATAACCATCATATTAACTTCTAAACATCATTTTAAATATAACTTATAGATCTAAACATACAAATGTGACCATTTCATCAAAAATACATACTTTGTAATATTAAAGTTACTAAAATTAGCAATATTCACCAAATGATCAAATCTAGACAAATCAATCATTTCTAGTCTTGCAACTCATCATCAACATTACTTATAACAACATTTCCATATCAAGAATCATACCAATAGGCTTAGATCATTCATGCATGCTACTACAAACACCCATTTATGACCAAATCATTAACATGCACATTAACATTATCATGGATCATCACAAAACTTATTCTAAACATCATATATCATTAAATAACATGTAAACATCATCAACCCAGAACTTAAAATTCGTGCATGTGCATCTAAGGTGTTTACATGTGTTTTTAAAGTCATGCATGTGAGTGTAAAGGTGAGATAAGTGTGTTTTGGGTATAGAACTACCTTCTAATGCTTCAAGAATACCAAGATGACGACAAGAACAGCCTCTAAACACTCTGGTCAGTAGGTTCTTGCAGCAAAATGATGGTGGTGATGATCTTCAAGCTTCAAGTGTGATCCTTCAAGCCTCAACTCTTCAAACCTTCAAGCTTGGAGCTTCAATGGAGGTCTCCCATGGCTTCCCAAGAGTCAAATCAGTGAGGAATAGTCGAAGTTGGTGTGTAGTACCGGAGAAATGATAAAGAGTGGAGTTAATAGGCATGGTGGTCTTGATTTTATAAAGATTGGTCGACTAGCACCTGTCGCGTACCGCGATGGAATAATCTTCGCGTACCGTGAAAGATTTCGGGAGCCAAACCCCCGCGATGTCTGTCGCGTACCGCTATAATTCCTCCTGTTGGGCCATCGCGTACCGCGATGAGTCCCAGAGAAGTCCAATAAGCCTAGTGTTGTTGTTTTGAACTGATTTTCGCGTATTTGTCGATTACGGTCATCGTTTCTCCACATTTAATCATTGTTCCCAATATTTTAGGTTCCTTATAACTTAAGTGCAGTGAAAGTGTACCGTGGTTTGATCCGTTCACCAACGTTCGTTATTCAAGACACGTGCGAGTGTTGTGCGATAATTCCTCGAATTATCGATGTATTCTAGCTGTTGTGCCACGTGTCACACTAAATACAATTATTCTAGTGCCACGTATGAAATTATAATACTCATTATTATTTAAAATAAAGGGTTGCTGACCTGGAAATCCCGAGGTGTCACATCATCCCCCAGTTAATGGGAATTTCGTCCCGAAATTCAGTTTGTGTTGTCGGTGTTAGTCTGGTCGGAGAATAAGTAAGGGTATTTCTTTTTCATCTGATCTTCTCGTTCCCAGGTGTATTCCGGTCCTCGCCGGGAGTTCCAACGTATCTTAACTATTGGTATTTTACTGAGTTTCAACTTCTTGATTTCCCGATCCATGATTTCCACCGGTTCCTCAACGAAGTATAGCTGTTCGTCAATTTGGATTTCCTCTAAAGGAATTGTGAGAGTTTCGTCCGACAAACATTTCTTGAGGTTTGAAACGTGAAACACGTTGTGTACGCTACTCAGTTCTTGCGGTAGCTGTAGTTCGTAGGCCACCGGGCCTATCCGTTTAGTGATCTCGAAAGGTCCAATGTAACGAGGGTTTAGCTTTCCTCGTTTCCCGAATCGAATCACTCCCTTCCAAGGCGAGACTTTAAGAAGTACACGGTCTCCTACTTGGAATTCCAAAGGTTTGCGCCTTTTATCAGCATAGCTCTTCTGTCGATCCCGAGCTGCTGCCATTCTGTTGCGTATTTGCACGATCTTTTCAGTGGTTTCGTGCACAAGTTCAGGTCCGGTCAGTTGGCTTTCACCAACTTCCGCCCAACAAAGTGGTGATCTGCACTTACGCCCGTACAGTGCTTCAAATGGTGCAGCTCCAATGCTGGTGTGGTAACTGTTATTATATGAGAACTCTACCAACGGTAGGTGAGTCTCCCAGCTGTTACCGAAATCAATCACACATGCCCGAAGCATGTCTTCTAGTGTTTGGATGGTTCATTCGCTCTGACCATCCGTCTGTGGATGATAAGCAGTGCTCATATCCAACCTCGTTCCAAGTGCCTTGTGTAAGGACTTCCAAAAATGCGCCGTGAAACGGCTGTCTCGGTCAGATATAATAGAGATTGGGACTCCATGTCTGGATACTATTTCCTTCAAGTAGATTCGGGTTAACTTTTCCAACTTATCAGTTTCCTTAATCGGCAGGAAGTGTGCCGATTTCGTGAGTCGGTCTACGATAACCCAGATGGTATCGCATCCACTTGCTGTCTTTGGTAGCTTGGTGATAAAATCCATGGAAATCTGCTCCCATTTCCAGACTGGAATTTCCGGTTGTTGGAGTAACCCTGACGGTTTCTGATATTCGACCTTAACTTTTGAGCAAGTCAGACACTTACTTACGTAGGTCGCGATTTCAGATTTCATGTTCGGCCACCAATATGTTGCCTTTAGGTCGTGGTACATTTTGTCAGAACCTGGATGTACCGAGTATCGACTCTTGTGAGCTTCATCCATCACTACTTCTCTCAATCCCCCGTAGCGTGGAATCCAAATTCGGTCCATCAGATAGTAAGCTCTGTCGTCTTTATGTTTCATCTGTTTATCCATACCCCGCATAGCTTCGAGGATAAGGTTTTCCTTTTTCAGAGCTTCTTGTTGTGCGACTCGAATCTGATTAGGTAGCTCAGAATGAATGGTAAGTTGTAGTGCTTGTACTCGTTTGATTGTTTCCTTTCTGCTTAACGCATCGGCTACTACATTGGCTTTCCCGGGATGATACTTGATTGCACAGTCATAATCACCTATCAACTCGACCCATCTGCGTTGTCTCATGTTTAGTTCCTTTTGGTCGAAAATGTGCTGCAGGCTTTTATGATCCGTGAATATAGTGCACTTGGTGCCGTAAAGATAGTGTCTCCAGATCTTCAATGCAAATACTACGGCTCCTAACTCCAGATCATGGGTCGTGTAATTTTTCTCGTGCACTTTCAATTGTCATGACGCATAAGCTATGACCTTCTCGCGTTGCATCAATACACAACCGAGTCCTTGCTTTGATGCGTCGCAGTAGACTACAAAGTCTTCGCACCCGTCTGGTAGTGATAGAATTGGTGCACTGCACAACTTCTGCTTCAACAAGTCAAAAGCAGCTTCTTGTTTTTCTCCCCATTCAAACTTCTTGTCTTTATGTGTAAGGGAAGTTAATGATTGCGCGATCTTCGAAAATCCCTCGATAAACCGCCTGTAGTACCCGGCCAATCCCAAGAACTGTCGTACCTCTGTTGGAGTCTTAGGTGCAGTCCAGTTCTTGATTGCCGCAATCTTAGTTGGGTCTACGTGTATCCCTTTCGCGTTTACTACGTGCCCAAGGAACTGAACTTCGCGAATCCAGAAATCACATTTGGAGAATTTCGCGTACAATTGTTCCTTCTTCAGTAGTTCTAAGACACGTCTCAAGTGGTCGGCATGTTCTTCTCGAGTCTTAGAATAGATCAGGATGTCATCAATGAATACGATTACGAACTTGTCGAGATACGGTTTACACACCCGATTCATGAGATCCATGAATACGGCCGGTGCGTTAGTCAGTCCAAAAGGCATGACCAGAAATTCGTAATGTCCGTACCGTGTTCTAAAGGCTGTCTTCGGTATATCTCCTTCTTGTACTCTGAGTTGATGGTAACCAGATCTTAAATCGATTTTTGAATAGTAGCTTGACCCTTGCAACTGATCAAACAGGTCGTCTATTCGAGGTAGAGGGTATCGATTCTTGATCGTCACCTTGTTCAGTTCTCGGTAGTCTATACACATACGGAATGAACCGTCTTTCTTCTTTACAAACAAGACCGGTGCTCCCCAAGGTGAGAAACTCGGTCGGATGAATCCTTTATCTAACAACTCTTGTAGTTGGTTAGATAATTCCTGCATTTCAGTAGGAGCCAATCGTTATGGTGCCTTGGCTATTGGTGCTGCTCCTGGTGTCAGATCTATCTGAAAATCCACTTGTCGTGCTGGTGGTAGTCCCAGTAGATCGTTAGGAAAAACTTCCGGATAATCACGAACAATAGCGATGTCCTCGATCTTCCGTTCCTTCTTTGGTTGTTCGGTAATAAGGGCTAGGATAGCCGTATATCCTTTCTTCAGATATTTGTTCGCCTTCATGCAGGACATAATGTTTAACGGTATCCCACGCCGTTCTCCTTGGATTGAGATCTGCTCTCCACTTGGCAATGTAATTCGCACAATCTTCTCATTGCAAACAATCTCAGCGTGGTTTGCAGATAGCCACTCCATTCCAATCACCACGTCGAAGCTCCCGAGATTTACCGGCATCAAGTCGATCACCAACTGATGTTCTGCTAGTGTCAAGACACATCCCTTGATGATATGTTGTGTTTCGATCAGTTTTCCGTCCGCTAACTCTACGGTGTACTTATAGTCTAGTGGTGTTGGTGTCATGTCAAGCAATTTGCTAAATTCACTAGAGATAAAACTCCTATCGGCACCGGTATCAAATAATATACTAGAATAGACACTATTTAAAAGAAACGTACCGGTAACGACGTTCGGTTCATCTTTAGCTTCACCGGATCCGATCACAAATGCCCGACCCCTAGCCGGGTTGCCACCTGTATTCTTGTTCTGCGGACAATCTCGACGCATGTGGCCCGGCTTTCCACAAGTGAAGCACCCCTTTACTGTGTTATCCTTGTTGAGGTTGGGGTTGGGGTTTGATCGGCATTCTTTAGCCATGTGCCCGTTTCTCCCACAGTTGGTGCATTTGACTCTCTTGCATGGGCCAAAGTGATGGAAGTTACAGTTGTTACATTTTGGGCTGTTGCCCTGATATCCTCCTTTGTTCTGAGTGTTTGGCTGGGTGGCAGTGAACACTTTGGCTGGTGCTGGGCGATGTTGGATCGGTTGCTGAGGTGAGAAAGTACGGTTATTGCTGGGTTCCCACTTTCGCTTGATTTCCTGGGGTTTCAGATGTTCACCCCTCTTAGGCAATTTCCCTTGAGCTACTGCCTAATCCGTCAGTTTGTGTGCTAAGCGAATCAGTGGCTGAATGGTAGAGTGGTCGAAAGCAGTGACCGTGCTCTGGATTTGTTCCGGCAATCCACTGATGAATTGCTCAATCTTCTTGTACTCCGGCGTCACCATCGCCGGGCACAGCTTGCACAGTTCATGAAACCGAGTACAGTAGTTCTCGATCTCTGATCCTACCATCTGATGCACCCAGAATTCTTCCTCCAGTTTCCGGATTTCATCCCGAGGACAGTATTCTTCGTGGAGCATCCTGGTGAAGTTGTCCCACGGAATAGAGTTTGCAGTGTCAAGTCCAAGGGTTTGGACATGAGTGTTCCACCAGGTGAGGGCCGGTCCCTCCAGTGTTCCCGTGGCGTATTTTACCCGGTTCTCATCCGAGCATTCAGCTATAGAGAAAACTGACTCGAGCTTCTCTATCCAACGAAGCAGTCCCACTGCTCCTTCATTACCTTGAAACTTGTGAGGGTGGCAGCTCAGGAACGCCTTAAACGAGCATCCCTTTGTCGCTCCCCCGTGGGATCCGTTGTTAGTACCACTCGTCTCGCTGGCGTGACGGTTGGCCTCGTACTCAGCGAGTACTTTGTTGAATTTGCGTTCGACCATCATGTCGATTCGTGCCTTTTCTGCCTTGCGTTTGAGTCGGAGGGCATGGGTTCCTCTTCCGGACATGTTTCTATATGGAAAGGTTAGAATGTTAGTTTGCATGTGTTAGAGTGTTATCCAATTGTTAAGTTAGTTGGCATGTTAACAGTAGTCATAGTAATGATATATATAAGCAACAAAAGTAAAGCATCTTTCCATTAATGATAATAAGTTTGTGTACAATGTTTTCCAAAAGAGATGCTACAAGATTTGCACGAGCACATCCCGCTCGGCTAAGTGATACAAAAGTAGAATACTGAAATAAAAATCATATCTAGACAATCGTGGAATGTGAATCTCCACTGTCAGCAGGACCATTATCGTCCTCTTCATCAGGATCCTCGTCTGGATCTTCGTCGAAGTCCTCTTCTTTGAGGTTTACAGCCTCGAATTGAGGTCCTTGATCCGGTTCCTCTTCTGGTTCCATGAGTAGCTGGTCAACCCAGGCGTTCTGAAGCGCTGCCTGGTTCTCTCCGGCGACCTCTTCTACTGCAACTAGTCGCTCACCATGGTTCTGAACTACATCAGTGACTTCCTCTTGTCGTTCTTCTAGCTGTGTTGTCCGGTTCCGGAGTTCCGCTATCTCATCCACTACTTGTCCCCACAAGTGATCTAACTGTTCTTGGAGACGTTGGTTCTCCTTTCGAAGAGCCATAATTTCCTCATCACGCTCCCGCGCCCTACTGGCCTCACGAGTAGTTCGAACAACATGGGCTGCAAAAGCCCGCTCGAGTGACACCTCAAGTGACGGTAGTCGGTGTGCTCGGTTATCATATGTCTGTTCTCGCAGAAGAGGTACTCTCTCGTCGATGATCCAGTCCCATACAGTGCGAGGGTACCAAGTCCACGATCTGGCGCGCTTGGCAATGCGTGCCCTTTCTGCCTCCTCAAAGTCCTCTGGGTACATGATGTCTCTAACTCGCTGACGACTCTCCTCTGTCAGATCATACTCAGCAGGTCGTTTCCCCGGGTTACGCCCCGTATCATCACTGTCATCAGTCATCCTGTAATTTCTAAGTCAGTCAATAATAGTTCATAGTGATAATAACAACATGAGTGTAAAAATTTCTAAGTGTAGTGTCTATTGTAGAGCAGTGGCTATAGTCTAAGTTGACTAAATGCAAACCTAGTTCCCTATAACCAAGGCTCTGATACCAGTCTGTCACACCCCCAAATTCCCACTCGTGGTGTCAGTCCACGTGGGTGTGACGTGGCCAGGATCACAGCTCATGGTCATATAGAACGACTCTATATGAGTTACACAATCACACAGTTTGTAAAACCATACAAGTTTTCATAATTATGCAGCGGAAATGTTAAACGTCAAAGTACATAAGTTTGCAGCGGAAAGTAATTGTTCAAGACACTACATAGTAAATTGTTTTCAAATCATAACAAATGCACACAAGCATAGGACATGAGTCTAAATGTAAGCTTGACTCCTTGGTGTGTCCTTGTGAGCGTCCTAGCGTGTGCTCCATTAGTTACCTGAGAATACATGCGAAAAGTGTCAACTAAAAAGTTGGTGAGTTCACAGGTTTAGACAGACAGAAATAGTAAACAGACATATACTGGGTATGTTAAGTTGTTGTTGGATACTACGATCCGTGGAGTGTGTCAGTTCATCTTACCGAAACTAGACTGTTTCCGTTTGCCTCCGCGAGTCATCGCTGAACTCGCAATTCACATCGAAATTACACTCGTTATGACCTCCAGTCAACATTGGTGCCGAGTGGGGCTAGTCAAACCCAGTAGTACTACGTAATTACGACTCGTTTGTTACACAACTAACGGTAAGGATAAGTGAGGGCTTTATGCGATAATAGTTACACTCGAAAATGGTTTTTCACAACATACCAGTCATATATCTAAAACAGTTGCATTGTATTCTCACCCCAATAGTTTAGCAAAAGCAGTTAAAGAGTAAAAGTGGGGCCGTATACTCACCTGAGTTTGAGAAGTGCGTTTTCTTACAAGAACGGTGTAGCTCGCCGGCTAGTAGTTACCTATATCACATAGGTGTTGTAAGTTTGTGTTTGCATATATGTGGGTCTCATAGGACCGTGTTCGAGTTCAACAACTCCGAGTTATTTTGTGGGTCGCGTTGACCTTGTTTGACCATGTTTGACCGTGTTTGACCTAACGACCCGTTGGTGACGGTTGGGATCACGTGATCGTGTAATGTGCGGTTTAGTGTCGTGTGATGTGTACGGATACCAATGATCGCTTTTGTAAGGAAACTTACTACTTATAGTAAGTTTTCACTTTAGGAAAATTTCCACATTTGTCAAGTCATGCATAAACCACCTTCCGATTATTCTAATATGCTTGTTTATCCTAAATGAGCATGTTATCACATTGCACATAGTTACACATAGTCGGTTTAGCATGTTTGCGCGTAAAAGTTACCATAATTAGAAAGTTACAAAATACGCATATATCACTAAATCTAGATACAAATCTTATCATAACATCATTCTATTAGTTTTAAATAAGTATTTAATCATAACCATTATGACTAGTATGCTCCTATTTCCCCAAATTGTAAAATAAAGTTACTATATTTAGTAACCTTCCTAAATATCATACCATTAGCAATTTTATTCATTCCAATGCATCCAATAACCATCATATTAACTTCTAAACATCATTTTAAATATAACTTATAGATCTAAACATACAAATGTGACCATTTCATCAAAAATACATACTTTGTAATATTAAAGTTACTAAAATTAGCAATATTCACCAAATGATCAAATCTAGACAAATCAATCATTTCTAGTCTTGCAACTCATCATCAACATTACTTATAACAACATTTCCATATCAAGAATCATACCAATAGGCTTAGATCATTCATGCATGCTACTATAAACACCCATTTATGACCAAATCATTAACATGCACATTAACATTATCATGGATCATCACAAAACTTATTCTAAACATCATAGATCATCAAATAACATGTAAACATCATCAACCCAGAACTTAAAATTCGTGCATGTGCATCTAAGGTGTTTACATGTGTTTTTAAAGTCATGCATGTGAGTGTAAAGGTGAGATAAGTGTGTTTTGGGTATAGAACTACCTTCTAATGCTTCAAGAATACCAAGATGACAACAAGAACAGCCTCTAAACACTCTGGTCAGTAGGTTCTTGCAGCAAAATGATGGTGGTGATTATCTTCAAGCTTCAAGTGTGATCCTTCAAGCCTCAACTCTTCAAACCTTCAAGCTTGGAGCTTCAATGGAGGTCTCCCATGGCTTCCCAAGAGTCAAATCAGTGAGGAATAGTCGAAGTTGGTGTGTAGTATCGGAGAAATGATAAAGAGTGGAGTTAATAGGCATGGTGGTCTTGATTTTATAAAGATTTGTCGACTGGCACCTGTCGCGTACCGCGATGGAATAATCTTCACATACCGCGAAAGATTTCGGGAGCCAAACCCCGCGATGTCTGTCGCGTACCGCTATAATTCCTCCTGTTGGGCCATCGCGTACCGCGATGAGTCCCAGAGAAGTCCAATAAGCCTAGTGTTGTTGTTTTGAACTAATTTTCGCGTATTTGTCGATTACGGTCATCGTTTCTCCACATTTAATCATTGTTCCCAATATTTTAGGTTCCTTATAACTTAAGTGCAGTGAAAGTGTACCGTGGTTTGATCCGTTCACCAACGTTCGTTATTCAAGACACGTGCGAGTGTTGTGCGTTAATTCCTCGAATTATCGATGTATTCTAGCTGTTGTGCAACGTGTCACACTAAATACAATTATTCTAGTGCCACGTATGAAATTATAATACTCATTATTATTTAAAATAAAGGGTTGCTGACCTGAAAATCCCGAGGTGTCACACATATCACTAAGGTGAGTTTACGGCCCCTGTTTACTCTTTTTAAACGTTTTTAAACAGGGGAAGAATACTAGTTACATCGAGTCAAACATCTATTACTTGTACAAACATTTTTGTGTATGCTGGTTTATTAGACAAGCATTAAGTGTTGACTCGTGACAAGCCCTCACAAAGTCTTACCGTTAATGTACAAACAATGTGGTAGGTTTGAATGGATCCGCTTGGGTGTGACTAACCCCGCGTGGCACAATATTGACTGGATGTCATAACACATGAAACTTTGACCTAATTTGTTGTGTATACAAGACACAGCGGAGGCAGTAACAAACAAGTCTAGTTCGGTAGTGACGCACTGACAATTTAGGCCAAGGGCTCGGTACTAACATATGATAAACAGCATGACACACTTTCAATTACTATACGTATATCAAAACCTGTGAACTCACCAACCATTGTGTTGACACTTTTTCTAACTTGTATTCTCAGGTAACTAGCATGGCTAGCATGAGGACATGAATGCACAAACTAAGGGACGAGCATTAGGAACTTACATGCATTCTGTCTTGTCATTTTGAAAACAATTTACTTTTATTCTGCTAAACAATGTTGTGTTAAACTATTTACATTTCCGCTGCATTTTGTCAAACATTTGATTTCCGCTGCTATGAATTACTATTTTGCTGCAAACCATTTTATTAAGTGTATGTGTCAAACTTTGGATTTGTAAACGCATATAGAGGTGTTCTATATGACCTTGAGCTGTGATTCTGGCCACGTCACATCCACGTGGACTGACACTACGAGTGGGAATTTGGGAGTGTGACACAACCCAACCCGCTCATTTTGCCAGGCATATAGCTAACAAACTAAACTGAAAATAGTCATTAACAAACTACTTTGACTGTTGTAGTCTAGCATGCACTCCAAAGTCCAAACTAAAAGCTTATTGCAACGTGAAGCTAGCATAGATTGACGTATGACAAATCAAGCATACGATAACCTCTTGGATGGAAGACCAAAAAAAAGAATCAAGAATATGAACAACGATAGGTGTAAGAAAAATTAACATCTGTGCTTAATAAATCATTATGTCTTGATCAGTTCCAACTGCAAGAAGCTTCCGAGATTAGTAAAATGCTTTCGAATCTTAGTCTAAGTGTTTCTCGAAGATTATAGTGTTCCAAAAGAAGCATTTGCTTCCGAAAGACTGAAAGCTAGCTTTTAAGAAACCTATGGCTTTCGAGAAACATCCCAAAGTTCCGAGAGACATATCAGAGCTTTCAAAGATACCGCGTCTTTAGAAATTTTGTCTACCTTCTGAATCAAAACCAAGTTCCAAAGAAACATTCCTCTTGTGACCCAACAAAGCTTTCAAAGAACTTGAATCTTCTGATACGTTGAAGATTGTTGGCAATCATATTCTACACGTACAACAATCTTTTGACTACTACTAATACAAAATAAGTATAATGCATCATTTTTATTACATAATGCAGCTTTTTTTAAAAGATGCATTTAAAAAAGTTGCATTAGAAAAAAGAAAGTTGTATTATACAACAAAAAATTTGCATACAAAAAAGTTGCATTAGATCTAACGCAATTTCAGCTAATGCAATCTTTTTTTTATTATAAAGGTTGCATTATAGTGATTTTTGTAGTAGTAATGTCATATAAAATGATGTTGCTTCACCTAACCACTAACCTATCAGATAATTCAGTCTTGTTTACGTGATTCTCTTGTACAAAACATTAGTCAACAGATCAATGTAATATGTCATGATAATGTTATTTATTTTTTGAATAATGTATATATCCTAGAATAAATAAGAATTGTGTGCGTATGGGATAATTCTACTAATGTGTAGTACGAGAAAGAATAAGATAATTTCGTTTGGAATATGCCTAGTGCTTGGATACTATAACAAACAAACAAACTTACCCAGTATATTCTCACTTTTTTAGTAGGGTTTGGGGAGGAATGATAGACATAAAACCCACCCATATCTCAGTTGGAATAGAGAGGCTACTCCGAAGGAGTCTCCGGCTCAAAGTTATCTTTTGAAGTTGATCATCCCAACTTTTTTAACGTTATTGTCACAAAATAAGTAAAATAACGTTAAAATTAGTGTAATTTTACTTTATCCCTTGATGGCCACACATATATACATTATATGCGCATCCCGCAAATAGGGCTTTGATAGTATATTGACCATAATACAATTATGTTTTTGGAGGTGTATGAACTGATTTTTGGATACTGTGTTTAGGAATTTAATTAGAGGGATGGTTGAATATGTATGCCAACACAAGGCCTCTCAGAAATTGTTATATAAAAGTAGCTACCCATGTAGGTTAATATCCCGCGTAATACATGGGTTGAATAAAAAATAATATATATTCAGTAATAATATGATTAAAAATTTATATAGTTTAATACACTAGTAATAAAATAGTAATATTATTTATTTAAACACTAACTTTATCAAAGTTTATTTTTTGAATATTTCATTTTAAAAGCAATTATTGAATATTTTATATTTCATAATAATTTGGATTCTGAAAAAAATGTACTTTATTAAAATTAATATATTTTTTAATATAAAAATATATGAAAGTATATTTAATATTATTATTATTATTATTGAATATGGATGCATTTAATAAGAGAGAAAGACGAGAAAATTATTATAAAGATAGTCTAGGATAGTGACATCTAACATATTTTATTTTTATTTATTAGTATATATAGATTTCAGTTTCAGCTCTAGGTGCATTTTACAAATTAGACTCGTAGTTTCATTAACGTCGGCTTATTTGTCAATCGTGTTGGGTCTGCCGCTCAGTGTGGCACAACCTATTTATTGTTTTGATAGGTTATTTATATTATTATTAGTATTAGTATTCGGAATCAAACTTCAGACTTTAGATTATTAGAACTTAATATTTTGACACCATGATCAATGATTATTTGTTCAGTCATGTATTCTCGTTATGTTTCATTTTGATTTCTTATACTCTAAAAAAAAAAGGGTAATTGGAGGGAATCCTTAGCCCTGGTACCACATTGGGTACCCATCATCCCACCCCGCAAGGGTTATGATGCCGGTAAAATACCTCCCCTTGATACCGCACGGATCTGGGCTATGCCCCCGTTTTACACTTCCCCGATTGGCCCAAGGATCGACGGCAGCGGGTACCTCAGAAGGATGGCTAGAGTGAGGCTCGAACCGGGGACCTTCGGTACCCCAAATCCTTGTCTTACCACTCCACCAACTCAACATTGGTATATTTCTAGGTGGGCAAAAAAGTGGAATCAGAACCAGAATCGACAACCCGAATAGAACCGGTCATATCCGAACCGGTGTGTACAAACGGGTTCGGTTTTTTAGACAAATTATAACTGGAATTGAAACCGAAAAAATCGGAACTAGTTTCACCTTTACCCCGCCAAACACCAGTCGGAACCGCTCAAAACCCGGAACCGAAACCGGCCTTGACTTTGTTGACCGGAACTGGAACCTGTTGGACACCTCTACGCTACGACTCTTATTTCGGAATGTTCGTTTCATTTAGTTATGTACGTTCATATGATCATCCTTTAACATTCGTTATAATTCTTTTTCATAAATTATGTTTTCATTACTCATGTCATCCCTCGTGTGTGTTTTTTATTGCTTTCTTCATTTTCATGACAAGGACTCAATGGAATCTTGAGGATATGTGAAAAGGAGCTAGAGATTTTTAAATTAACAGGGTATCCAAGAAATGAAAACTGAACTGTATTCGAAACTGAAAAAAACCAAAGCGAATTCTGAATTCAATTTTCGGTTAGGTTCCTAAATCCTAACTGTATCCGAATTCCAAATTAAGATTTTCGGTTCAGTTCCTAACTGTATCCGAATTTTGATCTTTGGTTTTGTTATCGATTTCAATTTTTTAAAATCTTGTTTCTTCGGCTAACCGATTAAACTGAATTCAAATTTAAATTCATCATCTTGTTGATAATATATATAGTTGAATTCGGTTTATTCGTATCAGTTTATTCGTGCTTTAACCGGTTTATTCAGTTTTTAGTCAGTTTATTCAATTGAATTTGGTTTATTCAGTTTTTAACCAGTTTATTTTATTTTTAATTGGTTTATTCGTTTTGTTTGGTTTTTTTACCGAAACCAAACCGAACCTTTTCTCAAATTTGGTTCGGTTTTTGAATAAGGAAGAAACTGAAAGCCAATTAAACCAAATAAATCGTTAACCGAACAAATGAGCACCCCTTATTTAAAGGGCATGAAAGTAACTTCTTTTGCATTAAAAGAAATTACTTTTTGTGTCTCTGAAATCATGTGTTTATAAATGGTTTTTTTAATTTATATAACTTGTTGGTTTTCATTTAAAAGAATCTCTATATATACGTATATAACAAAAATATTGTGCTCACTAAAAGGTGGGCTCAGGACGGATGTCGGGTTTGCCCATCCCTAGGCCGCCCGTGCCAAATCACTCCAATCAGACTTGCATACACAAAATGAAAAACCCATAACATAAATTATCATGGTTGTAAAAGTCGATAGGCGCTAGTCAGGCGGCGAGGTACCGTCTAGAGATTAATCGGCGCTAGACGGATTGGAATTTTTATATGTAATTTTACAAATATATATTATATACACATATTAATATCAATAATTTAATATAATACTTTCAAATAATTTAAAAAATAAAGTTAAACATATTAAGTCAAGTACATCAAAGTTGAAACTTAAACACTGAGTTCAAAGATTAGAGATGAATTTCGATATTAAGTGGCTGGATTCGATGTTTTTGAGACATATTAAGGATTTTGGGTTGAGCAATGTTTAAATAATCATGAAATTGGTCTCTTTTTACTAGAAAAAAATCAAAAAAAGTTAAAAAAAATCAAAAATCTGATTAAACCGCCTAGGACCCAACTAGACCGCCTAGCGCCTAGGCTAAAATCGACAACACTGTAAATTATACAAAAGTTTTTTTTAATAAAAAATTTAGTTCTAAAACTATTGCTTTTAAAGTATTTTGTAATTTCAAGAAAAAACTGGTTTTTAGAAGAAAAAAAATCATATTTTATAACCGTTTTTTGAAGTATTTTTTTTAAATAAAGATTTGATTTTTAGTTTATAAAAAAACTATGGTTAATAAAAAATAAATAATATCATTATTCATCAATATTATAATTATAATATTAAAATTATGTAAATCCAAATCTCATTATGATCGGCGCATCATTAGGTCCCGAAGAAAGGGCAAGGTAATACAAGAGAGAACGAATATATATATTTAATAGAATAAATAATATAAATATTTAATAAGAGTTAAAAATAATTATAAGGTTCATGGTTTTTGAAACCGAACCGGAAACTGGTTGGTTAGCTGATCCAAAATAAGCTTATGAACCATCTTCAAACGAACCGATCGGACAGAGAAACGGTTCAGTGGTCAGACCAGATTTTTTTAATTTAAATTCAAAAAAATATAACATTAAAACCAAGTACTATATTTTTTTAACATGATTACATTTGCTTAAACATTAATTATATTTAATTAAACGTGTTTACAATTGTATAATTTTTTTTGTAATATTATATATATTTATTATGTTATCCGGTTATTCAAACTGGTTCAACCAGCAATCAACAAGACGTCCAATTCAACGTTAAATCCGATTCCGAAAACATTGATGAGGCCGGCTCTATAACACTTTACAAAAATACCGAAACAATAATATGGTAAGGAAACAATAAAGTGTCATGTTATAGCCAAATATAAATTTCGTACGAAACGTAACGTAATTGCATACACACCCACCGCCTTAATTGTGGTTTTTAGCTATGTGCACGTAAATGCATTGTATAAGCCAAAATAGAAAGAACCACTCACTTGTTTCTCTTTTTAAACCCTAAATTTGGTAGACATGAAGATGGTTAACACTATGAATCTCTACACAAAAAGCACCTACATGATTTGGTTAAAAGGCATTGATTTTAGTGAAGATGTATATTTTAAACCATTCTTTTCTTGGTGCGTTATTTAATGAAATTTTAGTTAACAAATTTATATATATTAAAACTTTTATTTTAGTTCAACAAAGACATTTATACTTAACTAAACAATTGTGTAATTCTAACATATATTTTAAGAAATCATGTAACACCGATTTTAACGAATCAGCTAATCCGACATGTACGATATTATAAAAAATATGTTATTATGTTAGAGAATTAGAAATAAATATTTTATTTTGCTAATATTAGATAACATTTCAAGATCAATTTGAATCGTTGATTTTTTTCTAATACTATTATTACACATGTACACCATGTTTTTATATGTATGCTTGATTATCATTTAACTATTTACACCCGTGAAAGTTTAGAAAATTTACAACGATAAATGTAACTGTCTAAAATCTTAGACTTGTGATGGATTCATTTTCAAGAAATGAAACACCAGAGTGGGGTTTGGTGGTGAATTTTAAGGATTGATAAGGCCTAGAGGTAGTTGATATTGTTATTGAATTGAAAAAAATATTTATGATAGAGAAAAAAAATGCATAAATAAATAAACAAACACACACACACACATATATATATATATATAGGGCATGGAATTTTTGATAACCCACTTTTTTTGTTACAACCCATTAACCATCATCCAATGGTTGCTTGAAAAAGGAAAGTGTGTAGGATCGTGACACGTGTCAGATTCCTTTTTTTTCTTTTTTTTTAATATAAAGGGTATTTAAGACATTTGTTATTTAAGTAAAGTTTACCCCCCTTTTTTTTAAACATTGATAACTTTTTAATACTATATTATTTTTTAAAAAAAATTGCACCATTATACTCGTCTCATTTTTCTCTTTAATTTCGTTATAATCTCGACTAGTTTTTTTTTTTTTTTTTTTTATGTCATATATTTACATCATTGTAACGAACTTAAAGATAGCAAATTAATTAAAAAAAATTATAGCAATGGTATATTACAGTAATGTAATAAAAAATGAAGTAATGTAACACAAAATGAAGTAATTTACAATGACATAATTAACGGTGACGTTACACATTATTTAATTTTTTTCTCTAACAATGATAATTACAATGATAAATTATAGTGATGAAATAGAACACATTATTTTGATTTTTTCTCTCACAATGATAATTATAGTGATGTAATTTTTCATTGTTCGAAAAAATTTTAAACTAATTTGTTGTCAATGTAAATTACATCACTGTAATTTAAACCAAATTTACCGAAAAAAACCGAAACCGAATTTTACGTCAATGTAAATTACATTACGATAAATTACGTCAATGTAACTTACATCACTGTAATTTATCATTTTTAAAAAAATTTCAAATAAATTTGTTATATTTAAGCTCGTTACAATGATGTAAATATATGCCATCTAAAAAAGGTAAAAAAAATTAGTCGAGACTATAACGGAATTAAAGAGAAAAATGAGACGAATATAATGGTGCAATTTTTTTAAAAAAATAATATATTATAAAAAAGTAATTAATGTTTAAATTACATCACTGTAATTTAAACCAAATTCATCGAAAAAAACCGAAACCGAAATTTACGTCAATGTAAATTACATCACGATAAATTACGTCAATGTAACTTACATCACTGTAATTTATCATTTTTAAAAAAATTTCAAATAAATTTGTTATTTTTAAGCTCGTTACAATGATGTAAATATATGGCATCTAAAAAAGGTAAAAAAAAATTAGTCGAGACTATAACGGAATTAAAGAGAAAAATGAGACGAATATAATGGTGCAATTTTTTTTAAAAATAAATATATTATAAAAAAGTTATTAATGTTTAAAAAAGAGGGGGGGAAAACTTATAAGGGGTAAAATGACTATGATGCCCTTTTTAATATTTTAATGAAATGCATATGTGTAAGCTTATGATTGGTTGAAATGGGTTATGTAGTTGTAGCAAAAAAAGAGGGTTATAAAAAATTCCAAATCCTATATAACCCTCTTTTTTTATATAGGATTTGGAATTTTTTATAACCCTCTTTTTTTGCTACAACTACATAACCCATTTCAACCAATCATAAGCTTACACATATGCATTTCATTAAAATATTAAAAAGGGCATCATAGTCATTTTACCCCTTATAAGTTTTCCCCCCCTCTTTTTTAAACATTAATAACTTTTTTATAATATATTTATTTTTAAAAAAATTGCACCATTATATTCGTCTCATTTTTCTCTTTAATTCCGTTATAGTCTCGACTAATTTTTTTTTACCTTTTTTAGATGCCATATATTTACATCATTGTAACGAGCTTAAAAATAACAAATTTATTTGAAATTTTTTTAAAAATGATAAATTACAGTGATGTAAGTTACATTGACGTAATTTATCGTGATGTAATTTACATTGACGTAAATTTCGGTTTCGGTTTTTTTCGATGAATTTGGTTTAAATTACAGTGATGTAATTTAAACATTAATAACTTTTTTATAATATATTATTTTTTTAAAAAAATTGCACCATTATATTCGTCTCATTTTTCTCTTTAATTCCGTTATAGTCTCGACTAATTTTTTTTACCTTTTTTAGATGGCATATATTTACATCATTGTAACGAGCTTAAATATAACAAATTTATTTGAAATTTTTTTAAAAATGATAAATTACAGTGATGTAAGTTACATTGACGTAATTTATCGTAATGTAATTTACATTGACGTAAAATTCGGTTTCGGTTTTTTTCGGTGAATTTGGTTTAAATTACAGTGATGTAATTTACATTGACAACAAATTAGTTTAAAATTTTTTCGAACAATGAAAAATTACATCACTATAATTATCATTGTGAGAGAAAAAATCAAAATAATGTGTTCTATTTCATCACTATAATTTATCATTGTAATTATCATTGTTAGAGAAAAAAATTAAATAATGTGTAACGTCACCGTTAATTATGTCATTGTAAATTACTTCATTTTGTGTTACATTACTTCATTTTTTATTACATTACTGTAATATACCATTGCTATAATTTTTTTTAATTAATTTGCTATCTTTAAGTTCGTTACAATGATGTAAATATATGACATAAAAAAAAAAAAAAAAAAAAAAACTAGTCGAGATTATAACGAAATTAAAGAGAAAAATGAGACGAGTATAATGGTGCAATTATTTTTAAAAAATAATATAGTATTAAAAAGTTATCAATGTTTAAAAAAAAGGGGGGTAAACTTTACTTAAATAACAAATGTCTTAAATACCCTTTATATTAAAAAAAAAAGAAAAAAAAGGAATCTGACACGTGTCACGATCCTACACACTTTCCTTTTTCAAGCAACCATTGGATGATGGTTAATGGGTTGTAACAAAAAAAGTGGGTTATCAAAAATTCCATGCCCTATATATATATATATATATATATATATATATATATATATATATATATATATAGGGCATGGAATTTTTGATAACCCACTTTTTTTTTATGTATATATAGGATTTGGTTTTTTTTATAACCCACTTTTTTTGCTACAACTACATAACCCATTTTAGCCAATCACATAATTACACATCAGCATTGAATTATAATATTAGAAAGGGTAATGTAGTCATTTTGTTAATGTAAGAAATGACAAATTAGTACTTTTTTTCTTATTTCTTGTGCTTATCTCTTAATTATTAATCTAAATTAATCAACTTATCAGATTTTCTAATAAAATCTTTCTGAAGAATCTTTCATCTTCTCAGATTTTTCTCTTCAACTTTTCTTCACTTTGAATCCTAAAATGGTGGCTTCTGAAAAGAGAGTTGCAGAGGACGTCGATGATGATTTTGTTGAAAACCCTATTCCAGAGATGGACGACTATTTTGATTCACATATGGTGGATGATGATTTCGTTGAAAACGCTAATGAAGACGTACAAAGCTCAGTTCATCTTCAATACATTGGTGTTGATAACAAAGGTTTGTTTTAAGATTTTGTTAAGAATCATGTTATACAAAGGTTTGTGTTTACAGACATCTAAATGTTTGGGTTTGATTATGGGTTATAACCAACTTCTAAAGGTTTTATTATGCGCAGATTTGATGTTTGATAACAAATGGTTTTTTTAAAATGTTTTTAAGAATCATTGTTTACAAAGCTTTGTGTTTGGAGACATCTAAATATTATATTAATTTACAGATTCCATGTTTGATAAAAAGGTTTGTTTTAAAGAATCATGGACTACAAAGTTTTTGTAAAAATATATTATAACAAGGTTTGTTTGATAACCTGGTTTGTTTTACAGATACCAAGTTTTCTTTAAGTTAATTAGGGCTTACATTCATTTACAATAATGTAAAATATCTTATAATTTACGAATGCCATTTTTTATAACAAATGTTTGTTTTAAAGAATCATGTTTTACAAAGTTTTGTGTTTGAAGACATCTAAAGGCTATATTTTGTTTTATTTTTTTTAAGAATCAAGCTATACAAAGGTTAGTGTTTGGAAACATCTAAATGATTGGGTTTGATTGTGATTTATAATCAACTTGTAAAAGTTTGATTATGTACAGTAATGTAAACACAAACCCCATGTTTGATAAGTTGATTAGGAGGCTTACATTCAGTTACAGTAATGTAAAATTTCTTACAACTTTTACAGATACCATGTTTGATAACAAGGTTTTGTTTTAAAGAATCATGGATTATAAAGTTTTGGTGTTTGGAGACATATAAATGTTATATTACTTTAATTATTACGGTTTCTAATCAACTTGTAACAATATTGGGTAATAAGCAAGTTTTTTTTTAAGTTGATTAGGGCTTACATTCACTAAAAATAATGTAAAATATTTTATAATGTACAGATGCCATGTTATATTACTTTCATTTATTTTTCTTTTCGATATGTTTTTTCTTCCATTACAATGTTAGTTTATAATGGTAGGTAACCATTCAAGTTTAATGTTCCAAACCCCAAATGGGACACGTTACTGGTCTCCTAAAGTTAAAGAGGACCAGAAGCCAATTGTAGGAAAAATATATAGTAATTATGAGGAAGTTGTAACGATGTATGAAGTGTATGCAGAGATGGTTGGGTTTGTTAGTCGAGCTAGTTCTTATAAGAAATGGAAGGGTGTGATAACCCATCGACTGTTGTGCTGTAATCGGGCTGGAAAACCTAGGGGGGGTAAGAAGGTTGATTCTGTGAACGCGTCGTCTTTAGTTGCTAGTGGTTCTTCTTCTTCTAGAGCCATTGACTGCCCAGCACATATAAGAGTTAAACTTGTAAAGGGTTCTGAAAGTTACTTATTATATAGATTCAATGAAAATCACAACCATGATATGGTTTCTTCTGATAATATGGACCTGACTCGTAAGGGTAAGCAATTGAATTTTGATGATATAAAGTTTGTTCATAGTATGAGTTTACAAGGAGTGGGTCCTGTTGTTGCACATCGTTTACAAACATCGTTGAAAGATGGGCATCACAACATGCCGGGTACCAGGAACGTTTATAAGAGAGTTAGCCAACAGATTAGAATGTTTATCGGTGACCGCGATGTTCAAATGTTTCTTCATAGGCTGAAAGAGCGTGCTGCCAATTTACCTAATTTTTCTTTTGAGCTGGCACACGACAGTCGTGAATTGAAAGGCGTTTTCTGGGCTGATGATATTTCAAAAACAAGTTATAGAATGTTTGGTGATGTTATAGCTTTTGATGCCACATACTCTACGAATAAGTAAGTTTGTTTGATTTCGTTTTTATATTATTTTTGTCTAATGTATGTCAGTTTGATCTTTAGTTATTATGTTTTTTTCAGGTACAACATGATTTTTGTTCCATTTATGGGGGTGGATCATCACAAGAAATGTGTTACATTCGGAGCTGGGTTAATTAAGAGTGAGACAGCACATGCATATGAATGGTTGCTTCGGGCATATATTAAAGTCCATTCCCAAGAACCCAGCCTTGTTTTAACAGACCAAGATCCAGCAATGCGTATCGCGGTATCGCATGTTTTCAATAAGGCTTCCCATCGTCTTTGCATGTGGCATATTATGAAGAAGTTACCATCTAAGGTACGTCTAATGTCAATTACAGTACTGTAAGTTGAGTCCTCTGTATAAACTTACAGTACAGTAAATGAACAAGGTTAATAAGTATATTACATGTTTTTAATAGGGTGTGTTTGCAGAAGTGTTTATAACAATTTTAAATTGACATGTTTTTACAAACAATTTAACTTATAGCAAAAGGTTCTTTGTGTAAGGTCCATGCATAAATGAAGAAATTTCTTAATTATGTTACAATATTGTAAGTTGAGTCTCCTGTGTAAGTTTATTGTATAAGCTTGCAGTAATGTAAGTTTACATATTTACCAAGGGCTGGTCCCCTTGTGTAAAAATTGTAGCATGTTTTTATGGTTAAATTGTATAAACTTGCAGTACTGTAAGTATACATATTTTACCAAGTGTGGGGCCCTGTGTAAAAATTGTAGCATGTTTATGGTTATATTTTTAATAATGTAAATTGAATATATAAATGCTACATATTGCTAATTGTCATACAACACTGTAACACGAATGTTTAAAAATGTAGCAGATGTGTTAAAATGATTTGGTTCTTTATTTTGATGCTTGTAGATCTCTTCGGATTTGCTGCAAAATTCTAATCTTAGGAGTTCAATTCATAAGTTGGTTTGGAATTTGTACATTACCCCTTCCACATTTGAGGATAGATGGATGAAAATGATAACTCAATTTAACTTGAGCCATAATGTTTGGCTAAGTGATATGTTTGCAATTAGAATGCTTTGGGTGCCAGCATACTTCAGAGAGATTCACATGTGTTGTTTGTTGAAAACAACCTCCAGATGCGAGAGTTCAAACGCACTTTTTAAGGTGAATTCTTCTTTTTCTAACACCCTGGTTCAATTTCTTTTGTGTTTTGACACAGCCGTTGACCATCAACGTTATAACCAAAGAGTAATGGAATTTAAGACTAACACTACTCTACCTGTAATGCATACTGATCTACAATTAGAGATGCATGCTGGTCGCCTTTACACTCAATCTATTTTTAGAGATGTTCAAAAAGAGATCTTAAAAAGTATGATTACGTGTTTCATAACAAATGTGGACGTTATTGATCAAACCAAGGTCTACACTGTTAGTCACATGAAGCACAATTATATCCATGTTAATGACTTCAAGGTAAATTTTGTTAATTATGCTATGTTATATTAATTATTTATTTCTATCCACCACTTTTTTTGCATTATTTTGTAGGTTGCCTTCCACATGCATGAACACTCTTTTGAATGTTCTTGCATGGGGTTTACTCGGATCGGATATCTTTGTCGACATATATTTTGCGTCTTTCGCGTACAAAATATTGAACAAATTCCAGATAGGTATATTGTCAACCTTTGGAGGAAACAAGCTCTCCCGAGTCGTGTTTACAGCATTCAAAACCGTTTAGCTGCAGATAATAGCGACTTCAGTGGTCTTCGGAACGAAGTCCTGGATTGTGTGAATGCTTGTGTCGATCGTTTGTGTGATGATATTGATGGAATGTCACGTTTTGTTGAAAATATAAAGGTGTTAAAGACTGAAGTTTTTCGTGAAGTTCCAGCCATGAGGGCCAGTAAAAGGCGTGCTGTTGTTATTGAGAAATTGGTTGGGTCTTCTGCTGACACAGACATTGTTTTACTCCCTCCTCAGGGCATTAGGAACAAGGGTTGTGGGACTAATCGAAGGTTAGTTGGTCCTGGTGAAAAAGCAATTGACAAGTCAAAGAAAACCCCACGGTTGTGTCGGTCATGTAACCAACTTACCTTCCATGACTCACGCAACTGTAAAGCGAAGGAAAAACCTGGTTCGTCCCCTACCTAGTTTAATAGTTATGATATACTTTTGGCTTCCCACATTATGATCTTTTTTTGGCTGTTGTATGTTTACCTCTGGTTGAAATGCTCATACTCTGGTAAACTTTTTTTATGCTAATTCTCCTAAGCAGTAAATGATAAGACTAATGTGGCAAGTACTATATTTTTGTGTTTAGATCTAATTTTGTATGTATGTATGGAACAAAGTTTATGATCTTTTGTGTTAAATTTAATGCTCTTGGTTTGTTATATAATTTCCTTATTTTTTATATTGCATCCTTATGTTTATAAAAGTATATGGTGCAAAAAAGTTTCTGATGATGAAAAAATCATTCTAGTAGCGCTTATGACACATATTACATTGATGTAATAAGCCAAAGAGAAACACACTCTGTTTGAAAAGAACGTAACTTTTTAAACAATAATTACATGCAATGAAATAAGAAAAGAGAACACGAATGTTTTGTAACAATACACGTGAAAACATTAGTAGTAGTCATTTTACAGTGATGAAACTTACAGTACTGTAAGTTTCCAATTATGTATTTTTTTTAAATATTACGAAGGCTTTTTTAAATTTAAAACTTAATGTTTTGTTTGGAGTTTACAGTGATGTAAATATTATTATTTTTTTGCATCCCTTGAATAAAAAAATCTGTTTTTTTTTGTGAGTATAAATATGTATTTTTCATACAATTATATGAACTTAAATGTTCTAACAATGAAAAAATTCAATAAGCAATCCTCAAACAAAAGATTACATTGATGTAAAATGTTTTCCTTAACGATACTTTTAAAGGTAATTTTCCTCATTCTAGTAGCGCTTATGACACATATTACATTGATGTAATAAGCTAAAGAGAAACACACTCTGTTTGGTTAGAACGTAACTTTTTAAACAATAATTACATGCAATGAAATAACCAAAAAGAGAACACGAATTTTTGTAACAATACACGTGAAAACACGAGTACTTTTTTTTACAGTGATGAAACTTACAGTACTGTAAGTTTCACTTATGTATTTTTTTTAAATATTACGAAGGCTTTTTTTTAATTTAAAACTTAATGTTTTGTTTGGATTTTACAGTGATGTAAATATTATTATTTTTTTCATCCCTTGAATAAAAAAATCTGTATATTTTTTTGTGATTATAAATATGTATTTTCATACAATTATATGATACTAAATGTTCTAACAATGAAAAAATTCAATAAGCAAACCTCAAACAAAAAGATTACAATGATGTAAAATGTTTTCCTTAACGATGCTTTTAAAGCTAATTTTCCCCCTCTTCTGGTTATAATTTATTTATATTACAATGATGTAAATGATACGTTGGTTGTTTTACATGATTTAGAAACTTTCACATACAACACAAAAAAAAACAGACCGCATGGCTAACCATTACTAAATACAAAAGTAAACATTGTACAAGTGACTGCATGGCTTACTATTACTAACCATCACACAAAAGGTACTGACCCCCATAAAAAACAAGCAAACCGAATGTCTACAGTTAAAGGTTTTTTAACACAAAAGGTATGACACATAATAACTTTTTATCAAACATTGTACGAGTGCTAACTTCAGAGGGAATAATTAAACTTTCTGTTAAAGGTTTGCACAATTTAACACCTCGTTCTTCATTTTGTTTATATTTGACAGAAGAATTCTTGTGGCATACTTCTTCCGTAGTGCGTCGATTTGGTTTGATATCCCTTCAGCTGTTTCTGCAAAACCACATTCAAACTCACTTTCTGGACAACCCATAAAGCACTCCATGTGCCTCATTGTAAAAACCCCGCAATCTTTAATGTTCCCACTTGTTGCCCACTTGAGTTGCAATCTTGTAATTTCCAAAGCCTCGAGTTGTTCTGCTTTAGGATGTTTCCAATTATGCAGGTATTCCACAACAACATGTTTCTGCAACATTTTTATTTAGTCCGACAATGCAATTACAACTACTTAGCAGGTGGAATAAAACTTAGTATAAACTATTAGAAATATGCTATCACGTAAAATTCAGCATTATAACAATAACTCACCACTTTATATGGCTTGTCTTTCAACTTGTAGTCCGCGTTGTCTTTCATACCGACAACGCTCTCTGTTTCATCCATGTTGTCTATTAAGAATATTTTCGGCTCCTTCAAATCTACTGCAATTATATAGTAATGTCCCTTATCAAGTATTGGGAACATCACAAGATCATAAGTACGCAAATCCCTTAATTCTTCCCTCCGTCCAACTGCTGCAAACATGGACTTGCTAAACGCAACCAATCTTACCGAGTCATAAAGTGGTTTTCGCAAAAACATCCATTCCCTCTGTTTTTAATCAAGCAAATGTTTATTTTTATATTGCATGGCTCACCTTACAAAATAAGTTTTCACATGTAAAATCACTTACAAATACGTAAGGTCCACAGAAGAGTCGTCTAGGTGACTGATGCATGGCCTCACGTTCTTCTTCATTCAGCACTGCAGCCCAACATTCGATTACATCTATTGAAATCTCTGAACCTGGCTTTAAAGTTCTTAACCTCCTTAATTCCATTAAGATTCCTGAGTCTGTTTCGAATATCTCTTTCCTATTATTTTTCAATATGAAAGACAAATTAGTATTTTTATGTACCTTTTATAGTATTAAACCATCCTTTATCTTCCACAGTCGGGAATGCATTTACAACAATGTTAGATTATCATGATTATAGTTTCTAAGATACATTTAAAACAACTATATTAGTTTTTTTTTAGTTTATCATATAAAACCAATGACATCCTACTTTTTCGAATCCATTTACAACAATGTAACATTATCATAATTTGTGGAATGCATTTACTCTGAGTTGTCCACGACGTGTGTGTTCGTTGTAGTAACGTTTTTGCCACGCCAGGTGAACCGCAGTTTTTCCTTTCTGCATATTCGTAACATAGGATTTAATTTGGTTTATGTTAATATTTTAATAATAAAACATTATTTAACATACACTTCTCTGAACAAGTAATTCCATATCACTTCTTCTTCCTTTGTGTACGTGCAAGAAATGACATGCAACACTTCCACTTTTGACTTCCCTACCCTCTTGACAACTGTACTTGGCGTCTTGTCCCAATTCGGCGTTGACTCCTCATGGTTACCTGCACAAATTACAACTATATATGTTAAATAATATAAAACATCAAGCATTCAATGTGGGTTTTCTTAAGTAATCCATGTGCATAATAATATATATTAGGTGTCGTCTTTCAACACAAATTTTAAATTTGAAATACCTCGCTCATTTCCTCCTACATTGTCACCAAATTCTTGTGTCAGGCCTAAACTGTATGACGGTTGTCATCTTTAGAAAAAGATTGAAGACCACTTGTCTTTGGTGAAGAAATATGTTTTTCCTCAAATCCCACATGTTGTTGACCTAGACGTTTAACACACATGCACTTGGGAATTACAATTTTTCATTGAATAGATCCTTTGTATCATACATTTTTTAACGTGCATCATATTATTCAAATATGTTTGGCTTAACTTACAGTGTTGTAATGTCTCCACTATTTGTAAGAACTAAGAATTTAAAACTTTTTGCCCCCCCCCCCCAATGTTTTAGCATAAAAGGAAGCTCACAAGAAACCTTTTTTACCTGGGGTCATGTCATAAATTGGTAAATCTTTACCTGCACACGTTACATTACATCTTTAGAAACAAACACATTATAAAATAATATTCGTTATAGCCATGCAGTACTAGCCCATGTATTGTAACAGTCAACCTTTACCTAAGTTACAATGTTGTAAGACTTCACTTACATAAATATGTTGCTATACAAGTGTTTCCTAACTCGTTCTAAACATAAATATGTTATTGTAGTTGTTTGAAATTCTTACCGGGGATCCTGTCCCAAATGTGTAAACAATCGTCTATTTTACCTTTTGTCATTTCCCTTTTAACATTTAACTCTATAAATAGCATATAAAACAATACTTCAAATATATATTATAATAATTTTTAACTTCAACCACCTGTCTCATGTCCGGCATCAATATCAGCAAATTCTTGTGTAAGTCCCAAACTGTAAGATGGAATATAATTTTTTGAGTCATGTGCTACCCTGCATGTATTTGTTTTGGCCTGATCCATATTACTTTGCTTCTCACAACCGCCATCTCCTGGATCTGAAAGATTAGCACACTTGCATCAGACTATTACAATGTTGCATTTTTTCATATCAATTACATAAAAATTACAATTACCTCCATGATTTTCAGATTTTGTAGTAACAAGTGATCGACGCTCTTTTTCCTCGACCTGATTATCGTCATCAATCATTGTTTGACAATGTTTATTTATCTCTAAACAAATTTCCATCACCTTGTCATTCAGGTCATATGCAACCTGTCCTCCATATCCTGCAATATCTTCTTTCTTCACGACCTCTTGTAACTCGGGTTTCTTGTTGAAAATGGTTTCAAAAGTCGATACCAGAACAATCAATCTTTGATCATTTTTTTTCTGCTGATACAGCGAATTCAGAAGTTCTTGTGCTTTTGACTTCTGAACACACAAGGATTTTAACATCTGTTCCAATGTTATAAATTGATCCTGTTATTAAAACACAAAAATAATTACTTCTATGTTACAAAACCTAAACTTTATAACACACGTGCAACAAATTTACTTATTCACCTCTATTGACAAATTTTCCAAACTCTTGTTGCCTTCCACAACCACACTTTTTCTCTTCATGCTACATTCAACACCTGACATTCCTACGTATGTTCCTTTCCCAAAACCTCCACGGCAAATTTCCATGGTTTCCCTTTCTTTTAATCTTTCAAGATCCCAGAAAGCAACAGCAGGTATTTTATGATCAACATTCATGCCATCTAATTTCACACTATCCACATACAACAACTTTATGAAAAACACATGTTAATAGATTTCGAAATATAATATATTTTTATCAATACATCAAATTAAGATATAAACATAAAATATTTACTTACAGTTAGTATAGTTAACGCGCCTCTAAATGGAGAAGTTGAAGTTCTGGCCCACCCGGTTTTGCACACTTTAATCCGGCTAAGTATATAAGTACACCAGTTTATATCTTTGAAATCAGTATCAGCTGTTAAGTACTCCAGGATTTCCAATTTACACTTCCCATGAGAGTGGCATTCAACCATTGTAGCAATGAATAAGACCAGGAAATTCAAAACGAAATCAAACGAATCATCATCACCATTACATATAATCCTTTTTACTATTTCCGAAGCTGCAATGTATTCACTCTTATAACTATCTCGCCATTCAAGAATTCTAGGATTTAATGGTTTATTTGGCTCAAAATCTAAGAGATTGCAACCTGAATTTGCAATTCCCAACAACCTACTTAATGAACTACCATCAACTTTTATAGTACCACATGGCAGTTTTATTTCCATTCTTCTTTCATCAAACTTATCTGCAATAAAGTATCCAAGCCTCTGTGGTATTCCGTCTACTTGCAAACAAAGTATTCCTCCCAAACCTATTTTCCTTAACTTCTCTTTTTGCTTAGTGCTCAATTTTTTTAACGCTTTAACAAGTTGTTTTGGTGAACATCTATTAAAGATAATAGGGTATTTGTCAACCTTATCTTTTCCATTTTTTGAAATAGTCAGAGCTTCAATATTTTTCTTCGGCGTTCCTGGGTATAAATTGTATTTGTTACACCTTATATTACTTACATGGTGAAAAGTTGCACTTTTTGTAAGTTGATAGTCAAAAAATAATAAATTTCATAATTATGTTACAATACTATAGGTTTATTCACAACTTCATCTTTTTATGTTACAATAGTGCATATATTACAATAGTGCATGTTAAATCAAAAGTTGGTTACAACAGTGTAAGTTGAAAACTAAAAATTACAAATTTTTAATTTTTCTTACAATAGTGCATGTTAAATCAAAAGTTCATATTTTTATAACAAACCAATATAATCTATAGCAAAAAAATGACAGATTTACCATTGTTGGGTTTCTTTTCCTTCCTTGCGAACTTTTCAACATCTTCATCTTTTGAATGTTCCTTCTCTGTATTTGCCTCAACTCTGTGTCTTTTGTTTGGTGTTCCTGTGTAGAAATTGAAGCATCCTTATACTTATATTACAATAATATAAGTTTGTATGTATAAGCACATAAAATCAACAAGTTTAACAAATTGTGAACAGAATTGTAAGTTGAAAGTAAAAAAAATAAGAAACTTAATAAAATG
Organism: Mikania micrantha; assembly: GCA_009363875.1. Classification (NCBI taxonomy): domain Eukaryota; kingdom Viridiplantae; phylum Streptophyta; class Magnoliopsida; order Asterales; family Asteraceae; genus Mikania; species Mikania micrantha. Next base: position 78,040,826 of record CM018698.1, read on the forward strand.
TTACAAAACTGCACATTTGATCAAAAACATAATTTTTATACTGAATTTTTAGTTTCTTAATAAATATATTACAACAATGCGACTCAAAATATATAAAACGGTAAAAAATTGATAGTTTTACCATTCCTTTGTGTTCTTTTTTTCCTTGATATTTGTTCAACCAGTTCATATTTTGATTGATCTTTTGTTTCATTTGCCTCAACCTTATTTTTTTTTTGCTGTCCCTGTGTCACAATAATATAACTTTGTATGTAAGAGTTCATCAAATCAACAACTTTAACAACTTACTTACACCATTGTAAGTTGAAAGTAAAAAAACAAGAAACCTAATAAAATCTTACAACATTGCAAATTTGATCAAAAGTACAAACGGTTAAAGAATGTTGTATACTAATGGTTATATTTTGCAATAATGCAATTTTCTATTTACGAAAGTATAAATTGAACAACTTTAAATGAATACACCATTGTAGAGGATATAAACTATAGGAGAAAGATTATGGATCGTACCATTGTTGTTTTTTCTCTTCTTCTTTGACGTTGGTTCTTCCTCATTTTCAGTATCAGAATAAACTTCATCAAGTGTAAAACAATTAAATAACAACTGGGGGTCAAGTTTGTGTATCACACGTATAACATAACCATACAAAAATTTTACATAATAATTTAATTTTTATTACCTGTCTTATTTGAAGGTTTTCTTCTTTTATGTTTAAACCTTAGTAGCACATGACCTTTAACATTAATGCCAAGTAATTAGCATGTCAAAATAATTATTCGTTTACACTGGAGTTAAAAAAAAACATACTATAAGTTTTCAAAAACTTACTAGGTGTACTATCCACAAAATCATCATCACTGCAAACTTCTATTGGATTTTTCTCTGTGTTTCTAAACCTGCTAAGTGATTTAATTGCAATCCTTTCACTTTTGCGTCCTGTTCGTACTATAAAAAATTCAATACTAATTTTTTAATTACATGTTTTGATTACAGTTAAATAACCAACACATACTTATAATGTACCAACAAACACACAAATAACGTTTAATAACTATAAACAATTTAATAAAACCACCTGGTAATGTGCACTTATTCACAATCTTCATATCTTCGAATTATATAAAAACCAGCCCTGTTAAACAAAAACATAATGTAACTGAATTGTAATCATATTTCCAATGTGTAAAACTTCCTATATTTTTTTAATGTGTGGCTAAGTATCAGAAACAGAGATTAAAATTGAAAGAAAAAGAGTTATTGTTAGCTTGAACCGTTTTAACCTTTACCCTTCTCAAATATGTCAGACCCATCCATTTTACAAGACAGAGATCAGTGAGCTGTGCATTTCAGAGTTTGTGGTTCCCTAAACATATATAATGACTTGATTGGAAATCTTGACACACACATCATATATGAATTTTGCAATTACATCCTTGTAAGGAAGGAGCTCATCCATTATATTTAAACAAGTGAGGATTAAACTTTAGAACAAATAAACAAAGTATTAACAAACTTCTAAGGAGGAGCTCACATATGACTATATTAGCCTTGTAAACCAAATAAAATAAACAGACTTCAAACAATGAAAATAACATCTGTCTTGTAAAATGGAATCAACTTCAAAAGCTAATTACACTAAATGCAAAGCAGACTCGCCAATAACCCAAATAAGGAAAGCGTATAGAACGAAATCTACAAAAAAATACAGAATTACAAAATTGAGCTCTCAATCACAACAAGTGTTGCAATCAAGTTCAAAACACTAGTGATGGAGCTATGAATAGATACAATAAAAAGGAACAACTTAACATCCCTGCAAAAAATGCGATTAGGAACCCTAAATCAAATGCAATACTATGTATGAGAACGGATGCAAGTTCAATCAAGTTCAATCACCTGTGTATGCGAACGGATGCAACTTTTTACCCTTCGAATCCTTCTTCTCGTGCTGCTGCTGCCATAAATACGCTCTGTTCTTGTAAAATTCTACCGGCGAATCAACCTTCGAATCCTAAAATCTGTATTTTAGGAACCCTAAAATCTTGTAAAATTCTACCGGCGAATCAACCTTCAAAATGCAAGACTGAATGAAGATTAGGAACCCTAAAAAATCTGTATTTTTCTCCTAATCAACCTTCGAATCCTTCTTCTCGTGATGCTTCTGCGCTAAAGAGAAATGAATTTGATTTTAAAAGAGAAAGAGAGAAAAGTAGAAAACTATCTTACTGACACATTGGTATTGATTTTGAAAGAGAGAGAAAGTTAATCTGACATCATTTACAACATAGTAATTGACCAGAATACCCTTTTGTAATTAAAAACCAATATAAAAAATCTTTTTAATGTGTAAATTATACCAGCCATTAGATCAAAACTTTGATTGAATAAGATTGAGTTAATGGGTTGTAACATTATTTGAGGGTTATCAAAAATTCCATGCCCTATATATATCTATATATATATATATATATATATATATAAGTATCTTAAATATGACTGTAAACAGACCGAACGTTCAGCGAACGTTCGTGAACCGTTCGGCGGAAAGTTCGTTTATGAATGTTTGTTTAATAAATGAACGAACACGAACAAGAAATTCCGTTCGTTTAGTTAAAAAACGGTGTTCGTTCATTTGTGTTCGTGAACGTTTGGTAACATGTTCGTTTACATTCGTTTATGTTCGTTCATGTTCGGTTAAGTTAATTTGTTATATTTATTAATTAAATGTGTTGTATATTTTTAATTTTTAGTTTAATACCATAATATTTAAGTTATTTTTAATTTAATACTATAAAATTTTAATTTATATATGAGTTAAATGCAATTTGCAATCTTGTGATTTATTTCTTACCGCAGTTAAAAAACTTGCAACCTGCACCCATTCAGTTAAAATTAACATAATCATGTTAGTTTATGAAGGGCAAAATTGTAATTTATTATATATTATTAAATTAAGTAGTAATTTATTATTAATTATTAAATTGTAAGTTATGAAGGGTAAAATTGCATTTAAATACTTTGTTCTCTCCGACCCCCTTTCAGTTCTTTATAACTGGAACTACGATGATCCCACTCCATGTTTATGGACGAGTGTCACTTGTGAACCTTTGTCTGGGTTGGGTTTGGCAGAGTCTTTTGCTGTTAGCAGCTTGGTTTTTAAGGATTCTCATCTTATGGGCTCTGTTCCTCACGATTTGGGGTCCTTGGGGATGACCCCACATCTTTGTTTCCTTGTTTTATTCAATAATTCATTGAATGGAAGTTTATACCAGTCGAGTTTCAATTATACATATATTAAAAAGAGAAGGGCTTATGAATAGTAGACTTTTTATGTTCAAGATTTTGGCAACCACTGATCTGCTCTACTTATATGATGCTTTACATTTGCTACCCCTCACCGATGCGTCTCCTCCGATTAGGGTTTCTGGAGTTCACAACCATACCAGACACACACCAGCAACCCCGCCACCACCAGTTCAGAGGTTACGATCAAGAACCCTCCACCACCGCATCCATCTCTGCTTTCACTAACGACCTTCTTCTCCGTTGCGTCTCCTCTGATTAGGGTTTCTGGAGCGGTTGCTACCCCTCTTGTACGCACCGCTGCTTCTCCTCCTATTCAATCGATATATATTTGGGGCTATGATGGTTTACATTTGCTACCCCTCACCGCTGCGTCTCCTCCGATTAGGATTTCTGGAGCGGTTGCTACGCCTCTTGTACACACCACTGTGTCTCCTCCGATTCAAGCGATATATATTTGGGGCTATGATGATTGAATGTTGTCTGAGTCTAAATCGGCAAAAGATATGAGCCTTGCGTGGCACAACTGTCGGATGGCAAGTTCTCACTTGCAACCCTGTTGGCGCCATGGTGCTGTAATCCTTTTGCTGAGATGAGTAGTTGGATGGCAGGTAGCCACTGATTTTACCTTATTCGTAATTTTACATAATATATTTCTTTTAATGCTTCTGTTTGCTGACTATGATGACAAAATGACAATTTGTAGCAAAGAATTGCTAAAATGCATCTTGGCAAAGCAAATTATTTGCAACCATGGTAGATTGGCCATTTTTATTTCATATTGTGTCTGACCCAATTACTGATCAAGCAATATTGCAATTAATGTTTTATTAGTTGTGTCTGCTGAATGACAAGACTTATAGCATGTATTGCCTCTATCTCACAAGAAGTGAACATATATGTTGTTAAGTTCTTTGCGAGTTTTTCCTGTTTCCAACATGTCATTTAAGTTTTCATAAATGTTCATGTGGTTAGTATGCAGCCATGACAAATTTATCCACTTTGTTCGGTTGTTCACGTTAATTTTTAGATGCAGTGATGACGAACTTAAATGGGTGGAAAAGCTGAGATTATCTGCATCTTGGCTGGGCAACTGGTTAGTATGCAGCCATGGCAGATTTATCCACTTTGTTCGGGTGTTCACGGATCTGAGCCTAAAAGTATTGATATTGCAAATGAAATGAACACCACCATCGCCAACCTTAAATCATGAGTTGCATTTACGTACCCTGTATTCTTTCATTGATGATCTTTTGTTTTCTTTCAACTGGTTTTGTGGCTTTTTTAATGACAACTCTTTGTCCCCGACCTTTCGCTTTGGGGGCTACTGATTTGTGGTTTATTGCTTTGGATTGGTGTGACGGAACTAGATCCCGTTCGTTAAAATCCCATGGAATTAGAGGTAGATTCCCCTGATACGTTTTTTATTTTGGTTATAAAGTCTATTCATCTCATCTCGAGTGAAAGAAAGTCAAGAAGGATTGCACTTTTTTATTGATCAATGCTTGGTTATATGGTGGTTGAATTTGTTGCTGCCTATATCAACAATAGTCTTGGGTTGATCGTTGATGCATGTCATATGTTGTTTGATTGTGTTGCGCTTGCAATTGGTCTTTATGCTACATGTATTGCTGAGTGTTATATACTTATATAAAGAGGGCCTACATATAAGGTTTCATTGGTAGTGCTGGCACTGCAGTTGTTACAAGTCTTAAGGCGGCTCTTTGGACAGATGGGAGATATTATCTCCAGGTTTATCTAATTATCCAAATTTGTTAAGAAGAAAATCCGTCATCAAAAAAACATTTTTTTTAAAAAAGAAAAAGCTTATTGTTTTTTTTTTTTTTTAATATTATTTACTAGGCTGAGAAGCAGTTGAGCTCGAGCTGGATCTTCATGCATGCAGGTAACTAGAGCGTCCCTTGCATGATTAAGTGGCTTAATGATGTTTTGACTCCTGCTGGCAGAATTCTTTGATCCTATGAGTAGTATTTAAATTCTTGTGTTCAAGATACAAGTTTTTCATGCTTATAAAAGAATTAAATTTTACATATACATGATGGTTTATTTTATATGTTTGCGACCTTTTGTATTTGTGAAGGGAGCAGTTTCTTTTTTCTTATGATGCTGCAAGTGAATTAAAGGAAAGAGTTGCTAAAAGCAATCATGAGTTGGTTTACTTATATGATGTTAATCTTTTGGATGATGTATGGAAAGAAGCAAGCCCATTGCCTCCAAACAAACCAATTCGAGTGCATGAGCTTAAATATGCTGGTGTAGAGGTATCAACTAAATTATCTAACCTAAGGTTCTGATCATGGTTCATCTGCAATTGTTATCTCTGCTTGATGAAATTGCCTGCTACTAAAATTTGGTAATCTATTAACTTCTGTAGATGTTAATGTACTCTGCTTCTTTCTATGCTATAAACTTGTAATAAAATTGATTACTTACCTTAAAACAAAACAATCAAATGGGGAGAAAGTCTTACAAATTGCAGTATTGGACCATGAATATTTTCTGCATGCTTATAGTGTTCTATCAGTCTTACAAATTTTTATTGGTTCTTGCTTTGTATTTTCCAGTTCTGTTGTGAGTAAGAGATGCACAAAAAACTGGTTAATTGAGTCTTTCGCCCTTTAAGGTGAGTTTACCTTGAGGATTTGTTTTTATTTTGTAAACTTTTGAAGATGTTACTTTTTTTACCCGGTTTAACGTGCCGCATCGCGCGCGGGCATAAAACTAGTTGTTCTAAAAGCTCGAATCAATTTTTTGTCCTCCAATGTCATCTCTGGCGACCTCCTGGAGGTGATAACTGGGTTGCAGAGTCTCAAGATGCTTAATCTTTCTTATAATGCATTCGTCGGAAAGTTGTCAGAGAGTCTTGCGTCGTTAAAAACATTAACTTCGGTTTTGTTGAGGAATAATTATTTCTCTGGGAGGCTTCCCGGTGGGTTTGATCATCTTGAACACTTAGATCTATCTTTTAAAATGTCCAACAACTCACCAAAATGTGTCGATCCAGTCTATCTTTATCAATACCACTGTATGTCGCATCCAATGGTTCAACTGCTCTTATAATTGTAGTTATTCCCAAAGCCATACAATTTTAGTAATAAATTACAAATCTACCCATCAAAAACAAACGAAGTTATGTTAATTTCAACTGAAGGGGTGCATGTGACATTCTGTTTAAAAGCACAGGGTTGCAAGTTGCAAAAATAAAAAAGAATGGTTGCAATATCCAGTAAAGAATAAACCACAGGGTTGCAAATTGCATTTAACTCTTTATATATTTATAAATGATTATCTCCAATGTTGGATATTAAGAACGTTGATTTTTGTTATTTAAATATTATGCGTTCGTTAGCGTTAGATAAATTCCTTATTGAACGAACACGAACAATAATTTTCGTTCGGTTAGCGTTCGTGAACCGTTCGTAAACAAGTTAAAAGTTAAATGAATGAACACGAAAAAGGGTTCGTTCGGTTTGTTTATAGCCCCAGTCTTAAAACCAATATATGTTTGAGAACTATATAACCTACATGTGTGCGTGTTGCCATGGGCGGATGTAGGTAGACGCCAGCGGGTTCACAGGAACCCACCGTGCTTCGACTCTTTAGTATGAATTTTTTTTCCAAATAGTTAAACAATATGGTGAACCCATTAATATTTTAAGGGTGAACCCATTAGGATTTTTATGAGTGAATTTTTAATGTAATTTTTACAGCAATTTGTCAACTTGATTTAGTCAAGTGATCTTTGTAAGAGAAAACTCGATAATCAATAATTAGATTTCTATATGATCGTGTTAAAATCACTTTTCGGTCATACAAACTTAGCAAGCAAAATGGTAGTTATTAGGGGTTAAACATTGGGATTAATTTTTGTCATACAAACTTAGTATATTTCGTTTAGGTTTCGGGATGTTACTCCTTTTACCCATGCCTGCTGAATGGCTAGCAAGACCTCCACCTTGGACCCCACAAGAGCACATGACCCCCTTGTCTCCCGCTTGGTCTGGAGATCAAAAATCTTAAACGAAGATGCACATTGTATCATCAAACTCTTTAATAACGACATTTTTTAATTTTAATCATTGGCTTGATATATCACACTGTTATTACGTGAAGAACATTAGAAGACCCAAATCATCAACCCGAACCGAAATTTTTTATGTCGGGTTCTATTTAATTAAAACGTCAGAAAATGGTGAACCCATTGAAAAGAATTCCTGGATCCGCCACTGCGTGTTGCTACGTTTAGAAGAAATTAGGAGAAATAAGAAAAATTTAAAGCAATGGTCATAAGTGATTAAATATATGTGTGTGTATGTATATATATATAATTATTTTGTATTGAAACATCATCTACATGTGTTTCGGGGTTTTTAATAATAATAACAGTTTTGATGCAGATAAGACGAAGGAGCTCAACTTCTTCTTCTTGTTTTTTTTTTATCTATTAATTGTTCATTATATTTAGTTTAGTATTTTACAGAAATCAATATTGGGTCGATTGGCTTAACACCCTCTTCTACTCATGTAATTTTGGTACTTATAAATTGTCTTAGGTCTATGGGTAGGTCTTTTATACATGAAGGAGCTTAAACATTTTGAAATGAGTGATAAAAATTTACAAGATTCACAATACATATTAATTTTTTGAAGCAAAAGGACCGAAATCAATAATTGAAAAAAAAAATCCTTCATCAAAAAAATTAACATTACAGAAGGGAAAGAAAGTAGGGTGGTCGCCCTCAAGCCGATGTTTTGCCCTTGCCATTGTATGTATATGTGTGTATGTATGTATGTATGTATGTGTGTGTATTACTATTTTATTGGGAAACAATAAATATTTATGGTCACGTATTGCTGTTGAATAATTATAACCTTTTTTCAATGTTTTAACCCGGTTCGAACCGGATGTAGTCAACTAATCCGGTACGAAACACTCCGGTATTATGCAGGTTTCTTCGATCAATTGTGCAGGTGGTTTTACCCGGTTTTATTGTATTTCCGGTTTAAAAAAAAACACAAAATTTGGACTTTTAAGTGAACGTGAACTTATGCGTTTAACACGCCAATGTCATAATCAAATTTTGTGCTTTTATTTAAAAAAATTATTAGAATTTGAGTATTTTTAGATTGTTTTGGATGAATTTGAGTAATTTTTGAATTTTTTTTGAATGAATTTGTATACTTTTTGGAAGCTTATTTGAGTATAAAAAAATGTAATGCAATTTAAAAAATTTTAATTTTAATTTTTATATATTAGCACTACTAGATTATTACCCCCTGTATTACACGGATTGAATATAAAATATTAAATAATTAGTAATAAAAATTTAAAATCATACAATATTTTGTTATAAATTAATTAAAATACATATTAATGATTATTTTAACTAATAAAATAATGATTAAGATTTTCAATAACTAAAAAAAATAACATGTGACCTACTTGTTTTGTAAGAATACACATTCTTAAACTAATTGGTGCTAAAAGTTTATTTACTTTTCTCTCAAAAAATTAAGTGTTAGGAGATAATTTACAATTTATATAATTATTAAAGTTAGATAACTTAATTTGAAAATATCATTAAACATAAATAACTAAAGTTAAATTTTTGCTAACATTTTTATAACTTTTGGTTTAAAATAATTATTTTTTAAGCATTTCATTTTAAGAAATGTAATTTGTTTATAAAAATTCCATTATTTGAAAACTATGATTTATGGTTTATTTTATTTTTTAAAAAAATTATAAAACTTTTATTTTCTAAAAATACTACCTTAAAATATTTTTCTTACTTTAAAATATATTTTTTTTAGAAAATTTCATATTTTATAAACTTTTTAAGTGTGTTTTTTAATAAAAATATTCAATTTTTAGTTTATTAAAAACCATCTTCTTGCATAAAAAGATAAATAATATTATTACTTATTAATATTATAATTATAAGTATTTAATAAAAAAAGAATGTAATAAATAAATAAAATAGGGAATTAAATTAGTTGATATAAAAATGACAAGTGACAATAAATAAGAATTTGAGAATTGTTAAAAATTACTTTTGTTTATTAAAATAAAAATATATACATTATGAATTGTATCTACGGACACGGTCAATCTACCTACTCTAATAAAAGAGTATTATCAGGAGACACGTGTCACGTTATGGTGAAATATGAAAACGAATTTCCTGCTTATCTCTCCTAAAATAATTAAATTATATAACTAAATAATAAAAGATATAAATCTTCTTACACTAATAATTTTTAAATATAGTAAAAGTTAATAAACTTCTAAAAATATTTCAGTTATATCTTAAATAAAAAATATAAGTTTATAATTATTAAATATTCATTATTATTTGAGATTATTGAATTATTCTTTTTCAAGTGTTTAACTCGTGTATTACACGGGTTTTCTACTAGTGATATAATATTAATGTAGCCGTTAAAAATGCCAAAACTACGCTTCAGTCAAAATCCTAGGGTTTGGTGTCTCGACGAAACACTTGATCAGTCAATCACACAGTGTTGTAAAAATCGCGATTAGGCGGGAGATTAATCGGGATTAATCGGTAATCGGCCCCTAATCGATTAATTTTAAGCTAGTTGCCCAGTTAATCGGTAATAGGTCCTAGTCGGTCTTAGTCGCCCTAGTCGGTGGTAATCGGAGCTAGTCAGAAATCGGTATTAATCGGTTTTGGTTGAAAAATCGGCCCAAAATCTGAAATTTTTGGCCCAAGCCCAAAAAAAAAGGTTTCTCTTCCTTTCCCAGATCTTGATCGGCATAAGCACCTGCAAATCCAAGTCTATCTCCTGAAAAATACAAAATCCAAGCCGATCGAACTGCAAAATCCAAATCGGTCTTCGCATTAGCTCCTGCTCCTGCAAAATCAGTCGATCGAAGTCATCATCAGCATCAGCATCAGATCGAAATCATCATCAGCTCGTAAATCGATTGCTGCTTGTTGTTCGGTATTGTTTTTTCTTTCCAGTTAGCTCGTAAATCGATAGCTTTAATTTTGTTTTTTCGACTGCTGCTTTAATCGAAATCATCATCAGATCGTTTTTTTTTCTTTTTTTGTTTTTGCTTTAATTTTATTTTTCGATTGCTGCTTTAATCGAAATCATCATCAGATCGTTTTTTTTCTTTTTTTTGTTTTTTCTTTAATTTTATTTTTCGATTGCTGCTTGTTTTTTTTTCGATTACTGCTTTAATTTTATTGTTTCAACTTTCAAAAGAAACTTTTTTGTTTATGTTTTTGTTTTTGAATTTTGAACTGAATTTTATGTATAATGTATGCTTGTTGTTTTTTCGATTGTTGCTTTAATTTTATTGTATTATATTTATATCTATGTGTTTGAGTGTATATATATAAATTTTGAAAAATTCTACATAAAAATCCCAATCCGATTAATCCAGATTAATCACTAGTCCCTACCTCGCCGGCCGACTAGCGACTAGCGATTTTTACAACACTGACAGTTACGATTCTTCCACATTTTTCTTAATTTTTGTCGCAGAAACGGTTCCTTGTTTGTAATCGCTTGTTTAATTTTGATTTCACGTTTATTTTCTGATTCTTTTCCCCATATAATTCAGTTAGTTATCGTGTATACAAGAGCGATGGATGTGGATAAGGTGGAGCTTGTAAAAGCTCAATTTGAACCGTTTTTACGTCAAGGGGAAGCATATGTTCGTCATGTTGAAGATCTTGTTCGTTAGATCCCTCCTACGCAGATCTATATTGCGGTTGGAGCTGTGCTGTTTACAACGATTTTTCTCTTGTTAAGTAATTCATCTTTTGTATCTTCAATTCAGATCGCTTTTTTTTTCTTTATTAGTGTTCATGATTGTTTTCCTTAATTATGGACACGATGATTTTTGCTTAGTTGGATAGAGGGGTTGCTAGCGAGTTTAAGTGAAAGAGTTAAATGCATGTCACTTACACCTTCTCAGTTTGCAATACTGTAGGCATTTAGTTGCTAAATTCATTTTCTTCTTGTTCAATTGATATGTTATGTAACGGGAGTTCACAAAGATACCGTAATGGACATTTGACTGGAAATAGGAATTTAATTTCAGCAACTTTAGATATCCAAAGTAAGCTTGTTGACAAGATAGTGGTCTTAAAGCATATCCCAAACACTACAATTTAAGTACTAGATAGCTGCATCAATTGTTATGGAACAGTCACATACAACGTTCAATCCAAACACCAGTACTCCACAATTTGACTACTAGGGGTTTGTGTGTTATTGTTTATTTAGAGCATTGTTTGTTGCCTGTTTATTTAGATTTCAGACTAAGATATATATATATATTTTAAGAGCTAAGAAGTAATCAGAGTTTTTTGGTTAAAGATACCAAAAAGTTTGGAACTCTTCATAGGTTTGCTCACCTGTGCTTGAAAGTTATTAGATTGTTAAGTAGTTGCACATGTGTGAACCATGCCCACAAAGCATAAAGAACATTATTATCTACATTTTTATCCCTTATATAGTTAGAGGTATGCAAGGGTTACTCAACCAGTCAACCTTTAATGTGGAAGCCAATTGCTAATGTAATAAGTGTCCACCTTTTTTCCTCATAGCATCTGCAACCTGGATGATGTTGCTTAGTTCCTATTTCTAAATTCAGCAATTTGTTTCTAATCTAAACTGCTAGCTTCTTCTAGGACTTTATAGCATGCTTTGCTGATTCATCATCAAGTTATTCTCATTGCTTCTTTGATGTTATCTCTCTATTTGTCTTTACCCCATTGTCTTCTACACTGGATTGACTCTCAGTTGTCTGTCATATCAAATTGAGTTTTTGCACTATAACAATCTTTTTGAAAAAAAAAAAAGAACAACATTGGATGATATATCAGCTCTGATGCATGAAGTTTTAAATAGCTATTGTGGCTAAAATAGAGATTAAAAATGCATAGAGAGAAGAAATGTGACAACTATATACACCAGAGACCTCATTGCACCACTGTTGCAGTTGGCGTATACATAACTAGTCAAACATGAACTAAAAAGTTGCATACTGCTCATTGCATTATGTATAGGTTTACTCAATAATTCCAGGCAGTTATTTAAATGTTAACACCGTATTGACCTTACTATTATGAACACCAATTCCTTATAGTTTTATGTGTTTGTAATTAGGGTTTGCATGCATTTCCTTTTCTTTTTTTTTTCCCATTTTGTAAAATTTAAAACATTTGATTGAGTTAAATCTTCTCAACCAATCAATGTTGGATTTGCATATGTATATGTAATTTTTATTCTAGACTTTGATGTTTGATGTATCTTTGCAACAATTTTATTTTTTGCAATATATATTTCATAGACATGCTACTGGGCTGAAGATTAAAGCTCTTCGTTTTAGTATGATTCATTTTTCTAAATCTCTTTGCAGTACGTATTTTCAAGCATACAATTTCTAACACCATTGTTCTCACCGGGCTTAGTGGAGGTGGGAAAACTGTTCTTTTTAACCAGGTAAATGTTACAACATATATTCCCTCTTTGAGTAATTATTTTGTAGTGATCCAATACTTTTTACCTATAAAAGTGATTGTATATTTGGTTTTTATGATTTCTTCTCTAATTATATTTGTGCAAGCATTTATATTCTATAATTCTAAATAAACAAAGGAACATACTTAGTGAAATCTCACTCAATAGTAGGATCTATGGAGGGTGAGGTGAGCGCAAACATTTTTATTTTTTAATCAGAAGTTGATATAATTTGTTGCAATGTTGCCATGTACCAGCTTCGTGATGGATCCTCTCATCAAGGTACTGTTACTTCAATGGAACCCAATGAGGGCCTTTTTGTCCTCTCATCAAGGCACACAATTTAAAACCAAGCAAACACTTAGGAGTGAGTTGGAAGCAATGAGGATGTTGGAGACCGAGACCGTGGATGAGTTCGCGGGAAGATTGAGTGGGATACAATCTAAATATAGAAGTCTTGGGTCTTCACTTGATGAAGAGGTGTTGGTAAGAAAGTTTCTAAACTCTATGCCTCAAAAATACCTACCAATTGTGGCTTCAATTGAGCAATATTCCGAGATTGAGAACATGGCATTCGAAGAAGTGGTGGGTCGTTTAAAGGCTTATGAAGAGCGTGTGAAACCCTAAGAAGACTTGACAAGAGATATTCGTGACAAACTTTTGCTTGCACATGATGATCAACAAGTAAAAGAGAAAAGAGGAAGGTGTGGTGGCTGTGACTGTTGCCAACAAAACCGTGGGAAAGGCAAAAGTGTTAGGGCTGGAGTGGGCCGTGAGGGTCAACAAGGAAGAGATCAAAGGGGGCAACGTGACAAGTCGCGGGTCAAGTGTTATAGATGTGAAGAATTTGGTCACTATGCCTATGAGTGTCCAAAATCAAAACCGAAGAAGGAAGAGGCAAATTTTACTCAAGATGATGGTTTTGGGCCTGCACTATTGTGATAGAGGTTGAGTATTACAAGATTAGAAGGGTGATTGTTGGACTAATCTTGTAAATACTTAATACTTAAAGGAGCAAAAACTAGAAAGTTTAGTTTTAATTGTTTTGGATTTACTTATTTGAGTTTTAAAGAGTTTAAAGTTGAATTAGGATTAGTTTTTGGATAGAATTGTTTTGTCAGCATGTTTTTTAGGGGATAAAGTTTGACTTTGTGTTTTGTTTTAGTTTAAATAGGGGTTAGGTTATTGGTTTTTCTTTGTACCAGTTTTATTTAATAAAAGTTCTCTTTTCTTGTTCATAATTGTAAGTTTCTGTCATCAAGGGTCTGTGTTTTCTGGGTAAAATTGTTGAAGAACAGGAGCTGGTACCTTCAATTTGCTTATGAAAGGAAGTATTCAGGTTCTGATTTATCTATAACAGGTAAAACGGAAGAGGGAAAAAAACTTAAAGAAAAAGGGGCAAAGTGGTCTAAAGGTTTGAGAGACACCATATACTAATGGAAGAGTAGATTCAGGCTATAATTTATCTATGACATGTCAGAAGAGCAAAAAATAAATAACTTAAAGAAAAGGGGGCAAAGGGGTCTAAAAGTTTGAGAGGTGCCTAAAGTGTATTTTATATGCTTCGTGCTTCCTAAATCATTTTATTCGTAAGTACCTTAGCATAGGAAAAATGTATCAGTTGGCTTAAAAGTTGTTCACAAGTCATGAGTCAACAGGTCAGCAAGTTGCGGGTCAAGAGAAGAATTTGTGCAGGAGTAAAATGGTCTTTATTGGATATTTTGGGTGTGGGATGTTTGTTGCACATGTGGAAAATATACATCAACATGATCTATACGTGTGTAGATGGAGATTTTTAGTGTTGCCTATTTTTATGACTTTGTTTTCATTATAAATAGAAGTAGATTATTTCTTGTATTGTACCTCTTGTTTCAATCAAATAGAAAATACACGGTGGTGCATACGTGAGTGTTTGATTTGCGTGTGCAACCAACCAAGGGCCTGAGCCAAGAAGTTCTCTAATCATATTTGGCACACTAGCTTTCAATAAAAGAATTAGACAGAAAATGTTTAGAGGTCAACCAAAACAGACCCATTTCTATCCATTGAAAAATAATCATAACCTGAACATTTTATTCAAAAATATTTCCTTCGTATATTGAGACTAAAGCAGAAATGAGGTATTGGAATCACCTTGGTTCTCTTAAACAAATCCCTAATACGAGCAGAACCAACACCAACTAGGACTTCAACAAATTCTGACCCAGCCATTTGGTAAAATGGAACCCCAGCTTCACCAGCTATAGCCTTGGCAACAAGAGTCTAAATGGCATATAATTAAGTTATAGTCACATCCACAATAAAGATATTTAAGAACATTTGCAACACAAGTTAACCTTGTCACATCCTGGAGGCCCCTCTAGAAGTACCCCATGTGGAGGCTTTATTCCCATCTTGTCAAATAGTTCAGGATTCTTCAAGTACTTGACCAACTAAATAAAAAGGAAAAAAATGTGATTAACTTGCAATAAATATCAAATAGAAATTATACAAATCTAATTTCTGAAATCATACAAAATTTTCAAATAAAAAATAAATTTCAATTCAATTAGACAAAATTGGTCCAAATGAGTAATTGTGCCGGAAATTCATTATTACTTCTATTATAAGGACATAAATTCTTTAAATTACATATACTATAACATTTAAATAAACTTATGCCTTATATTAGCATCAGATGGCAAAAAGTTTACCTCTTGGAGCTCTTCAACTGCTATTTCAATCCCTGCCACATCATCAAATGTAACTCCAGTTGAACCCTAAATACGTATTTAAAAGAACACATTAGAAATATACCCATAATATGATATCTAAAAGCATGTATTTAGAGATTAAGTAAGAGCAATATTTAGAAACTTACGTCAACTCAAGCTTGTGGTTTAGACTGAGAAAATTCAATCCCCTGCCATATATCCTGCAAAATCAACAATAAATAAAACCTTAATAACAGTTACCTCATAATAAATTAATAATTTATAATCTTGTGGGGCATATCTTACCCATTTCCTGAAATTAATAATGTTGGATAACGGTTTTAAACGGTTTTCGGTTATTTTGAACACCCCTAATAACCCTGCTTGATATTGATGATGCAGCTGGATTTGGATACTGTGGCACTTTTTCCACCCATGCCTGAATCAAAAGGTTACAGAAGAGCAAAATAAGGATGCATAAGTACTTTTACTTTACCCTTTGATATTGGGTTTATACTAAAAATTGATTATTTGACACCTAAATGATCCAATAATTATAAGGAAAAGTAGATTAACCAAACCCTGGTCAGATAATAGATTTCAAAACTCGCATCCAAACACCCACTTGTTGAATGTTGATTCTGATTAGAATTACATTTTGTTTGACATATTTAAGTTGAATTAGCACCTTTTTTTTTTAAGGATAACAGCATATGTAGCTATTTGTGCACAAAGTAAATGTAAAGGTTTTACAGCCATGTATCTCATCTCTTTTAGTTGACAAGTCTAGTAAAGGATAGACAAGCAATGCCTCTTTTATGCTTCACTTCTTAACTCAAATAGTGACTATTTTCTTGATGTCGCAACAAGCAGTAATAAATATTTGACATAAAACTGATTATAATTTATATTTTCCAACTATTTAGGTAAGAAGTAATAAGATATGTAACATCAAACTATTGCTAACAATTAGCAACCAATATATGACAGTGTATTCTTCATGTTTCGACATATCTTTTAAAACACACATCCAAACACCACCAAATGCAGTCTATGAAGCTTACAAGTTATAAAAATGAAATTGCAAAGGAATATATTGTAGGGGTGATTGAAGTACCATAGTTTGTGTCTCTATCTCATACCGCGGTCCATTATACGCCTTTAGAACTTCTTGCACTTGAATACCGTCTAGCTTTACCGACCTAAACGCAATCATAAAACCATCAACAAACAATTCAAACATTTAGAAATACATCAACACCTAATCTAAAAGGCATATGATGACATTCACCACTTAGTTCTCTGCAAATTTTTGTCTCCCGGAATCTCTTTCAACTCCACAATTAAATCGTTATGCCCATAAGCAACCTTATCATCATCCTTAAAAGTCATAAACTTTATCATATTAGTTCTTACAGTTTTCTGTAGATCATCAAAGCTCATTCTTGGTAACAATTCAAACTCCCTATTAAATTCAGCTTCTTCTGACAATTCCTCCACAAATATTTGTTCAGGTACATAAAGTTTCCCCTTAAATTTCCTCAAAATATCATTCAAATGCACATCCTGCGGATAATCCACCCCGTCTAGACTTCTGTTATCGTTCAATCCTTTCAAATTCAACCTCTTAATGATCTCCAACGCTCCATTACCATCATAACCCTTCTTCCCCAAATTCTCTTTCTCCTTCAATGTATAAAACTTATCACCAATTTTATACTTGGGTTCCACCTGGCTAGGGTTTTCCTTCAAGACCCTGGTCACAAAATCATCTTGGACTGAAGTTGCACTATCACTGCTCTGACCCGAATCCGATTTTCGAAAAATCGCTTGGGTAAATTGAAGTCTTTTTCTCCTAATTTGATCAAATTTTAAATGGTTTCGAAGAGGAGCTTTGATGGAGAGTGATGTGTGAAGGGTAATGCTGGATTTAGAAGAAATAACCCTAGGTAATGCAAAATTATCAGGTGTTGTTATATGTGCAGAAAGCATGTTGTTTGATGAACTAGGGTTAATGGAAATTTAGGGTTTCAGATAGGAAATGCGCCATGGGTTAGATGCAGGCCATTGGAGGTTGTGAAGAGATGACCGCGAGCTCTGTTCTTGCAACGAAGTGGAAATTTTATCCGGATCCGAGTATTTAAACGGGTCGGCTTGCATAGGCCTGTCGAGAGTTGTTTTAACTAAAAGCATGTCTCATCTTGTGGCCGAGAAGTTATGAGTTCAACCTCTGCCAGGAACACACGGGTTAAAAAGTTATGATTTTTAACTTTTTAGTTAAAAATCATCTTCTTGTTTCAATTTTGAACAAATCTTTCAAATTTTATTTGTATTTATACTCTATTTTATTAATCAGACTATGTTAGTAAACCGTTTAACACACTGGTTGACACAGAGTTAAATAAATTCTTTATTTACTTAAAAAACTATTTTGAAAATTTTCGAATGGTTCGGATATCCGATATCCGAAATAGTTTTTTTCCGGATATTCGAATACTTCTTTCGGATAATTTTTCGGATATCCGGAAAATTTTCGGGTATTGGATATCCGAAATATATATTTTTTGAATTTTTTTTCCTGATTTCCGATTCGGATATCCGAAAATGAACACCCCTGGTAAATGGCATGTGTTATTGAATTCACTCGTTTATTAGGCTATTTACAACTATCAACCCACTGAAAATCCCTCGCCACCAAAATTTCCTGTCACGTCATCATCCCACTGGAGACCTTAAAACCCCACAGTGGTCACCCCATCGGAAGAGCTTCCCCGTTGTGAGAAAAGAGAAATCGGTGTGTGAGAGGGGGCAAACGGGGAGCGGTACCCGGCCCTTCTTAAGCTTTGTCATTGCATGTCAACCAACGTCTATTGGATATATTTCGATTTTCTGTAAATATAAAAACGGCTCTCAATTGCAAAAACTCCAAATTATTCTCTTGAAGCTCATCCTCTTTGATGAATGATGAATCCTACAATTTAATCCTCATTGATATCAACTTTTAAAACATCGAACATGTAACGGATAAAGTGGTTAGCATAAAGAAATCATATGAGTTGCATGAGATACTCTAACTATAGTAAAAGTTACGGATGTTTCATTATATTTTAGCATTCTTGCAAAGTAAATTAAGGATGATCCTAGTAAAATTTGAAAATTTGAAAATTTGAAATTAAAACAGTATTTTAAAAGATTGTGAAATTAGTAGATAAATTTAAGTAACCGGGAATGTTGAAAATTTGAAATTAAAACAGTAGAATGTATTCATTTATTAAATAGTTTCTCTTATATTTTAATGATGAATATTAAAAGGAGATTGATCTAATTGTATTTCAACACAAATTCTGATTCATTGCAGTTATAATCATTTAAATTAATAAATGAATAATCAGCTAAAGTTTTTACACGTGAACTTAAAATATTAATTTATTACGAAACAATTGCCACTATTTGAATATTTATTTTCCTTTAATTTATTAAATTATTAAATAAATTCTTTATTAAACTTGATAAATAATATGATTACACCTTAAATAAATTCTTTATTTATTTAAAAAACATATTTGAAAACTATGTATTATGATAATTAAAATAAATAATTTTAAATTTTATTTATTTAACATTTGTGATACACAAATTTTTACCCTATTTTCTTTTAATAAATCGATAACCTTTTATTGCTTAATTTTTAAATTTGAAAATGCTAATAATTTTGTGTTTTATGATAATGAAAATTTTAAATTTTTAACATGGTTGTGACATTTGTACAATATCCCATGTGACAATAGTATTAGAGTGACATGTAGCATTTAATGACGTGTGTATGCTAGTAAATGCCATGTGTTATGAATTTACTCGTCTATTAGTAGTAGAAGATGATATTATTTATTATTCGTTATTTTTCTTTCGCTTCTTAACTTATATGCGCATGTCAACATTGACGGAGCTTGAACGGAATGGGCCGGATGATTTTAAGGAAGAAAATGGAGGACACCGAAAGATTTTATGACGAAATACTATTAAATCGACCGAAAAATAGGGGCGGGCCCACCACCAGGCCCTTCTTAAGCTCTGTCCTTGAATGTCAACCAACGTCTATTGGATATATTTCGATTTTTTGTAAATAAAAAAACGGTTCTCAATTGCAAGAACTCCGAATTATTCTCTTGAAGCTCATCCTCTTTGATGAATGATGAATCCTACAATTTAATCCTCATTGATATCAACTTTTAAAACATCAAACATGTAACGGATAAAAGTGGTTAGTATTAAGAAATCATATGAGTTGCATGAGATACTCTAAATATAGTAAAAGTCACGGTTGGTTCATTATATTTTTAGCATTTTTGCATAGTAATTAAGGATGATCCTGGTAAAATATAATGGCAATCCAATAACTACACATTGTTTAATCAGGCATATGATTATATATCTCTATAAATGAAGGTATGTTTGAATAATTTAGGATTTTCATATCATTCTTGATTAATACGAAAAAAAATTAAAAGTGGTAATATGATAGCATGGATCAGAAACGATAAACTTACAGAATTATAGAAAATTTGACAGGGGCAATACATAAATCAGTTAAAATTAATCAGGTCAAAAACCTAAAACAGATCAAATAATATTGAATTGTCAAATATAACTCGAAATAGCATTCTTCTTTTACTTAGTCGTGGGTTTGGTGTTCTCGCGATGGTGGTCTAGTGGTAAAGGGGTGAGAATTTGTAATAGAGGTCTATGGTTCAAAGACCGGCACCACCCAATTTTCCCTGGGTTACGCGATTTACCTCCGTCATGTTAGCTGTAGGACCGGTCGATGAGGGACGCCTAATGATGACGTTCACCCTTTTTTAGTCATGGGTTGGGTCAATCATTGTAATATTATCGATCCTTTTATTTTTGAACGACATTTTTTTTTTCTTGTAGGGTTAGTAAGTTGGCTTCTTGTTCTCGCCGCACATCAGAGCACCACCTCCAGCGCAAAATCGTTCAGCCACCACCTTCAGCAAAGAACCCTATATCCACCACCACCACCACCTTCAGCAAAGAACCCTATATCCACCACCACCACCATCGCCATCCATTCCCGCAAGCGCAACCGTAGGCTCACAACCTCACTGCCACCATTCCCGACGCCCAACCACCATAGCCTCTGTCTTTCACAAGGTTAGTTTTACTGTTTTCATCCTGATTTTGGTCCGATTGTAGTCCGATTTTCTCCGATCTTAGTCCGATTTTGTTCGATCTTGACCGATTTTGATTGCCTTTGACCGACTAGCGATTTTAGGTCCGATTTTAGCCAAATCGCGACGCTGGAATTCCGATCAGTGACTAGTCGCCGCCTAGTCGGCCTACTAGGGCGATTTTTACAACCTTGAATTAAAAAGTAAGTTTTTATTTAAACATCTCCTGTGTAACATCATAAGTTATACGTAGACAAGTAAATTTATTACGAATAATGTCTTGTTCTAGAGGCAAGACATGTGTATTGGAGAAGTGATAAGAGACTCAGGTTTTGGGTTCTATCATTGATCTCACCCCGGTTGTACTGGTTTTCCACCATTGTGTTTTTTGGGGTACTTGGGTTGGGTTTTCTCGAGAATTGGTGACTGGTAGGCTATGAGCTTTATCAGTCTGGATTAATGGCCAGCTCAAACATCATTTAGCTATTCGGGATCGCGTATGAAATATTCGACATTTGCTTAGTTGGTCGTTAAAAAAAAAACTAACTAAATTTATTCATAATTTTTTATGACATTATGACACGGTTTTTGTGCTACTGAACTGTTAAAAATGCCAAAAATACGCTTCAGTCAAAATCCTATGGTTTGGTGTCTTGACGAGGCACTCGATCAGTCAATCACAGGTACGATACTTTCACATTTTTCTTAATTTTTGTCACAGAAACGGTTCCTTGTTGGTAATCGCTTGGTTAATTTTGATTTCACGTTCATTTTCTGATTGTTTTCCCCATAAAATTCAGTTAGTTATCGTGTATACAAGAGTGATGGATGTGGATAAGGTGGAGCTTGTAAAAGCTCAATTTGAACTGTTTTTACGTCAAGGGGAAGCATATGTTCGTCTTGTTGATGATCTTGTTCGTCAGATTTCTCCTACGCAGATCTATATTGCGGTTGGAGCTGTGTTGTTTACAACGATTTTGCTCTTGTTAAGTAATTCATCTTCTTTATATTTAATTCAGATCGCTTTTTTTCTTTATTAGTGTTTATAATTGTTTTCCTTAAATACGGACACGTTGATTTTTGCTTAGTTGGATCGAGGGGTTGCTAGCGAGTTTGAGTGAAAGAGTTAACTGCATGTCACTTACACCTTCTCAGTTTGCAATACTGTAGGCATTTAGTTGCTAAATTCATTTTCTTCCTGTTCAATTGATATGTTATGTAATTGGAGTTCACAAAGATACCGTAATGGACATTTGACTGGCAATAGGATTTTAATTACAACTACTTTAGAGATCCAAAGTAAGCTTGTTGACAAGAGAGTGGTCATAAAGCATATCCCAAACACTACAATTTAAGTACAAGATAGCTGCAGCAATTGTTATAGAATTGTCACATATAAAGCTCAATCCAAACACCATTACACCACAATTTGACTACTAGGGGTTTGTGTGTTATTGTTTATTTAGAGCATTGTTTGTTGCCTGTTTATTTAGATTTCAGACTAAGATATATATATTTTAAGAGCTAAGAAGTAATCAGAGTTTTTTGGTTCAAGAGACCAAAAAGTTTGGAACTCTTCACAGGTTTGCTCACCTGTGTTTGAAAGTTATTAGATTGTTAAGTAGTTTCACATGTGTGAACCATGCCCACTAAGCATAAAGAACATTATTATCCACATTTTTATCCCTTATATAGTTAGAGGTATGCAAGGGTTACTCAACTAGTCAACCTTTAATGTGGAAGCCAATTGCTAATGTAAGAAGTGTCCACATTTTTTGCTCGTAACATCTGCAACCTGAATGATGCTGCTTAGTTCCTATTTTTAAAGTTAGCAATTCGTTTTTTCCAATCTGGACTGCTAGCTTCTTCTAGCGCTTTATAGCAGACTTTGCTGAAGTTATTCTCATTGCTTCTTTGATGTTATCTCTCTATTTGTCTTTACCCCCATTGTCTTCTACACTGGGTTGACCCTCAATTGTCTGTCATATCAAATTGAGTTTTTGCACTCTAACACTATTTTTGAAGAAAAAAGAACAACATTGGATGATATATCAGCTCTGATGCATGAAGTTTTAGATACCTATTATGGCTAAAATAGAGATTAAAAATGCATAAAGAGAAGGAATGTGAACTATATACACCAGATACCTCATTGCACCATCGTTGGAGGTGGCATATACATAACTAGTCAAACCTTAACAGAAAAATTGCATACTGCTCATTGCATTATGTATAGGTTTACTCAATAATTCCAGGCAGTTATTTAAATGTTAACACCGTATTGACCTTACTATTATGAACACCTATTCCTTATAGTTTTATGTGTTTGAAATTAGAGCTCGCATGCATTTCCTTTTCTTTTTTTCCCTATTTTGTAAAATTTAAAACATTTGATGGAGTTAAATCTTCTCAACCAGTCAATGTTGGATTTGCATATGTATATTTTTGAACTGTAATTTTTATTCTAGACTTTGAAGTTTGATACGTCTTTGCAACAATTTTATTTTTTGCAATTTAATTCATAGACATCCTACTGGGCTGAAGATTAAAGCTGTTCATTTTAGTATGATTCATTTTTCCAAGTCTCTTTGCAGTACGTGTTTTCAAGCATACAATTTCTAACACCATTGTTCTCACTGGGCTTAGTGGAGGTGGGAAAACTGTTCTTTTTTACCAGGTAAATGCTACAACATATATTCCCTCTTTGAGTAATTATTTTGTAGTGATCCAATACTTTTTACCTATAAAAGTGATTGTATATTTGGTTTTTATGATTTCTTCTCTAATTATATATGTGCTAGCATTTATTTATATTCTATAATTCTAAATAAACAAAGGAATATACTTAGTGAAATCCCACTCAATAGTAGGGTCTGTGGAGGGTGTGGTGAGCGCAAACATTTTATTTTTTAATCTAAAGTTGATATAATTTGTTGCAATGTTGCCATGTGCCAGCTTCGTGATGGATCCTCTCATCAAGGTACTGTTACTTCAATGGAGCCCAATGAGGGCCTTTTTGTGCTCAACTCAGAGACCTCCAAGGTAAATTGTCGTAATTGGATACTATAATCATAATAATATAATCTGAATATTGGATTCTTCGGTGTCAAATTTTAGTTGTAGCTATGATGACAATGACAATTTCGACCCATGTACTTGTGATAAATCAAAACCATAGCTTAAAGGGGAAGGTGTTGAATATTTAATGCTACAATCTCTAATATTCTAAGGATTAGATTATTATCCTAATAATATTGTTAATCAAATCAATTTAGGCTTATTTTATAAGAAAATGGATACAAGTGCTTGCGGTCAACTCAACCTGACCCATTTTGACTCGTTCTAATAAAAGACCAGTTTCAACTTGAAATATGTTGACCCTTATCTAACCTGTCCATCTTGCATCTCTCTCTTTCTTCCTCTCACTCTCTCTCTTTTAAATAATCCCCTTTAAAAGTGTTTTTTCTTCCAGAAAGACAAGATTAAAGCGGTTCACCTTGTAGACGTTCCTGGCCATTCACGTCTTCGCCCTAAACTAGATGAGTATTTGCCTCGGGCAGCTGGCATTGTATTTGTTGTGGATGCTGTTGAATTTTTGCCCAACTGTCGTGCTGCTTCAGAGTAAATTGTTTTATAGTTATTGTTTACATGCAAACCTGCATGTACTTAGTTTATTATTTGTAGAATACACTAAGTGGATCTGCTAATGTTTTTTTATTTGCTTGTAAAAGGTATCTCTATGACATTTTGACAAAGGCAAGTGTCGTGAAGAGAAAAATTTCACTTCTTATTCTTTGCAACAAGGTGGATAAGGTTACTGCACATACAAAAGAGTTCATCAGAAAACAACTTGAGAAGGAAATGTATGTCATTACTTTTTCTTGATTACAACTTTCACCCGTTTCAAGTCCATTTTATGTCTTCACTTTTTGAACCATAGTATTTGCTTCCTTTTGTTAAATAGCCATCACTCATATAAAAATTGCCACCAAAAATATTTGCGCGTAAGAATTAACTGGTTTGGACTCGCTACAAATAAAAATGTTAAGAAAGGGTTCTATGTCACTCATTTTTAGCCAAGTGAGCTTCTGTTATGCATAAATGATTTTTGGTAATGCTGCTCGGGTAAGGCTGACCTACACATCGCATGTCTTTTTTTTTTTTTTTCAACATATTTTATAAATATGATTTAAAAAGGTAAAAAACTATTGTAGTAATGTAATAATATAATTTCTTTTGAGTAAGGCAATTTAGGAGGCTATAGTTCGTATCAATTTGGGCAAGTTTGCATATTGCTTGACTCAGTTTCCCATTTGGTTGTAAGCTAAGCTTTCAAATTTTACTCATTTGACTAATTGGAAATAACATTTATTACTCAATGAGACCCATTCTGTGAGTCAAAAACATTATCAAGTTTGTTTACAATCATAAAAGTGCGTTTTTGTGGGCTGAACTTTTTTTAATTTATGATTTTTTTAAATTTAAATTTATTTACAGTGATAAGCTTAGGACATCAAGGAAAGTTGTATCAGATGCAGATATATCAAATGAGTTCACGTTGGGTGTAACTGGAGAGGCCTTTTCATTTTCTCAGTGCATTAACAAAGTGACCGTTGCTGAGGCTGCTGGGTTAACCAGTGAGATACTACCCTTGGAGCAATTCATCAGGGAACGCGTCAAGCCTTGATTTCGATTTCGTTTTTGTTTACGTGTTGAAAGTTGAGAAGTTTGGAGAGAAATTGCAATTTAGTTTTTATTTTTGAGTTTCTTCTTTTTCATGGAAAGAGTTGGTTAGGAAAATATTTTAAAACTTTATTTGGCTTTTTCAGTTTTTAGAAAACACACAAGTACTGTTCCTACAATGATATTTTTATCTAATGTAAGGTTCTGTTTGTTACCTGGATGCTGGATAATGTATGTGAAAACCTACAACTATATGTTAAAAGTATCACATTGACGATCTGATTATGTTTCTTGTGTTATTTATGATTTTTTTTAAAAAGTGATAAGATAGATATAAAGTTTGTTGATGATGATATGAGTGGAGAATTGAATGACTAGTTTCTTGATTTTTAATTATGAATATTTGGCCCAAATAATATAAAAATTATCAGTCGATTGGAGCAAATAGCTACTACAACTTCAGGCGTACATCCAATAGAGTTCACGATTTAAAAACCATATAAATGTCATGAATGGTTTCAACTTTAAATCCACTTCATTTACACCAAGTGAGCTCAAAATGGCCTAAATCGAATTGATAAACCTTAGACCTAAAATCTCACTAAATATAGTTATCTTCTTTTACCGTTTTAACACTCTTTTGCGATGCACACATATAATGTATATATGTGTAGGCCCTCAAAGAGCAAAAGTAAAATTGCATTATTTTACTTATTTTGTAAAAATATCGTTAAAAGCATTGGGATGATTAACTTCAACAATAATTTTGAGTCGAAGACTTATTCGGAGCAGCCTCTTTATCCCAACTAGAATATGGGTAAGATTTATCTTCATCCTTTCCCTAGATCTTACTGAAGAGCCAGAATTAATGATACATTTGTTTGGTTGTTTTGTCTTTACCGTTTTAGACCAAGTCTAGGCACCAAAAGCATATGCAAAGCGGCCTTCATCACGTGAGTTGAGCGACTCGACCTTGGCGTAGGTGAGATGACAGGAACGCTTGTTATTATTAGCTCTCTTCATCAAGTGAGTTGAGCAACTTGGTCTAGATGCAGGTGAGATGAAGATGAACGCTTGGCTATGTTCAGTAATCAAAACCAAACTTATACCAAAACCACCTGAACCAGTTCAAACTTGAACTACTGACCATGATTTTCTTAGCCACATTTTAGACTTTATGATGCAACTTGTAAACAATCAAAAACTACCTTAATCATTAATACATACCAAAAATACATAAATCTAAGAAAAATGCATCACCTAATGTAACTAAAAGACTATTTTTTTTATGAATGGAACCCATATATAAATATTTGTTCTAATGGTTATTCCAATATTTCTACAAATCTCTTATACACAAACACTAAAATCACAATTCTCTCTTTCAACAAAACTATTTGCTGCCTTTTCACAAACACCAATACTGCAAATTTGAAGAAAAATATGGTTGCATATATTGCATAGCTTATGATTAAGAAGGTGTCACTGATTCAAGATGCTATACTCCAACTCTAGATCTTGTCCTTGTGTTTGCTTAAAAAATTCGAGGCTCCCTGGATCTCCTTCCTCAAGTAACCGACTTGTTGGAGTATTTGGCGGGTATTTGTCCAAAATATAGTCTATCTCATCCCCGGTCATCTCCATTTGCCGAAGAAGAACCTGAAAAACAAGTGAACCAACAACATTCCACCAAATAAGATTACAAACTTTAGAATGCTAGTAATCTAATTATTTTGAAGTAAAATGACTAGAAGGCTTAGTTTTCAAAAGCACAAGGCGTTTAAGTCATGAAAGCCGAGGCATGAGGCAAGAGCTTCACGCACATCTGTATTCTCTTTTACATATCACCCTTGTTAAAACCATTCATGATCTCTTTGATCCTTTGGCTGTATCTATGTTGTCAATAGCCCTTCAGGTGCATACATAGGTTCTCAGGCGGTGCAAGGCGCGGGGAAATCAAATCACCTTGCTGCCAAAGATTCCTGCAAGATTCCACTGAGAATCCCGCAAAAAACTGTAAACGTCGACAAATTTTGTAAATTCTAGTCTTGCTTGAAACTTGAAAAAATGGCCTGAAACCAGCCTATGCTATGCTAAACTAGCCCTAAACAAGCCTAAAACATGTATAAAACTCCTAAAAATGGTATGTTTGTGCTATATGCCATATTTAGGGCACTTACTTTTAAGTGCCTAGTACCTAGGCCCTTTGTGCCTTGAGTGAGTATTGCGCATACAATACTATGGCTGTTATTACATATCAACCTTCTATAGGCCCTAAACAAATTTTGACTGATTTTGAACCAAATGTCCTTGAGGGACCTCCTCAAGACCCTAAGGCCTTTTCCAGATCATCTGGCATGCCTGAGGTTGATGAAAATGAGCAAATAATATGCGAGGTTACAAAGTTACCTTAATGGTTTTTAGCAAAGCTGTATGATGGCGTCTCAACAAAGAAACAGTTTTTCCATACATATTTGATATCAAGTTTTCTGTTCTTTTCGCAATTTCATCATCCATATTGAAATTAATTGGTGGCTCAATTAGATCATAATCATCATACAGTGATTCTTCAAAGTCTAGCCGTGGGCCCACAAATTTAGGCTGCCTTCTCCATGGAGGTGGTTCACCATCTATCACCATTGGATTCTCCATGTTCCAACTGTCCGAAGGAAAAATATAATAAACAAGTCATTGTTTTGTCAATGTCTATTATACATTTATACCCTTCAATAAAAAAACCAAATCACTGCCATTTTCAATCAATTCGCTTGTAAACTGTAATGATAGTAAGTGGCAAATGGTAACTTTACATTGTTATAATTTTACGAGCAAGCCAAGTTGCATCTGCAAGGTAATTTACTGACGCCTTTGATGTATCCCTTCCAAAAATGACCTCTTCTGCAGCTCTCCCTCCTAGTAAAACCTATTAATGTTTGGAGTAAGTTGATATGCCGTTAATAAAATAAATATATAAATTTAAATAAAAAAATTAAAAGAAAAACTGAATTCACACCTGAAGACGGTGAAGCAACTGTGGCCCGTGGCCGGCGTTCAAATATATACTTTTCATCGTCAAGTCGATTGAAGACAACTTGTGACAGAGTCTGCAAACATACACAAACAAGAAAAAAACTAGGTAAGAATTAGTTGAATTTCTGTCACTTTTTAAGTGTTAAAATTTCAATACTTCAAATATTTAACAATTACACTTTGTGGGTCCATTTGTGCCACTTTTAAATGGTGTAATGTTTAGTTCCTTTTAAACATCCAACATTTTCATTTTGTGGGTCCCATCTTTTCCATAGCGTTCAGTTACAAAGAAAATGAGCGCACCTAAGTTTCAAAATGATATTTCAGGTCACCTGAGTATCAATTTGGTTCCATTTAAGCCAATTTCAGCTAATAACTTCCCAAATAACTTTACAAGTCATTTTCATGAACTTGATGTTGAAAAATTGCAAACTTTTGGCATTAATTAGCATGAACAAAACCAAATTGAACCTTTGGTAACCTGTTATGTTGTTTTGGTACTGGGGTAACCTATATACATTGTACTCCCAACTGTAAATATTTCAGAAAAAAGTGTTTTTGGTCGACCCAATCCGTTTGACATGTACCAAAATATACCTATTTGGAATATAGTGAAAGAAGATCAATAACAAGTAACATTGAACCTGGCCACGAGGATGAATTGATATGCGGTCACAGGGTTCAACATCTGCATTCTCTGTTCTCCTTATAAGATGGGAAGTCAATGCGGTACCCACTTCGGTTGTGGCTCGACGGCATTGACCCTGATGACCCAAATCTAACGCAACACGTTTAGGGCCCACGGTTAGCCGATCAACAGCTTCACCTACATCTGACTGAAGGATCGACTTATGTTTATTTCTCACAGCTACAAGAGCAGCCTCTTGGAGAAGCTGAGCCAATTTTGCACCACTTTGGATATGACTATATGAGTTCTGGAAATGATTATACCATGTATCTTATGTTAAATTTTTTAAAATTGAAAACGTAAACCTCATAGACATGACATCATACCATTACTGTTAAACTTTTTTTGTGAGCCAAAAGTTATAAAAAGGGCATAACAACAACAAAGAAGGATGTACCAGAAAGGTTTTGGGCAAAAACTGACAAATCAACTGATTCTGATAGCTTCACTTTGCGGGCATGAACTTGCAATATCTCCAACCTCCCTTTGGCATTAGGAGGACGAATTCTTATCTAAAAATATACACCAAACAGGGAAAATGATTACAGAGAAAAAGAATGCAAGAGTCAGACAACTAAAGATGAAAAAAGAAATTTTTTCAACCAAAGTTCCATGATAAAATACGGGTTTCTAAGAAAGTCATAAGAACCATATCAATCATTTCAAATGCTACAAGCAGAAAAAAATTGCTATAAATTTGCAACAAAATTCATTTAAATTTCAAAATTTGGGCTAACAGTTCTCACCTCAAAAATTAAGTGTCTCTGTTTTTGTAGCAAATGATTTCTGCTCTTTTCTTGTAGCTTTGTTGTATGTGATTGAGTATAAAAAATGCTCACAGCTTAAAAAGAATCCACTTAGTTATCAACTTAGCACTTTATTTCAAATAAGTTGTAAAAAGTTGCTAGTTGCGACTTCTCTTTTTAAAAGTTGAAATGGAGTAATTTTGTTGATCTATATTTAACCAGGAATATAATTGTTTAAAGAAGTTATATTGATTTCCTTCTGATTGCAACGTGGGACCTCTTAAATGATCAAGGCGTATTAATATTCAATAGAGACGATGATTATAAACGGGTCAATTTTTTTTAACATATCAAAAGGGAAAATGAAAGAAAATAAAATAGCTGAAAAGAGTACAGGTCAAACAAGTATAGAGTCACCTAAAGTGCACTTTTTAATGCACACAAGCTTTTAAATCGCTTGCTCAAAGCTACTAATTATAGTTGTAATAATATAGTTTTTAGTATCCGTATATAACTCATTGGCAGAAAAATGTATGCGAATCCACCTGATCAGTGTCAACAATTCAACATGAACAAAAAAATACCCCTTTTGACACATTACCCAATTGGCAAGATCCACCAGTTACCTCTAGTATCAAGGAGAAAAGTTCAAAGTTCAAACCTTCCGATCAAAGCGACCAGGCCGAAGAAGTGCAGGATCCAACAAATCCTTACGATTTGTAGCACCCAAAAATATGACACCTTTTCCTGTATCAAATCCATCAAGCTCTATCAACGGCTGATTCAATGTAGTTTCTCTTTCTTGTGTGGCAGCATTGTATAGATCGTCTGTCTTGTCACTGAATATTCCTTGGCGCCTAATTATCAGAATAAAAGATAAATATATTAGGGCTGTTAAAAATATGAAAGCATGCGTTTGTTAGATTGTAACGTTAATACAAAAATTTGTGTTGGGTAAAGTGTCATGTAAAAAAGAGACAATGTACTCCCCTTGGTTTTAAAATTGCGAGATGCGCTCCGATGCATTTCATCGAAAAATCTGATGCGCGATGCAAGTGCATCGCATCACGTATGTGATGCGTTCATGATTAAAAAAAAAATACTAAAAATTTATTTTTGTATAATATTTAAACTTGTTAACTTATAAACACTAAAAAAATATGAATGTAAAATAAATAATTACAAAAGAAAGATCCAAGGTACCATCAAAGAAGCTTTATATACAATCAAAATATAGCTAACTCTTAATGTATAGCAACTCTATTCATAAGGTAATAGAATAAATAAATTATAAAAGCTTTTCTCTAAATAAAACAACAAAAATAAAAAATAAAAAACCTAAAAAGTAAAAACGTGACTTTGTTTAATAATATAAACTAAAGAAAAAAGGTAGATAGATATAAAGAACAATGCTAGGGTTTTATAAGATTTTAGCCATCATCGTCACCGAGGTTTCTCCTCTTCTTCATGGCTTCATAGACTTAGTCAGACTCTTCTCCGACGATTTTTCCATGGCCGCATCATGTAAACACAACACAACAAGAGTTCCAATGCAATTTGATGCTTGCATCCTCGTAACAACGCAATATGTGCGCATATTGCACGCAATTTTAACCAAGGTACTCCCTCCATCCCAAAATAAAATCAGCAAGTGATGACAGTGAATACAATGTCTAAAATATTCCTCAATTGCGGCATAAGAAGTTCAGAGGACCTGATTGGTGCAATCAAGATCTTAAAATGTCTACTAATGGGCACACAAGCAATTCTGCATTAAAACTTGACACAATATAAATTTGTGTTTGTTTTGGGACATCTTAGAAGGAGAACTCTTGCAGTTGTTTTAAGACAGGGGAGTACTAAACAAGAATCTAATTCCTATATGTAAAATTTCATTGTTCATTAAAAGCATTGTAAGAAGTAATAAACAAAGTAGCCGTATGTCAATATCTAGGTTATCTCTCGTATAGTTGTATGTTTCCTGATAAGAACACATCACCTTGTAGCTAGTGCATCAATTTCATCAATAAAAATAACAGATTGTTTGTTGACCTGCAGAAACCAAATGAGCAATTCTTTATCAGTACTGTTCTATACCTGCCAGACAATTTAAGGTAACAAGTCACTGAACGTGTCAAGGCAGTGCATTTGTAAAAGCCAGATCAATATTCAACATTTTTATCTTAGTGGTGTCAAGATGACCAAAGATGATGCAAGTCCCATTTACTAGTTGTAAAAATTAAGATGTGGCCCGCAATGTGGGGAATGGAGGTAGCATAGTGAACGTCTTAAATTAAGGTAACGCCAACCAAAAAAGATAAGCTTGCGCAATAAAAAAAGAACCATGTTTTCATGAATTAAAAGCTTATACCACTAAAGGCAAACAAATATGGATTTGCTACAAATTACACATGAAAGTTTCTGATTGAAGGACTTTATATCAAGATCACTTTATTTATTAAAGTTCAAAAAAAAGGCTTTAAAATTACATCCACATCATTCAAGAGTTTAAAAAGTTTCAAGCCATTTGCTTATGAAAGGGAGGATTCAGATTATGATTTGTCTATAACAGATAAAACAGGAAGAGGGAAAAAAAACTTAAAGAAAAAGGGGCAAAGTGGTTTAAAGGTTTGAGAGACATCATAAACTAACGGAAGAGTATATTCAGATTATAATTTATCTATGATAGGTCAGACTAGCAAAATAT
This sequence comes from Mikania micrantha, assembly GCA_009363875.1. NCBI lineage: Eukaryota > Viridiplantae > Streptophyta > Magnoliopsida > Asterales > Asteraceae > Mikania > Mikania micrantha. The sequence goes on from CM018698.1 coordinate 78,073,391, forward strand.
AAATAACCTAAAGAAATGGGGGCAAAGGGGTCTGAAAGTTTCAGAGGCGCCTAAAGTGTATTTTTTATGCTTCGTACTTCCTAAATCATTTTATTTGTAAAGTACTTTAGTATAGGAAAAATGTATCTGTTGGGTTAAAAGCTGTTCACGGATCACGGGACAGCGGGTCAAGCGGGTCAGTAAGTTGCGGGTAAAGAAAATAATTTGTCCAGAGGTAAAATGGTCTTTATTGGATATTTTGGACATGGGATGGTTGCTGCACATGTGGAAAAATTAGATCAACATGATCTATATTCTATACGTGTGAAGATGGAGATTTTTAGCATGCCTATTTTTAGGATTTTGTTTTCATTATAAATAGACGCCCCATTTGTGGTGCACGCATATAATGTATATATGTGTGTATGGCCTTAAGGGGCAAAAGTAAAAGTGCACTAATTTTAACGTTATTTCAATTATTTTGTGAAAATAGCGTTAAAATCATTGGGATTATCAACTTCAAACGATAACTTTGAACCGGGGACTCTTTCGGAGATAGGGGTAAGGTTTGTATCTATCAAATAAAAATACACAATGGTTAGTAGGTTCTAGATAAGGGTAGTTTGGTAATATTAATATTTAGGGTGTTTGTTTGTGAGTTATAAATAGTGGTGAGGTTTATGAGTTGGGCAGGAATAGATTTAGTTAAATGTATTGGCTCCTGCTGTGCAGTGAGAAGGGTGTAACCCTGGACATCATCTGATGATGATTTAATGGTTTCTATTTTCATTAGCAATACAAATCGTTTCTCAGATTTCTTCTTAATCGTTCTCATTTCAATTCCTATTTTCCATTGTGTGTGATCGGGTTCTCATCATTGGTCCGACCTGCCGCTTCCTTTCCTCTGCCAATTTCAAAATTGATCGTTGTTCTTCTGCAATTTTTCTCAGGCTCTTTCATTTCTGATCATTGTATTATGTTGCAATTTCACCTCCGATTGTCGCTTCTCTCCTTCACTTTCGTTTTCGATCGTCGTTTTCAACTGTCGTTCTTCACCCACGATTCAATTTCGATTTCATGTGTCAATTTCGTCGGCCGTCATAGTTCCCAATTTCATAAATCGTTAATTGATTTTCCACGGAAATCGGATCCAGTAATTTCAGAAATCATTAATCGTAGTTGTTTCCTGATCTTCCAAAATTGTCGTCCACGTTGCCGCCGATTGCAGTGAGTAGCCATGGAAGCACGAGACACAAATTCGTGATTGGATATTCGTGAGCAACAAATCAAACAATTGCAATCGGATGTAGCAGAGATCAAGCAAATGATGAAGGAAAATCGTAAAGAGTCCTCTGAATTTCGTACGGTCCTATTGGCGTAGATGAAGCAACATGAGAAAACACCGGCCGATTCTTCTTCTGGTTCAGATTATAGCGCCGGTTCACACGTTTTCGATCCTTTCAAACCTCGTCCTCCCTTCGATCATTTTGAGCAATTAGCCACTATTCAGCAATCGGATTTGATTTCCGATTTTATCGAGGATGTCGAGGATACATGGATCCCTAATTCTGCCGATCGTAAGGTGTCTCTTCCTCCTTTTCCTTATCAGAACTGTTATGGGCATTCAATAGGTGATGGGCCTCAAGTGTTGGATCAAGGGGAGCCCAAAAGTGTTAATACACACAAATTAACTGAGCGAGTGCTTCCTGTTCGTTCAGACAACATTCATTCGGTGCTTTTCACTACACCAGGGACAATTCCAATGGAGGAAGGCAACCTTCACAATTTTTTATTGAGTGATGCTGAAATCGTGAATGGAGAAGGGGACACAAAAAAATTGGATGCTATCGGTTCTTCTGAACTTTTAAAAACTCTTCTTTTGGGTATAAGTAGTTTTTTCTCCCAATGTTTGGTAATTACCTTGGGTCTCCCTATTTGCTCCTTTGATGGAATTGGTATCAAGTCGGGGAATGGGTATTATGTTTATGTGACTGTACGGGATATGGGCCCTCGGTATCTTTCACTGTTGGATTGGAAAGGACGTAAGAAGAAAGGAAATTGTTTGCGTTAGGGAAATCGTTATGGGCCAGCCCATAAATGTCCAGACACGTCCAGTAAAGTGGGGCGGGACGAATGATTCACTCCCAAGTCTTGAGGACAAGACTTTTAAATAAGGTGGGAGTAATGATAGAGATTAGAATTATATTAGTATGTTAGTAGTAGTAGGTTCTAGATAAGGGTAGTTTGGTAATATTAATATTTCGGGTGTTTGTTTGTGAGTTATAAATAGTGGTGAGGTTTATGAGTTGGGCAAGAATAGATTTGGTTAAATGTATTGGCTCCTGTTGTGCAGTGAGAAGGGTGTAACCCTGGACATCATCTGATGATGATTTAATGGTTTCTATTTTCATTAGCAATACAAATCGTTTCTCAGATTTCTTCTTAATCGTTCTCATTTCAATTCCTATTATCCATTGTGTGTGATCAGGTTCTCATCAGTGTGTACGTGAATGTTTGATTTGTGTGTGCAACCAAGGGCCTGAGCCAACAAATTCTCTAATCATATTTGGCACACTGAGTGTCAATAAAAGATTTGGACAGAAAATGTTTAGAGGTCGACCAAAACAGACCCATTTCTATCCATTTAAAAATAATCATAACCTGAATCATTTTATTCAAAAACATTTCCTTCATATATTGAGACTAAAGCAGAAATGAGGTATTGGAATCACCTTGGCTCTCTTAAATAAATCCCTAATACTTGCAACATAAGTATGTTAACCTTGCCACATCCTGGAGGCCCCTCTAGAAGTACCCCATGTGGAGGCTTTATTCCCATCTTGTCAAATAGTTCAGGATTCTTCAAGTACTTGACCAACTAATTAAAAAGGAAAAAAAACATTATTAACTTGCAATAAATATCAAATAGAAATTATACAAATCTAATTTCTGAAATCATACAAAATTTTCAAATAAAAAATAAATTTCAATTCAATTAGACAAAATTGGTCCAAATGAGTAATTGTGCCGGAAATTCATTATTAGCATCAGATGGCAAAAAGTTTACCTCTTGGAACTCTTCAACTGCTATTTCAATCCCTGCCACATCATCAAATGTAACTCCAGTTGAACCCTAAATACGTATTTAAAAGAGCACATTAGAAACATACCCATAATATGATATCTAAAAGCATGTATTTAGAGATTAAGTAAGAGAAATATTTAGGAAACTAACGTCAACTCGAGCTTGTGGTTTAGACTAAGAAAATTCAATCCCCTGCCATATATCCTGCAAAATCAACAATAAATATAAACTTAATAACAGTTACCTCATAATAAATTAAGAATTTATAATCTTGTGAGGCATATCTTACCCATTTCCTGAAATTCTTAGGCCTTCTAGATAGAGTGAAACGTAGAAGAATAACCATGCATACACCAACCAGCAACATGGGTCTAGCTATTTTAAAGGCAGAAGAAAAAATCCCAAATGTATACAACTCATAAAACTTCGAAGAAATCCCACCAAATGTATACCCCCTTGTTGAATGTTGATTCTGATTAGAATTACATTTTGTTTGACATATGCAAGTTGAATCAGCACCTTCTTTTTTAAGGATAACAGCATATGTAGCTATTTGTGCACAAAGTAAATGTAAAGTTTTTCAGCCAGGTATCTCATCTCTTTTCTTGATGTCGCAACAAGCAGTATCAAATATTTATAGGGGTGATTGAAGTACCATAGTTTGTGTCTCTATCTCATATCGTGGTCCATTATACTCCTTTAGAACTTCTTGCACTTGAGTACCGTCTAGCTTTACCAACCTAAACACAATCATAAAACCATCAACAAACAATTCAAACAATTAGAAATACATCAACACCTAATCTAAAAGGCATATGATGACATTCACCACTTAGTTCTCTGCAAATTTTTGTCTCACAGAATCTCTTTCAACTCCACAATTAAATCTTTATGCACATAAGCAACCTTATCATCATCCTTAAAAGTCATAAACTTTATCATATTAGTTCTTACAGTTTTCTGTAGATCATCAAAGCTCATTCTTGGTAACAATTCAAACTCCCTATCAAATTCAGCTTCTTCTGACAATTCCTCTACAAATATTTGTTCAGGTACATAAAGTTTCCCCTTAAATTTCCTCAAAATATCATTCAAATGCACATCCTGCGAATAATCCACCCCATCTCGACTTCTGTTATCCTTCAATCCTTTCAAATTCAACCTCTTAATGATCTCCAACGCTCCATTACCATCATAACCCTTCTTCCCCAAATTCTCTTTCTCCTTCAATGTATACAACTTATCACCAACTTTATACTTGGGTTCCACCTGGCTAGGGTTTTCCTTCAAGACCCTGGTCACAAAATCATCTTGGACTGAAGTTGCACTATCACTGCTCTGACCCGAATCCGATTTTCGAAAAATCGCTTGGGTAAATTGAAGTCTTTTTCTCCTAATTTGATCAAATTTTAAATGGTTTCGAAGAGGAGCTTTGATGGAGAGTGATGTGTGAAGGGTAATGCTGGATTTAGAAGAAATAACCCTAGGATGCAAAATTATCAACACCGGTGTTGTTATATGTGTAGAAAGCACGTTATTCGTCAAAGAAATCATCAAATTTAGAAATTTGGAGCAACGTTTTGAGGTATCTGAACAAAAACCCTAAAAATTTGTTCGAAATTCGAAATAAACGTTAACGGGGATTTTCGTAGTTGGGACCGGCAACGGCCAATGGGTCAAAGTTTGGATTATTTAAATTCAATTTGCCATTTTAAAAAAGGACTGGTTTTAAGTAAAGTTATGATATACTTTTTATAAAAAGAAATAATTCAGTTGCTAATGTTTGTACTACATTTTTGCTTACTATATTTTTGTAATGTATTTTTTTGTGACATATTTTGTTTTTTTATGCATTACTAAAAATAAATCGCTTTTAAAAATCTGGTATATATTTTAAAAATATTATTATTGCATATACATTTTCAAACGATTCAATCCACAATTCTTCTTTCTATAAGTTTATTTAGTTACTAAAATTTTGTTTTAAACTCTGAACTTTAAGCTCTTATTTTTGAATTATCCTTTGACTAATATTCATATGTTTTTAACTCGTTATTACATTATCGGATAATAGTCGTGAGTATATTTATTTGATTGCAACTATTTCATGGACGTTTATGTAAACTTCAAACCCAAACGGCCGCAAATATATTGAGCGTTATTCACAGGCGTATAACGTGTCGATACATTATCGTCTATCTGTATCGTTTATATAATACATATGCTTTTAACGCGTTATTTCATTATCGGATAATAGTCATTATTATATTAATATGACTCGAGTTACCTCACGAATGTTTACATAACTTTCAAATCCAAACGGTCGCAAAGAATATTTGTGCGTTATTTGCAGACGTATAACGCTCCGATACATTATCGTCTATATAATATTCACTGTAAAAAATTTCAAACACGCTTTGTCATAATTTTCTGGTATTTTAGACAATATTTTTTAGCATGGTTTGTGATAGGTTTTTTACATGGTTTTAGGATACGATTTTTAGTTGTGGTTTATAATATATTTTTATGTGTTTTATTGTGATTTTTTTGCCGTGGTAATTTTTTTACACGGTTTGATATTTGTGATGAAATGTATAATTTGAATAATTAATTAAATGATAATAATACAATGTATTTAAAAAAAATTGATAGTTCAATTTCTTATTTTAAGATAGATTGTCACTGTGTCAAGGCAACATAACTTAACATTTTTTTTATGAGACAAAAATTTCAGACTATTTTTATTTTTACTCTTATTTTTAAACCTTTTGTGCTTTACTTTTCGTGATGTTGTCATCGCGGCTGACCTTTTTTATTTCTTTGCTTTGGTTTTAAAACTTTTATGCTTTACAAGTTATGGTATATTTTTAAAACTTTTTTGTGTTTTATGATTTATAGTTTTACGACAAAAATGACAAACTTTTCTCTCATCCAGTTAGATTATGTTTTATCCTATTCAATATAGGGCTACCGCCCAGCGGCTAAACCCCTAGTAATATATATGTACAAAAAATGTAATGCAATTTAAAAAATTTTAATTTTAATTTTTATATATTAGCACTACTAGATTATTACCCCCTGTATTACACGGATTGAATATAAAATATTAAATAATTAGTAATAAAAATTTAAAAATCATACAATATTTTGTTATAAATTAATTAAAATACATATTAATGATTATTTTAACTAATAATAAATTGTTAAGATTTTCAATAACTAAAAAAAAAAAAAACAGGTGACCTACTTGTTTTGTAAGAATACACATTCTTAAACTAATTGGTGCTAAAAGTTTATTTACTTTTCTCTCAAAAAACTAATTATTAGGAGATAATTTACAATTTATATAATTATTAAAGTTAGATAACTTAATTTGAAAATATCATTAAACATAAATAACTAAAGTTTAATTTTTTCTAACATTTTTATAACTTTTGGTTTAAAATAATTATTTTTTAAGCATTTCATTTTAAGAAACGTAATTTGTTTATAAAAATTCCATTATTTGAAAACTATGATTTATGGTTTATTTTATTTTTTAAAAAAATTATAAACCTTTTATTTTCTAAAAATACTACCTTAAAATATTTTTCTTACTTTAAATTTTTTTTTTAGAAAATTTCATATTTTATAAACTTTTTTAAAATTTTTTTTAATAAAAATATTCAAGTTTTAGTTTATTAAAAACCATCTTCTTGCATAAAAAGACAAATAATATTATTACTTATTAATATTATAATTATAAGTATTTAATAAAAAAGAATGTAATAAATAAATAGAATAGGGAATTAAATTAGTTGATATAAAAATGACAAGTGACAATAAATAAGAATTTGAGAATTGTTAAAAATTACCTTTGTTTATTAAAATAAAAATATATACATTATGAATTGTATCTACGGACACGAGCAATTTACCTACTCTAATAAAAGAGTATTATTAGGAGACACGTGTCACGTTGTGGTGAAATATGAAAACGAATTTACCGCTTATCTCTCCTAATAAATATTAATAATTAAATTATATAACTAAATAATAAAATATATTAATCTTCTTACACTAATAATTTTTAAATATTGTAAATGTTAATAAACTTTTAAAAATATTTCAGTTATATCTTATCTAAAAATATAAGTTCATAATTATTAAATATTCATTATTATTTGAGATCATTGAATTATTCTTTTTCAACTGTTTAACTCGTGTATTACACGGGTTTTCTACTAGTGATATAATATTAATGTACCCGTTAAAAATGCCAAAACTACGCTTCAGTCAAAATCCTAGGGTTTGGTGTCTCGACGAAGCACTTGATCAGTCAATCACACAGTGTTGTAAAAATCGCGATTAGGCGGCCGATTAATCGGGATTAATCGGTAATCGGCCCCTAATCGATTAATTTTAAGCCAGTCGCCTAGTTAATCGGTAATCGGTCCTAGTCGGTCCTAGTCGCCCTAGTCGGTGGTAATCGGAGCTAGTCGGAAATTGGTATTAATCGGTTTTGATTGAAAAATCGACCCAAAATCTGAAATTTTTGGCCCAAGCCCAAAAAAAAGGGTTTTTCTTCCTTCCCAGATCTCGATCAGCATAAGCACCTGCAAATCCAAGTCTATTTCCTGAAAAATACGAAATCCAAGTCGATCGAACTGCAAAATCCAATTCGGTCTTCGCATTAGCTCCTGCTCCTGCAAAATCAGTCGATCGAAGTCATCATCATCATCAGCATCAGATCGAAATCATCATCAGCTCGTAAATCGATTGCTGCTTGTTCGGTATTGTTTTTTCTTTCCAGTTAGCTCGTAAATGGATTGCTTTAATTTTGTTTTTTCGATTGCTGCTTTAATCGAAATCATCATCAGATCGTTTTTTTTCTTTTTTTTTTGTTTTTGCTTTAATTTTATTTTTCGATTGCTGCTTGCTGTTTTTTCGAATGCTGCTTTAATTTTATTGTTTCAACTTTCAAAAGAAACTTTTTTGTTTTTATTTTTGAATTTTGAACTGAATTTTATGTATAATGTATGGTTGCTGTTTTTTCGATTGCTGCTTTAATTTTATTGTATTATATTTATATTTATGTGTTTGTGTGTGTGTATATAAAATTTTGAAAAATTCTACATAAAAATCCCAATCTGATTAATCCCGATTAATCACTTGTCCCTACCGCGCATTCGACTAGCGATTTTTACAAAATGTACGATTCTTCCACATTTTTCTTAATTTTTGTCGCAGAAACGGTTCCTTGTTGGTAATCGCTTTTTAATTTTGATTTCACGTTCATTTTCTGGTTGTTTTCCCCATATAATTCAGTTAGTTATCGTGTATACAAGAGCGATGGATGTGGATAAGGTGGAGCTTGTAAAAGCTCAATTTGAACCGTTTTTACGTCAAGGGGAAGCATATGTTCGTCGTGTTGAAGATCTTGTTCCTCAGATCCCTCCTACGCAGATCTATATTGCGGTTGGAGCTGTGCTGTTTGCAATGATTTTGCTCTTGTTAGGTAATTCATCTTATGTATCTTTAATTCAAATCGCTTTTTTTCTTTATTAGTGTTCATGATTGTTTTCCTTAATTATGGACACGGTGATTTTTGCTTAGTTGGATAGAGGGGTTCCTAGCGAGTTTGAGTGAAAGAGTTAACTGCATGTCACTTACACCTTCTCAATTTGCAATACTGTAGGCATTTAGTTGCTAAATTCATTTTCTTCATGTTCAATTGATATGTTATGTAACGGGAGTTCACAAAGATATCGTAATGGACATTTGACTGGCAATAGGAATTTAATTTTAGCAACTTTAGAGATCTAAAGTAAGCTTGTTGACAAGACAGTGGTCTTAATGCATATCCCAAACACTACAATTTAAGTACTAGATAGCTGCAGCAATTGTTATAGAACAGTCACATACAAAGTTCAATCCAAACACCAGTACTCCACAATTTGACTACTAGGGGTTTGTGTGTTATTGTTTATTTAGAGCATTGTTTGTTGCCTGTTTATTTTAGATTTCAGACTAAGATATATATATTTTAAGAGCTAAGAAGTAATCAGAGTTTTTTGGTTAAAGAGACCAAAAAGTTTGGAACTCTTCACATGTTTGCTCACCTGTGCTTGAAAGTTATTAGATTGTTAAGTAGTTGCACATGTGTGAACCATGCCCACAAAGCATAAAGAACATTATTATCTCCATTTTTATCCCTTATATAGTTAGAGGTATGCAAGGGTTACTCAACCAGTCAACCTTTAATGTGGAAGCCAATTGCTAATGTAATAAGTGTCCACATTTTTTGCTCATAGCATCTGCAACCTGGATGATGTTGCTTAGTTCCTATTTCTAAAGTTAGCAATTTGTTTCTAATCTGGACTGCTAGCTTCTTCTAGGATTTTATAGCATACTTTGCTGATTCATCATCAAGTTATTCTCATTGCTTCTTTGATGTTATCTCTCTATTTGTCTTTACCCCATTGTCATCTACACTGGATTGACTCTCAGTTGTCTGTCATATCAAATTGAGTTTTTGCACTCTAACAATCTTTTTGAAAAAAAAAGAACAACATTGGATGATATATCAGCTCTGATGCATGAAGTTTTAAATAGCTATTATGGCTAAAATAGAGATTAAAAATGCATAGAGAGAAGAAATGTAACAACTATATACACCAGAGACCTCATTGCACCACTGTTGCAGTTGGCGTATACATAACTAGTCAAACATTAACAGAAAAGTTGCATACTGCTCACTGCATTATGTGTAGGTTTACTCAATAATTCTATGCAGTTATTTGATTGTTAACACCATATTGACCTTACTATTATGAACACCTATTCCTTATAGTTTTATGTGTTTGTAATTAGGGTTTACATGCATTTCCTTTTCTTTTTTTTTCCTATTTTGTAAAATTTAAAACATTTGATTGAGTTAAATCTTCTCAACCAGTCAATGTTGGATTTGCATATGTATATGTAATTTTTATTCTAAACTTTGAAGTTTGATGTATCTTTGCAACAATTTTATTTTTTGCAGTATATATTTCATAGACATGCAACTGGGCTAAAGATTAAAGCTCTTCGTTTTAGTATGATTCATTTTTCTAAATCTCTTTGCAGTACGTGTTTTCAAGCATACAATTTCTAACACCATTGTTCTCACCGGGCTTAGTAGAGGTGGGAAAACTGTTCTTTTTTACCAGGTAAATGCTACGATATATATTCACTCTTTGAGTAATTATTTGTAGTGATATGAGACTTTTTAGCTATAAAAGTGATTGTATATTTGGTTTTTATGATTTCTTCTCTAATTATATTTGTGCAAGCATTTATATTCTATAATTCTAAATAAACAAAGGAACATACTTAGTGAAATCCCACTCAACAGTGGGATCTATGGAGGGTGAGGTGAGCGCAAACATTTTTATTTTTTAATCTGAAGTTGATATAATTTGTTGCAATGTTGCCATGTACCAGCTTCGTGATGGATCCTCTCATCAAGGTACTGTTACTTCAATGGAACCCAATGAGGGCCTTTTTGTGCTCAACTCAGAGACCTCCAAGGTAAATTGTTGTAATCGAATACTGTAACCATAATAATATAATCCGAATATTAGATTTTTCAGTGTCAGATTTTAGTTGTAGCTATGCATGTATAATGATGTCAATGACAATTTCGAGTTTTCGAACCATGTACTTATGATAGGTCAACCTGCCACTGGGTTACGGGATAAATCAAAACCATGGCTTAAAGGGGAAGGGGTTGAAATATTGAATATTTAATGTTACAATCTCTTCAATCTTTAATATTCTAAAGAATAAGATTATTATCATAATAATGTTAATCAAATCAAAATTCAGGCTTATTTTATAAGAAAATGGATACATGTAGTCAACTTGACCCATTTTGACTCATTCCAATAAAAGACCAGTTTCAACTTGAAATGTGTTGACTATTATCTAACGTGTCCATCTTGCATTCTTTCTCTCTCTCTCAATTAATCCCCTTTAAAAGTGTTTTCTCTTCCAGAAAGGCAAGATTAAAGCGGTTCACCTTGTAGACGTTCCTGGCCATTCACGTCTTCGCCCTAAACTAGATGAGTATTTGCCTCGGGCAGCTGGCATTGTATTTGTTGTTGATGCTGTTGAATTTTTGCCCAACTGTCGTGCTGCTTCAGAGTAAATTGTTTTATAGTTATTGTTTACATGCTAACCTGCGTGTACTTAGTTCATTATTTGTAGAATACACTAAGTGGATCTGCTAATTGTAGAAAACTCGGTGAGCTTAGGAGAGACAAAGGTTAAGAGCTTAGACAAAGCTATTGGTGTTTTGCTCCCTCTCACTTTTATTATTTTAGTGTTTAGTTTTCTTGAGTTTAAAGAAAGAAAATAGTAAGGCAACACAAGGAAGATTCAGAGAAAAGTGTTATGTTATTTAGAAGATGTTGGGGTATAAATAGCCCCAACATTTAATGTTTCAGGACAAATAAGACTGATGACACTATTACAGACACTGTAGCATCAGAATAGTACAATTGTAAAGTCAACATAGGATCTTTAAAGATCTGAGTTCAGACTTTTGTACTGATGCTAATAAATTATCGGAAGTTCTTTCTAGTAAACTATCTAAAGTAGACAGTTGTCCTAAAGAAGGTTACATTTATTCTTTTATCAGAAGAAACATATGTCTTCTGAAATATTGTTTGTCTTCCGATATCCTTGGAGGTCTTCTGAAGTAATAGACTTTTATTCTTCGGAAGCAAGTGTCTTTGTTTTTCATTGAGAAGAGTCTTCCAAAACATCTTCAGAAGTATTGTCTTCGGAAGCTCTTCTCTTTTATTTTCTCTTCGGAAGCAGTTAGCTTTTATTTGTCTTCCGAAGGTTCTTCTGAAGACTTGTCTTCGGAAGCTAGTGCCTTTTATTTGTCTTCGGAAGCAGTTAGCTTTTATTTGTCTTCCGGAGGTTCTTCTGAAGACTTGTCTTCGGAAGCTAGTGTCCTGCAACATTTAATACAAAGATTATGTGAAAGGTGGTTTTGCTTCGTCAGTCCTTATTTTCCAACAATCTCCCTCTGGACTGATGAAGCCAAAACCACTTGTCTTAGCACAAACAGGTTCAGATAATCAGGCTGGTGGTTTTATGTGTGGTTGTCTCCCTCTTTTTGGCTTAATCAGGGAAGAAGGAGGAAGTAAAGGAGGGTGCAGGATAGACAAAAGGTGGTGGATGGGGTAGATTTGGATTAAAGAACTCAGGAGAGTCATCCGTCAATTCCATAGTGTGAAGAATTGATCCGTCCATCATTTTGTAGATATCATCCGGATCCCTGACTAGAGAGTCAGTTTTATTATGACCTGAGTCCATCTCAGAAATGTCATAACCCCTTTTTCTTGGTTCTGGGGATTTCCTAGCCTTAGTTTAAAGAAAAACTTCATCGGCTGTTGCCATATCAGGAGTCTTACTGCCTAATCCATTCAATTGAAAAGCCATTGGTTTTTCATATGAAATGGATGCTCCTGATATATGATCAGGAAGTCAAGATGGACTTGACAACGAGATCGCATCCTCTTTTATTGGTAGAATGTGTTGATTAATAGAGGTGAAGGGGGGTTTTAAAAGAACAGAGTCGTCCTTGGGAAACAGGAGAACCATCTGATTGTCAAATGACAAGTCAGTGGTTAATGAGGTTTCCTTTAGGAATACAACATTATCCTGTGAAGAGGATAAATGAGGAGCCGGAAAGGTAGAGATTCTTGATATATCTGTGAGGATGAAACAGATTTATCTATGTGTTCAGTGGGAACACTATCATGTTCAGGGATCTCATCTTCCTGAACAGATTATTTGGGTTTATTAGGCTGGAGGGGTTTTGGAAAAGTATTTTATGGCCGGTACCTGTTTTAGGTGTGAAAGAAGAGTGGATGTGGGTTTACTAAAGATGGGCGTTTCTTCAGTATCATCCATCAATGTTCAACATTTTGAACATCAGTTAGTCAAAGTTGTCATCATACTATGAAGATCAAAGATACAGTTTCAAAGCATAGCAGGAACGATGAACATTTATGATCAGATGACCAAGAAGATGTTATTTGAAGTAAATGTCTTTATAGAGCAAAAGAACTTACTTCTACATAATCAAGTTTTTTTATGTTAACCTAAAAGATTCATGATTATGTAAGAAATTACAAAGCTGAGTTAGAAAAAGAGATATCGAGACTTACACATTTGATCAAGAAGACATGTTCATGCACATCTGAAGGGTACAGACGAAGTTTTGGGAGGAATGAAGCCTGGTCCGAAGCCGTTACGCCATTGTCATAAGCATGAAGCTTGCGGCAAGGTTGGCGTAAGTGCTCCGTGCCAGGCGACATGCCTGACAACTTATCATCCATAACTATGAGCATTACTTAGAGGGTTTCAAAGTGACGAAGGGTTTCTGAAAAACCAGGGAAGAAATAGGGTTTAAATAGAAAAGGAGAAGAAGATGACAAATAAGGAAAGTAATTCGAGAAGATTATTGGTTGATAAAAAATGGCGGTACGAATCTTCTTAAGCCGTGAGAGTCAGTTTTGAGACTCGGGTCTATCAGAAAGATTGACAACCGTCATGTCAAGTGCAAAGCTCAAGATATATTATTTACAGAATCGGAAGAATCTTATTTGACAAATGAGTTAAATAAGCTCATGAAAGATTTCGGAAGAAGAAAAGGATATCTTCGGAAGAATAAAGATATATCTATTGAAAAATATATCATCGGAAGAAGAATGCAACAATGGAAAGTTTATACTCCAGATAGATGCGAAGCAATGATCCTATGACCATTGATCCTATCTGTGTATAGAGATAATTACTGAGAGAAACCAATATTTCTCTAACAGTTGTTTCTTTAATATCCATTGTTTGAATAATTTATAAAAACTATCCATTATTGTTTATGCATGCAAATATTAATGAACATAATCTTGGCATTTTTTATTAACTCATATTTATCATACCCAGTTTTTCTACAAACTTAGAAAAAGTTGAAGAGTCTAAGGGCTTGGTAAATATGTCAGCTATTTGGTCACTTGTAGAGACATGTTCTGGAACTGTTAGTCCTTTTTCAAAACAGTCTCTAATGAAGTGATGCCTTATTTCAATGTGTTTGGTTTTAGAATGATAGACAGGATTCTTTATTATGTTTTTGGCAGCTTCACTGTCTATGAAAAGAGGTGTTTTTAGTTCAGTTATTCCAAAATCTAGTAGTTGATATTGTAACCAAAGAATTTGGGCAGTGCAATGGGCTGCTGCAATGTATTCAGCTTCAGCAGTTGAATTTGACACTGAAGTTTGTTTCTTGCTTTGCCATGACACTAAGCAACCTGCAAAGAACTGACAACCTCCTGAAGTGGACTTTCTGAATAGAGAACATCCAGCATAATCGCTATCTGAAAAACCAACAAGCTTACAAATTTGATTAGCAGGATACCAAATACCTAGCACAGGCGTGCCTTTTAGATACCTAAGTATCCTCTTCACAAATGAAAGATGAGATTGTTTGGGGGCAGATTGGTATCTTGCACAGACACATGTTGCATACATGATGTCTGGCCGTGATGCAGTAAGATACATTAGAGAACCAATCATGCACCTGTAGAGAGTTTGATCTATAGGTTCACCATTGTCATCTGGACATATGCCAGGACTTGTTGCCATGGGAGTAGAAATTATTTTACAGTCATTCATATCAAATTTATTAAGAAGATCTTTTATATATTTAGATTGATGAATGAAAGTCCCATGTGGGGTTTGTTTGACTTGAAGTCTTAAAAATGTTTTTAATTCACTTAAAGCACTCATTTCAAACTTAGAGGACATTAGTTTAGAAAATTGTTCACACAGGGAAGGTTTTGTTGATCCAAAAATGATGTCATCAACATATATTTGTACCAACACGAGTTCGTTATCTACTCTTTTCATAAACAAGGTCTTATCAATGGTTCCCCTTGAAAAGTTATTAGAAAGAAGAAATTTAGATAGAGTGTCATACCATGCTCTTGGAGCTTGTTTTAGACCATAGAGTGCTTTGTCTAGTTTGTACACCCAATCAGGATGATAAACATCATCAAATCCTGGTGGTTGACAAACATAGACTTCCTCTTTTATTGTTCCATATAGGAAAGCACTCTTTATGTCCATTTGGTATACCTTTATGTTATGTGATATGGCCTATGCTAGGAAGAGTCTAATGGCTTCCAATCTTGCCACAGGAGCAAAAGTCTCATCATAGTCAATACCTTCCTCTTGACAGTAGCCTTGCACCACTAACCTGGCTTTATTTTTTATTACAATGCCTCTGTCATCTGTTTTATTTCTGAAAACCCATCTGGTTTCGATGGGATATTTTCCATCGGGCAGGGGACATAGAGTCCAAACATTTTGTCTTTTAAACTGCAATAACTCATCTTGCATTGCATCTACCCAATTATTTTCTTTAAGAGCCTCTTGATATTTGGATGGTTCAGTTTGGGACAGAAAGGCTGCATGAAGACAGAAATTTGAAATCTGGCTTCTTGTTTGAACTCCTTTACCTAGATCTCCTAAGATTTGTTCTAGAGGATATTTTTGTTGAAAGGAATGATGTCCAAACAGTTATTTGAAGAGGCAACATAGGACGAAGATGAGTTTTCAATAGGGCTCAAAGAGTTTAGAATGTGGTCAGGAACATCTATGGATGCATTATCCAAGACAGGAGATAGAGGAGTGGAAGGTATATTATCTTGGTTTTGTGAGTTTGATTCTTGAGAATTTATTTGATGAAATGGAAAAGAAGTGAAGAAGTTTGAGACAGAATCTTCCTCAATGGAAGATAGATCTTCAGAAGTTTGACATGACTCGGATGAGGGAGAAGAAGAGGGGATGGAAGGAATGAGTGTGAAGCTTTCAAGATCGAAGAGATCATCAGAAGCAGAAGGGAAGGTTGAGGTGGATGCTAATTCATTGAATTTTACATCAATAGATTCCTCAATTATTTTTGTTCTGAGATTGAAAGCTCGATATGCTTTAGAAGTTTGAGAATATCCAACAAAGTATCCAGAGTCAACTTTAGCAGCAAATTTGGATAAAGAATCTCTTGTGTTTAAGATAAAACACGGACATCCAAAGACTTTGAAGAAGGAAATGAGAGGTTTTATTTTATACAGAATTTCATAGGCAGTCTTGTTATGTCGTTTTACAATGTGAACTCTGTTCAAAACATAACAAGCAGTGTTTATTGCCTCAGCCCAGAATGATAAAGGCAATCCTGAGTCTGCAAGCATGGTTCTTGCAGTTTCAATTAGTGTCCCCTTCTCTCTTTCTACAACTCCATTTTGAGCTGGAGTTCTAGGAGCACTATATTGTCTAAGGATTCCTTTAGAAATGCAGAATTTATCTAGAACTTGATTTTTGAATTCTGTACCATTGTCACTTCTTATCAATTTGACCGGAAGACTGAATTGTTTTTCAAGAAGAGTGACAAGAGCAATTATTTTATCAGAAGTCTCATCTTTGCTGAAAAGGAAGAAAGTCCAGCAAAATCTTGAGTAATCATCCACAACAACTAGACAATATCTTTTTCTAGCTAAACTAGCTACCTTCACTGGACCAAATAGATCCATATGAAGTAGATTAAGACAATTAGTTGTTTTGGATTCCTCAATAAACTTATGTGAAGTTTTATGTTGCTTACCCTTTAAGCAAGGTTCACATTGACCTTCAAAGTGAAATTCTTTAGAAGGTAATCCTCTTACTAAAGAAAGGGTTGAAAGCTTATGAAGAGTTTGGTGATTAAGATGGCCGAGTCTTCTGTGCCAGAGAGAGGTTTCAGAAGATGATGCTTTAGCTATCAAACATGTAGGAGAAGATGTTTGAGAGTCAGTGTTCATGTCTACAACATAGACATTTCCACTTCTTCTAGCCGTTAGCAAGGTGTGTTGATCAATTAAGATCTTTATTTTTGAGTTTATTTCTGGAGAAAGAATTTTGCAACTGTCTTTAGTGAAAAATGAACTAAAATTTTTATCAGCTAATTGAGAGACACTCAAAAGATTAAACTTGAGGTTTTCAACTAAGCTAACATCTTTGAATTTCAAATTTCCTTTTGAGACAGAACCGGATCCTACTATCCAACCTTTTGCATTATTTCCAAAAGAAACATATCCTCCATTATTTGGAATGAAATCATTCAGAATAGATCTGCATCCAATCATGTGCCTAGATCCTCCACTATCCACATACCAGAGATGATTTTGGTTTGAAAAGGATTTCTGCACATGAGAATTATGTACAAAAGATTAGATATAGGATATTTGATTTTATTTATTTGTTTTGTTGTTTATTATTCATCAATTTCTGCATCATTATCAGTAATTGTTGCTGATTCTGTTGGAGAAGATTGATTTGAGAATCCACAGGAGAAGAGGTAGCACCATTATGTAAGTAGGGAGGTGGTGTTCCCAAAATGGAAGATCTGGAGTTAGAACTCAAGGAGGAGGGTGAAACAGAAGAGGAATGATGGTGAGTCCTGACAGATTGGTTACTTGCTGGTGTTACTTTCTTCACTTTATTAGGGAAGTTCCCTTTAGATGAAGAAGTATGATCAGCTTTCAACTTATTTGCCTTTATTATTGCTTTCTCCAAAGGTGTTTTTGTTCTACAGTTTTCAGTAGCATGATTGTACTTAAAACATTTCAAGCAGGCAGGAGAGAGAGATGAATAGTTTGGGATGAAAGGTCTGTTTGCTTTCATTGTGGGATAAGGAGGATGAGGATGAGAAGGAGGAAACTGGATATTCATCATAGGTCCTTTTCCCTTATCAAGATTTGACTTGATATTATAAGTAAATCCAGACTTTATTGTTTCTTCTGAACAAGGAGTAGGGCTCATATCAGGAGCAATCTCACTTTGTTCTGAAGAGTTATTGTGTTGAACTGAGTTCAACTGAGATTTTTCTATTCTTGTTAGATTTGTATTAGTGGGATATACAAACTTAGAGATATAGTTTGGTTGATACACCAACGGAGGTGTATCTTTTATTGAAGGAGTTTCATCAGGAAGAAAGGTTGGTGAAATAGGTTCAGGAGTAGTTTCTTCCTTATTATTATCAATGGGTGTATAATCCTCTGGTTGAGCAGTGTGATTATACCCAATTCCAAATCTTGCTTTGCTGTGAACTTGCTTTTGTAAAAGCATCTTGAATCCTTTGCAAGATTCAACCCACTTTTCACAGCTTACTTGAGTTTGAGAAAGTTCATCTTTACAAGCATAATATTTTTCCCTTTGTAGATCAAATGATGCTTGTAAATTGATTTTCTCAGTTTTCAAGGCACATATTTCATTTTCTTTTATTTTTATTAATTTTTTCATTTCAGAATTTTTATTGTCAAGAAGTTGTTCCAACTCCTAATTTTGCTTTTGAAGTAACATATTGGCTTTCTTTATTTTTGCAAAAGTCTCTATGCAAGCATTGGAACATAATTTTTCTAAGGTGGAAGAGGATACCTGAGCATCAGAAATATCTGCTTCAGGTTGATCGGAGGAGTAAGATTCTTTACCAACAGCCATGAGAGCAAAATCTGTTGGTTCGGAAGTGATGAGGGCATGGCCAACATCTTCAGGCAGACTGCTTTAGTCTATGTACTCTTGAGAGAAAAGAGCCTGTTGACCAGATGATGAAGATTGGACCGCATGTCCGGGAGTATTTATTTGTGAAGAAGGAGCTGTAACAACTTGAAGTGAGGTGGGAGTAAGTTGGTACATGTTTCCATTTGCAGCTTGTACATATTGCACATTGTTAGAAGAGGAGTTTTGTGCAATATGTGCTGATTCTTGAGAGTTATTTGGCCTTTTGAAAGAAGAAGAGGTTAAAGAATATGGAGTTGAAGAGGTATGTGAAGACGTGTTTGGATAGGTCACATAAGAAGAAAGATTAGAGTTTGGAGCATTTGAGCATTCCCTTGCAAAATGTCCAGTGTCATGACACCTATAGCATTGAACATTTGCCTTATTTAAACCAATCTTGGTTTTTCCATGGATTCCAGGAAATTTTCTTCCTGTCCTCTTGTAGAACTTGTTTATTCTTATACTAAAGAGAGCCAGTTGATGGAGAATGTCCATCTCTTCCAAGTCATCACTTGGAACCAGGTGAAGATCGTCCATGATAAAACATAGATGGTCAGATGGGAAAGAGTGGTCATCACGAGAAGAGAAAGAAGAGGTGATGCCAGTAGTTATATCAATGTGTTCATCATAACCCTGATCACTTATCACAGAGTTATGACTAAGAAGAGCTGTGTTCCCATGAACATACACTTCAGTTGATTTTCCAGATTTTATTAGTTTTTTTTTTCTGGTCAATTTCTCGCTCTAATGTGAGCAACTTACCATGAAGTTGGGTAAGTGAGAGTTTGCCAAAATCTGGTGAAGATCTCATGACAATAGAGTAAGTTTCCCATTTTTCAGGGAGAGATCTTAAAAATCGATTTAGAACTGAGACAGGAGGATACACTTGACCAGCTAATTTTAGTTCACTTAAGAGAAAAGTGAACCTTTCAAATTGCTGAGTCAGTGACTCATTATTTAGTTGGCAGAAGGTCTCATATTGTTGAGCTAATATCTCTATGGTATTAGCTACAACATCATCGGTACCACCGAATTGCTCTTTTAAAGCATCCCACAAATCTTTAGCAGACTCATGGTGAAGAAGACCCGAATAAATTTCATTCGAAGGGCCATAGCGAGCTGAGCATGTGCCATAGCATCAAGCTCCAATTTCTGAAAATCTTCTTCTGTATAGTTTCGGAGATCCATAGGGACATTATCTCCAGTCTCTGTGTCCAAGACCATTGGTTTATGAGGTCCGAACATGACAGACTTCCAACATCCTGTATGATTATTTGACAGGAAATGTAACATCCGTCTCTGCCAAATATTATATTGATGCCTAACCAGAATTGGTGGCTTAGTGGCAGAACCAGTGTTATGGGGGTCTAAGGTGAATTTTTCTGCCATTGTTCAAACAGTTTTGAGTAAAACAATAGATAGTGAGTACTCAAGATAGTTTGATTGAATGATTCTTGAACACTTTAGAGTTTCAAAAATCAATCTTTAGCAGATATGAAAAGAAGATGATAATAGAAAACTTAAACACAGATATCCAAGTGAGCTTTGAATTTTAGCCTTGATGGTTAAACCAAGACTAATGAACAAGGCTCTGATACCAATTGTAGAAAACTCGGTGACCTTAGGAGAGACAAACTTAACCAGGATCAAGAGCTTAGACAAAGTTATCGGTGTTTTGCTCCCTCTCACTTTTATAATTTTAGTGTTTAGTTTTCTTGAGTTTAAAGAAAGAAAATAGTAAGGCAACACAAGGAAGATTCAGAGAAAAGTGTTATGTTATTTAGAAGATGTTGGGGTATAATAGCCCCAACATTTAATGTTTCAGGACAAATAAGACTGATGACACTATTACAGACACTGTAGCATCAGAATATTACAATTATAAAGTCAACATAGGATCTTTAAAGATCTGAGTTCAGACTTTTGTACTGATGCTAATAAATTATCGGAAGTTCTTTCTAGTAAACTATCTAAAGTAGACAGTTGTCCTAAAGAAGGTTACATTTATTCTTTTATCAGAAGAAACATATGTCTTCTGAAATATTGTTTGTCTTCCGATATCCTTGGAGGTCTTCTGAAGTAATAGACTTTTATTCTTCGGAAGCAAGTGTCTTTGTTTTTCATTGAGAAGAGTCTTCCAAAACATCTTCTGAAGTATTGTCTTCGGAAGCTCTTCTCTTTTATTTTCTCTTCGGAAGCAGTTAGCTTTTATTTGTCTTCCGAAGGTTCTTCTGAAGACTTGTCTTCGAAAGCTAGTGCCTTTTATTTTTCTTCGGAAGCAGTTAGCTTTTATTTGTCTTCCGGAGGTTCTTCTGAAGACTTGTCTTCGGAAGCTAGTGTCCTGCAACATTTAATACAAAGATTATGTGAAAGGTGGTTTTGCTTCGTCAGTCCTTATTTTCCAACACTAATGTTTTTTTGTTTGCTTGTAAAAGGTATCTCTATGACATTTTGACAAAGGCAAGTGACGTGAAGAGAAAAATTACACTTCTTATTCTTTGCAACAACGTGGATAAGGTTACTGCACATACAAAAGAGTTCATTAGAAAACAACTTGAGAAGGAAATGTATGTCATTACTTTTTCTTAATTATAACTTTCACCCATTTCAAGTCCATTTTTACGTCTTTCTTCACTTATTGAACCATAGTATTCGCTTCTTTGTTGTTAAGTAGCCATCACTCATTTAAAATCTGCCACAAAATCTATTTGCGCGTAAGAATTAACCGGTTTGAACTCACTACAAATAAAAATGTTAAGACAGGGTTCTAGGTCACTCAATTTAAGCAAAGTGAGCTTCTGTTATGGCGTTATGCATAAATGATTGTTTGGTAATGCAGCTCAGGTAAGGTTGACCTACACATTGTATGTTTTTTTACTTATGTTTCAAATATGATTACAAAAACTATTGTATTAAAGTAATAATTTAATTGCTTGACTCAGTTTCCCATTTGGTTGTAAGCTAAGTTTCAAATTTACCCCATTTGACCAATTGGGAAATACACTTATTACTCAATGAGACTCATTCTGTGGGTCAAAAACATTAACAAGTTTGTTTACAATCATAAAAGTGCGTGTTTGTGGGTTGAATTTTTTTAATAAAAAAAATAATTTACAGTGATAAGCTTAGGACATCAAGGAAAGCCGTATCGGATGCAGATGTGACACCTCATGATTTCCACGTCAGCAACTCTATTATTTTTAATAATAATGTTTCACGTTTCAAACCTCAAGAAGTGTTTGTCAGACGAAACTCTCGCAATTCCTCTAGAGGAAATTCAGATCGATAAACAACTACACTTCATAGAGGAACCGGTGGAAATTATGGACCGAGAACTCAAGAAATTGAAACATAGTAAGATACCCATTGTAAAAGTTCGATGGAACTCACGACGAGGACCGGAATACACCTGGGAACGGGAGGATCAGATGAAAAACAAATACCCTCATCTATTCACCAAACAAACCAACACCGGCACTTGAACTGAATTTCGGGACGAAATTCCCAATAACTGGGGGATGATGTGACACCTCATGATTTCCACGTCAGCAACTCTATTATTTTTAATAATAATGTTTATTATTATTTCATACGTGGCACTAGAATAAATGCATTTAGTGTGACACGTGGCACAACAGTCTGAACATACCGATAATTCAGGGAATTATCGCACAACACACGCACGTGTCTTGAATAACGAACGTTGGTGAACGGATCAAACTGTAGCACAAAACACTGCACTTAGGTTCGGTGAACCTAATCTAGCTAGAACAAAGCCGATGTGTCGAGAAACGATGATCGTGTTCGAGAAATACGAAAAATCGGTTCAAAACAATGAAATTGGGCCTATTGGGCTCCACCGAGACCCATCGCGGTACGCGATGAACACCAACTTGGGCCTTCGTGAAATTTGAATTCTCCGAAAAGAGTCGCGGTACGCGACGACCGATCAACTTCCATCACCGCGGTACGCGGCGTGATTCGGGAACAGAAACTATTATTTTAATCACCGCGGTACGCGGGGTTGCTTTTTGGGCAGCCTCCGCGGTACGCGACGACCCCAACACGTAAAAATCTTTATTTAACCAAGACCAAATCATTTCTGCGACCCTTTCACCCAAACCCTAGACTGAACCAGTTCCCATACCGCCATTGACGACCTGCAACCCACTCAAAGCCATTTTGAAGCCATATTGGAGCCATTCTTGAAGACCTTGAAGGCTTGAAGGTTCAAGAGGATCCCAAGATCACCACACCTCGTTCTTGCTCGCGATTAACATCATTCCAGCAGAGTTAGGGCTTCTACATACCTGCTCAAGTCCTTCCTAGACGTTCTAAAGCCTTGTAAGGTAGCTCTTGTATTCAATCCAGTCTAAAATCACTAGAAATCGCACATGCAAGCCTTGTAGGCTACATGCATCACCATCACCATCATTGCCACAAATTTTCAAGGTTGTAGATCTGTTATTGAATGTGTATATCACTGATTTAGTGATTTGATGATGATATATGATGATTTTATTTGAAAACCTTGGTGATTTATTGATTTTGTTAGTAGATGGTTACTTTCATCAACATGCATGTATGATCTAGCATGATTTACATGATATTTGGTATTGAAATGTTGTTAAATATAATATTGATGATGTTCTACATGATTTAGAATGTTGGATTATGTCAAAAGTGGTCATTTGGGGTTATTACTAATTTTGGAAACTTTATTCTTGCAAGTATGTGAATAATAGTGTTAATAGCCACATGCATGTGTTTGAATCCATGAGTTATGCTTAAAATGATGATTAGGAAGTTAACATGATGATTATTAGAACATTTGGATGGTTAGAATTGTTAAAAGCATGATTTTGTGAATATTGCTATAAATAGTAACTTTTTATCACAAGTTTGCAAATGAGCGATATGTATGATAATGTCTCGAGTCTAAGATGCTTATTTAGTGATTTAATGATGATATTGAAAGGTTTATGTGGTTGGGAGACTTGAAATTGATTATTTTTATAAGTTGCTAAATATAGTAACTTTATTTTGCTAAATCGATGATTTGTCACATGTTAAACGTAACGATCATGATTAAAAGGCTATTTAGGACTAAGATAATGATGTTAGGTGATATTGGTTGTTAAACTTGGTGAAATATGCTTGCTTATGTACACTTTCTAAATATGGAAACTTTTACGCCCAAACTATGTTAAACCGGCTATGTGTAACTATGTGCTATGGGATAACATGCTCATTTAGGATAAATATGCATGTTAGAATAATCGGAATATGATTTTATGCATGACTTGCCAATTATGGAAACTTTCCTAAAATAGAAACTTACCACAAATAGTAAGTTTCCTCATAGGAATGATTTTGGTATCCGTACACTTCACACGACACTAAACCGCACGATACACGAACACTTGATCCAAACCGTCACCAACGGGTCGTTAGGTCAAACACGGTCAACACAGTCAAACACGGTCAACTCGACCCACCAACAACTTGGAGTTGTTGAACGCTAAACACGGTCCGGTGAGACCCGCATTTATGAACACAAACTCATAGTACCTATGTGATATAGGTGACTACTAGCCGGCGAGCTACACTATCTCTTTGAGCTAACGCATTACTTAAACTCAGGTGAGTTTACAGCCCCGCTTTTACTCGTAACTGTTTGTTAAACTTTTGGGGTGAGAATACAATGCAACTGTTTTATTTGATGTAAGACTGGTATGTTGTAAAACAACTTTTCGTGTGCAACTACTATCGCCACAAGTCCTCATAAATCTTACCGTTAATTGTGAAACAAACGAGTCGTTAGTACTTAGTACTATTGGGCTTGACTAGCCCCTCTCGGCAACAATGTTGACTGGATGTCATAACGAGTGTAATATCGATGTTGATCTGGGTTCCGCGATAACCCAAGGAGGCAAAAGGAAACAGTCGAGTTCGGTAAAGATAAGCTGACACACCTCGGATCGTAGATCCAACAAAACAATTTAACATACCCAGTATATATCTGTTTTACTGCTTTCAAATACTTAAACCTGTGAACTCACCAGCTTTATAGTTGACACTTTTTCGCATGTATTCTCAGGTAACTAGTGGGTTGCAAGCTAGGATGCGCACAAGGATGCACTAAGGAGTCTGACATGCATATAGACTCTTGTCCTAGGATTTTGTTTGCATTAATTGATTTTGAAACAATTTAAACAATGTAGTGTCTGATATACTTTATTATCCGCTGCAACAAGTTACACTTCCGCTGTTTAACTTTTACATTTCCGCTGTTTATCTATTAAACCTGTGTTGTTTCTTTTTCAAAACTGCATGTTAGTGTAACTCATATAGAGTCGTTCTATATGACCATGAGCTGTGATCCTGGCCATATCACACCCACGTGGACTAACACCACGAGTGGAAATTTGAGAGTGTGACAGACTGGTATCAGAGCCTTGGTTATAGGGAACTAGGTTTGCATGTAGTAAACTTAGACTATAGCCATAGCTCTATGCTTAGACACTACACTAGTTTCACACAACACATTATGTGTATAGTTTGGTAATATGCTTTGTGACTTGATCTTACTCTTACGAACATGCCCCTGGCATCATTAGTAGACATTAACACTCGACTACACATGTGACCTGTGCAAGGGGACTAGTGAGAAAGCGAACTCAAGACCGAAGAGAACTCTCCTATGCTTTGAAAAAGACTTCTCTAGCACGATCTAACTCAAATCGAACACTTTTCCCAATCTCTTTCTTGAGTGTAAACCTAGTTAAAAGACGCATGATTGCGGACTGTAACCTTAGTAGCAACCCTCAGAAAGCAACTTTGGACCCTAGAGTGTTTAGTAGCTTAAAATTGAATGAACAAGAAGGACTGTGTAAGATAAATTGACGATTATGGTGGCCAACTTAGTCGTGAATTTATAGGTACATACGAATTCTGGCAAATTCAAATGATAAGTTACCTCCACCAGGGAAACGGTGTAGTACACCATTGCAAGTGGAGGTCCGAGCCCCACTATTTCTACCAAGTAGTTTATTCCGTTATTGTATTTAGTATTGTTAGAACCTATATGAGCAAGTTGTGCTCATGTACATCACCTTGGTAATAGTAATATTCTAAAAGCTTGTGATTGTACTCTTGAAGAAAAGTGGTATACTACCTCGATATCGCACACAACAAACTCTAAAGCAATACATTATCTATTGTATGTAGACACTGACAAATGGCTGGTCGAGGAATGTATGTGCGTACCAACAACCGATCAATCAGTACTGCAACTATCGAGGTCATGATAGAACAACGGGTTAACAAGGCCATTGCGGATTACGAGATTGCACGATTAAACAATGAGACAAGCAACGAGACTTGCAACAACAACTCAAGAGAATGCTCATTCAAAACTTTCCTTAGCCACCATCCTCCAACATTCAAGGGATCCGAAGGAGCAGAGGGACTACTCCGATGGATTAAGAAGGCTGAGTCGGTCTTCTGCATGTGCAAGTGTTCCAAAGAGGACAAAGTGAAATTTGCTGCCGGAACCCTGGAGGGACAAGCTCTCACTTGGTGGAAATCACACGTCCAAACACTTAGCTTTGGGACTGCCAACTCAATTCCATGGGAAAATTTCATCGAGAAGCTGAAGGAAGAATACTGTCCCCAGAACAAAATCAAGAAATCGGAGGAGTTCTGGAATCACAAAGTGGAAGGATCTAACATCGGACAGTACACCGCTCGATTCCATGAATGGTGTAAACAGTGCCCAGAAATGGTGACCCCAGAATACAAAAAGATCGAGCCGTACATTAGTGGATTACCCGAACAAATCCGAAGCATGGTTACCACAGCAGACCCCACTCTCATTCAACCCATTATTTGCTTGGCTGAACGTTTGATCGACCAAGCGGTAGCACAGGGTAAGCTACCCAAGAGAGGTGAACAACTGAAGTCCCAAGATCGCAAGCGCAAGTGGAAAACTAGTCACAACCAAACTCACTCTTCACGACAATGGCAATACTGTAACCAATCAGCAGCGATTAGAGAATCCACTGCTACCCAATCCAACACTGAGGACAAGAATGTCTACAAAGGGAAATACCCTAAGTGTAACAGATGCCCATATCATCACTACGGCCAGTGTGAACGCTACCGATGTCGGAGATGCGGAAGACATGGTTACATGGCCAAGGAGTGTAGAAGCAAATCAGTTAGCAATAATAACAACCAGAACATCATAAAAGGGTGTTATGAGTGTGACAAAACCGAACACAGGCATGGAGACTGTCCACAACTGAAGAAAACAGAAGAAATGCAGGAATTATCTAACCAGCTGCAAGAGTTATTAGATAAAGGTTTCATCCGACCGAGTTTCTCACCTTGGGGAGCTCCGGTCTTGTTCGTGAAAAAGAAGGACGGTTCATTCCGAATGTGTATCGACTACCGAGAACTAAACAAGGTAACGATCGAGAATCGATACCCTCTACCTCGAATAGACGACCTGTTTGGCCAACTACAAGGGTCAAGCTACTGTTCGAAAAACGATTTAAGATCCGGTTACCATCAACTTAGAATACAGGAGGAAGACATACCGAAGACAGCGTTCAGGACACGGTACGGACATTACGAGTTTCTAGTCATGCCTTTTGGATTGACTAACGCACCGGCAGTATTCATGGATCTCATGAATCGGGTGTGTAAACCGTATCTCGATAAGTTTGTAATCGTATTTATTGATGACATTTTGATCTATTCTAAGACTCAAGAAGAACATGCCGATCACTTGAGACGTGTCTTAGAACAACTGTACGCGAAGAAGGAACAACTATACGCGAAATTTTCCAAATGTGAATTTTGGATTCGCGAAGTTCAGTTCCTTGGACACGTGGTAAACGAGAAAGGGATACACGTAGACCCAGCCAAGATCGAGGCAATTAAGAACTGGGCGGCACCTAAGACTCCAACTGAGGTGCGTCAGTTCTTTGGGTTGGTCGGGTACTACAGGCGGTTTATCGAGGGATTCTCGAAGATCGCACAATCGTTGACTTCTCTTACCTGTAAAGACAAGAAATTAGAATGGGGAGAAAAACAAGAAACTACTTTCGACCTGTTGAAACAGAAATTGTGCAGTGCACCAATATTATCACTACCAGACGGATGCGAGGATTTTGTGGTGTACTGTGACACATCAAAGTAAGGACTCGGTTTTGTGCTGATGCAACGCGAGAAAGTTATAGCATATGCGTCACGACAATTGAAGGTGCACGAAAAGAACTACACAACTCACGATCTAGAGTTGGGAGCCGTAGTGTTCGCACTGAAGATCTGGCGACACTATTTGTACGGCACCAAGTGCACAATATTTACTGATCATAAGAGCCTACAACACATTTTCGACCAAAAGGAGCTGAACATGAGACAACGCAGATGGGTCGAGCTGATAGGTGATCATGATTGTGCAATCAAATATCATCTCGGTAAAGCTAATGTAGTAGCCGACGCACTAAGCAGGAAGGAAACAACCAAACGCGTACGTGCACTACAAATTACCATCCCCTCCGAACTACCAAATCAAATTCGGATCGCTCAACAAGAAGCTCTGAAAGCTGAAAACCTCACCCTCGAGGCCATGAGAGGGATGGACAAACAAATGAAGCAGAAAGAGGACGGAGCTTACTACCTAATGGATCGTGTTTGGATCCCACGTTGTGGAGGATTAAGAGAGGTAGTAATGGATGAAGCTCATAAGGGCCGATACTCCGTACATCCAGGTTCTGACAAAATGTACCACGATCTAAAGGCAACTTATTGGTGGCCTAACATGAAATCAGAAATCACAACTTATGTGAACAAGTGTCTGACTTGCTCAAACGTTAAAGTCGAATACCAGAAACCTTCAGGGTTACTCCAACAACCGGAAATTCCAGTATGGAAATGGGAGCAGATTTCCATGGATTTTATCACTAAGCTGCCAAGGAAAACTAGTGGTTATTGTACCATCTGGGTTATCGTAGACCGACTTACAAAATCAGCACACTTCCTGCCGATTAAGGAAACAGATAAGTTGGAAATGTTAACCCAAATCTATTTGAAGGAGATCGTATCCAGACACGGAGTCCCAATCTCTATAATATCTGACCGATACAGCCGTTTCACGGCACATTTTTGGAAGTCCTTAAACAAGGCACTGGGACGAGGTTGGATATGAGCACAGCCTATCACCCGCAAACCGATGGTCAAAGTGAAAGAACCATCCAGACCCTAGAGGACATGCTTCGGGCATGCGTGATCGACTTCGGTAACGGTTGGGAGACACATCTACCTTTGGTGGAGTTCCCATATAATAACAGCTATCACACCAGCATTGGAGCTGCACCATTTGAGGCACTTTACGGACGTAAGTGCAGGTCACCACTCTGTTGGGCGGAAGTTGGTAAAAGCCAACTGACCGGACCCGAACTCGTGCACGAAACAACTGAAAAGATCGTGCAGATACGTAACAGAATGGCAGCAGCTCGGGATCGACAGAAGAGCTATGCCGATAAGAGACGCAAACCCTTGGAATTCCAGGTGGGCGACCATGTACTTCTTAAAGTCTCGCCCTGGAAAGGGGTGATCCGGTTCGGAAAGCGGGGAAAGCTAAACCCTCGCTATATTGGTCCTTTCGAGATCACTAAACGGATAGGCCCGGGGGCCTATGAACTACAGCTACCATAGAAATTGAGTAGCGTACACAACGTGTTTCACGTTTCAAACCTCAAGAAGTGTTTGTCAGACGAAACTCTCGCAATTCCTCTAGAGGAAATTCAGATCGATGAACAACTACACTTCATAGAGGAACCTGTGGAAATTATGGACCGGGAACTCAAGAAATTGAAACATAGTAAGATACCCATTGTAAAAGTTCGATGGAACTCACGGCGAGGACCGGAATACACCTGGGAACGGGAGGATCAGATGAAAAATAAATACCCTCATCTATTCACCGAACAAACCAACACCGGCACATGAACTGAATTTCGGGACGAAATTCCCAATAACTGGGGGATGATGTGACACCTCATGATTTCCTTTTAATAATAATGTTTATTATTATTTCATACGTGGCACTAGAATAAATGCATTTAGTATGACACGTGGCACAACAGTCTGAACATACCGATAATTCAGGGCATTATCGCACAACACACGCACGTGTCTTGAATAACGAACGTTGGTGAACGGATCAAACTGTAGCACAAAACACTACACTTAGGTTCGGTGAACCTAATCTAGCTAGAACAAAGCCGATGTGTCGAGAAACGATGATCGTATTCGAGAAATACGAAAAATTCGGTTCAAAACAATGAAATTGGGCCTATTGGGCTCCACCGAGACCCATCGCGGTACGCGATGAACACCAACTTGGGCCTTCGAGAAATTTGAATTCTCCGAAAAGAGTCGCGGTACGCGACGACCGATCAACTTCCATCACCGCGGTACGCGGCGTGATTCGGGAACAGAAACTATTATTTTAATCACCGCGGTACGCGGGGTTGCTTTTTGGGCAGCCTCCGCGGTACGCGACGACCCAACACGCAAAAATCTTTATTTAACCAAGACCAAATCATTTCTGCGACCCTTTCACCCAAACCCTCGACTGAACCAGTTCCCATACCGCCATTGACGACCTGTAACCCACTCAAAGCCATTTTGAAGCCATATTGGAGCCATTCTTGAAGACCTTGAAGGCTTGAAGGTTCAAGAGGATCCCAAGATCACCACACCTCGTTCTTGCTCGCGATTAACATCATTCCAGCAGAGTTAGGGCTTCTACATACCTGCTCAAGTCCTTCGTAGACGTTCTAAAGCCTTGTAAGGTAGCTCTTGTATTCAATCCAGTCTAAAATCACTAGAAATCGCACATGCAAGCCTTGTAGGCTACATGCATCACCATCACCATCATTGCCACAAATTTTCAAGGTTGTAGATCTGTTATTGAATGTGTATATCACTGATTTAGTGATTTGATGATGATATATGATGATTTTATTTGAAAACCTTGGTGATTTATTGATTTTGTTAGTAGATGGTTACTTTCATCAACATGCATGTATGATCTAGCATGATTTACATGATATTTGGTATTGAAATGTTGTTAAATATAATATTGATGATGTTCTACATGATTTAGAATGTTGGATTATGTCAAAAGTGGTCATTTGGGGTTATTACTAATTTTGGAAACTTTATTCTTGCAAGTATGTGAATAATAGTGTTAATAGCCACATGCATGTGTTTGAATCCATGAGTTATGCTTAAAATGATGATTAGGAAGTTAACATGATGATTATTAGAACATTTGGATGGTTAGAATTGTTAAAAGCATGATTTTGTGAATATTGCTATAAATAGTAACTTTTTATCACAAGTTTGCAAATGAGCGATATGTATGATAATGTCTCGAGTCTAAGATGCTTATTTAGTGATTTAATGATGATATTGAAAGGTTTATGTGGTTGGGAGACTTGAAATTGATTATTTTTATAAGTTGCTAAATATAGTAACTTTATTTTGCTAAATCGATGATTTGTCACATGTTAAACGTAACGATCATGATTAAAAGGCTATTTAGGACTAAGATAATGATGTTAGGTGATATTGGTTGTTAAACTTTGTGAAATATGCTTGCTTATGTACACTTTCTAAATATGGAAACTTTTACGCCCAAACTATGTTAAACCGGCTATGTGTAACTATGTGCTTTGGGATAACATGCTCATTTAGGATAAATATGCATGTTAGAATAATCGGAATATGATTTTATGCATGACTTGCCAATTATGGAAACTTTCCTAAAATAGAAACTTACCACAAATAGTAAGTTTCCTCATAGGAATGATTTTGGTATCCGTACACTTCACACGACACTAAACCGCACGATACACGAACACTTGATCCAAACCGTCACCAACGGGTCGTTAGGTCAAACACGGTCAACACAGTCAAACGCGGTCAACTCGACCCACCAACAACTTGGAGTTGTTGAACGCTAAACACGGTCCGGTGAGACCCGCATTTATGAACACAAACTCATAGTACCTATGTGATATAGGTGACTACTAGCCGGCGAGCTACACTATCTCTTTGAGCTAACGCATTACTTAAACTCAGGTGAGTTTACAGCCCCGCTTTTACTCGTAACTGTTAGTTAAACTTTTGGGGTGAGAATACAATGCAACTGTTTTATTTGATGTAAGACTGGTATGTTGTAAAACAACTTTTCGTGTGCAACTACTATCGCCACAAGTCCTCATAAATCTTACCGTTAATTGTGAAACAAACGAGTCGTTATTACTTAGTACTATTGGGCTTGACTAGCCCCACTCGGCAACAATGTTGACTGGATGTCATAACGAGTGTAATATCGATGTTGATCTGGGTTCCGCGATAACCCAAGGAGGCAAAAGGAAACACTCGAGTTCGGTAAAGATAAGCTGACACACCTCGGATCGTAGATCCAACAAAACAATTTAACATACCCAGTATATATCTGTTTTACTGCTTTCAAATACTTAAACCTGTGAACTCACCAGCTTTATAGTTGACACTTTTTCGCATGTATTCTCAGGTAACTAGTGGGTTGCAAGCTAGGATGCGCACAAGGATGCACTAAGGAGTCTGACATGCATATAGACTCTTGTCCTAGGATTTTGTTTGCATTAATTGATTTTGAAACAATTTAAACAATGTAGTGTCTGATATACTTTATTATCCGCTGCAACAAGTTACACTTCCGCTGTTTAACGTTTACATTTCCGCTGTTTATCTATTAAACCTGTGTTGTTTCTTTTTCAAAACTGCATGTTAGTGTAACTCATATAGAGTCGTTCTATATGACCATGAGCTGTGATCCTGGCCACATCACACCCACGTGGACTAACACCACGAGTGGAAATTTGAGAGTGTGACAGACTGGTATCAGAGCCTTGGTTATAGGGAACTAGGTTTGCATGTAGTAAACTTAGACTATAGCCATAGCTCTATGCTTAGACACTACACTAGTTTCACACAACACATTATGTGTATAGTTTGGTAATATGCTTTGTGACTTGATCTTACTCTTACGAACATGCCCCTGGCATCATTAGTAGACATTAACACTCGACTACACATGTGACCTGTGCAAGGGGACTAGTGAGAAAGCGAACTCAAGACCGAAGAGAACTCTCCTATGCTTTGAAAAAGACTTCTCTAGCACGATCTAACTCAAATCGAACACTTTTCCCAATCTCTTTCTTGAGTGTAAACCTAGTTAAAAGACGCATGATTGCGGACTGTAACCTTAGTAGCAACCCTCAGAAAGCAACTTTGGACCCTAGAGTGTTTAGTAGCTTAAAATTGAATGAACAAGAAGGACTGTGTAAGTTACTAGCCATAAATCGATTTATAGTACATGAACCCGCAAATTCAAATGAACGCCTCCACCGGAATTGTGTTGCATTTCAATGGAGGTCCGTCGGCTAACTCTACCAAGTATATTATAGTCTAATGGAGTAGGGTAATGTGCTAGCAATCACTAAACTCACTAGATATAAAAACTCCTATCGGCACCGGTATCAAATAATATGCTAGCGTAGACATTATTTAAAAGAAACGTACCGGTTACGATGTTTGGGGTCATCTTTGGCTCTCCGAGCCAATCACAAATGCTATCCCATTAGGCCCTCCTCCTCCGGCCTTCTTCAATTGAGGGCAATCCCTCCTCACGTGGCCCGGTTTTCCACATTCATAGCACCCTCTGTAGGTGTTCTGGTTGTTGTTCTGGTTGTGGTTGGGGTTGTTGTTGATAGGAAACTTTGATCTGCAATCTTTGGCCATGTGGCCATGTCTTCCGCATCGCAAACAGCGATATCGCTCGCATTGGCCAGAGTGGTGGTAAGAACATTTGTTGCACAAAGGGTATTTTCCTTGATACACACCCTTTCCCTTGTCATCGGGTTGGGTGGCAGTGAATGCTCTGGCAGGTGCAGATCGTTGTTGTTGTTGGGGTTGATGAGATTGGTGATGGCTGGGTTCCCATTTCCTTTTCTGACTTTCTTGAGGCTTCACGTGTTCGCCTCTTTTCGGTAGCTTGCCCTGTGCTACGGCTTGATCAGTCAGCTTATGGGCCAGTCGGATCAGTGGTTGGATGGTGGTGAGGTCAGAAGCAGTCACCATGCTTTGGATTTGTTCGGGCAGCCCACTGATGAATTGCTCGACCTTCTTGTATTCCGGCGTCACCATTGCCGGGCATAGTTTACACAGCTCGTGAAATCGAGTGCAGTATTGCTCGATCTCTGAGCCCACCATCTTCAGTACCCAAAACTCAGCTTCCAGTTTCCTAATCTCATCACGAGGACAATACTCCTCTTGCAGTAGTCGGGTGAAATCAGCCCATGGCATGGAGTTGGCACCGTCCA
Source organism: Mikania micrantha (assembly GCA_009363875.1). Lineage (NCBI taxonomy): Eukaryota > Viridiplantae > Streptophyta > Magnoliopsida > Asterales > Asteraceae > Mikania > Mikania micrantha. Next base: position 78,107,528 of record CM018698.1, read on the forward strand.
ACCCCAGGGTTTGTACATGGGTATTCCACCACGTGAGGGCTGGTCCTTCCAGTGTACCAGTTGCGAACTTCACCCGGTTCTCTTCAGCACATTCGCACATGGCGAATACAGATTCTACTTTCTCCACCCAGCGGAGCATTCCGACAGCTCCCTCAGTCCCCTTGAATTTGAGCGGGTGGCAGTTCAGGAATGATTAAAGGAACATCCTTTACTATTGTTGCCTTGCGATCCTGTCGATCAGAAACCAATGTTACGTGTTAGAGCGTGTCAGCTATACTACGTTAGTCATGTTAGGCGAGTGTTGGTACCGTTGTTAGAGCCACTGGTCTCGCTAGCAAGGCGGTTTGCCTCATGCTCTGCCAGTATCTTGTTGACTCGTCTGTCAACCATCATCTTAATGACGGCTGCGTCCAGTGTTCGTCTGGGAGGGCGTGCATGTGGTCCTCTTCCCGCCATAGAGATTTTCTATACGGAAGGGATAGAATATTAGTTAGCACGTGTTAGAGCGTTAGCCAATGTCATAAGGGAAGTTAAGTCAGATGTCATGTCAAAGGTCAGACCATATGTCATGATAGTAGTCAAGTCAGATGTTATGTTGTCAAGCAGTCATAGTCATAAGTGTAATAAGTGTGACAAAGCATAATTCTCATTAATAACAAACTTGAAGTACAATAATTTAAGAGGAAATAATAAGTTTTTCGAGCACATCCCGCTCGTATAGGCCAAAAGAAATTACAAAAACAACAGTCCTCTAATCCGAATCCATAGAGACGTGTGATATGTCGCTAGCAGCGTCTCCGTCATCCTCCTCCGGATCTTCATTAGGATCCTCATCAGAGTCCTCTGCTTCGAGGTTCTCGGCCTCAAATTCAGGACCATCGTCCTCAGCTGGCGGCTCCTCAATAAACTGTGCAGCCCATGCATTAAGCATGGCATCACTGGCCTGCACCATAGCCTGAGTCTCGGTGATGTCCGTCCGGTTCTCCGTGATACGTACGTCATGCTCCTGTACGACATCGACGACCTGTCCATGCTGGGTCATCAGTTGAGACACTTGGAGACGTAGAGTCTCCACCTGCCCCTCCAATAGGTCGTTTCGCCTTTCCAGGCGATCGTTCTTCTCGCGAAGAACTCTGACCTCGTCGGACAGCTCGGCGTGCCTATAAAGCTCCCGCCGGGTTACGGCAACATGAGCCGCGAAGGCTCTCTCCATTGGCATTCCGAGTGCCGGTAGTCGTGGACCTTCAGTGGTATCGCCCGTGTGCCGTGGGGTAGGCACCCGCTCTGCTACGACCCAGTCTCGTAGGAGGGTAGGCAACCATCCCCAGTATCGATCCCGTGCTAGCATCTGGGCTCGCCTCTCCATCTCTGCGTCAACCTGGGCTACGATGTTATCGATGCGTCGCCGACTCTCGGCAGCCATGTCATCCGTGGTCGGGTGTTGGTCGGGGTTCCTGTTAGTGTTGTTGTTGGCCATCCTGCAAGTTTTACGTTAGTGAGTAACAGTTCGATATGTAACATTATCATCAAGGTGCAAGTTCTACGTGTAGTGTCTAATGTTGAGCAATGGCTATAGTCTAAGTTTACTACATGCAAACCTAGTTCTCTATAACCAAGGCTCTGATACCAGTCTGTCACACCCCCAAATTTCCACTTGTGGCAAATGTCCACGTGGATGTGACGTGTCCAGAATCACAGCTCAAGGTCATATAGAACACCTCTATATGCGTTTACAAATCCAATGTTTGACACATACACGAAATAAGATAGTTCGCAGCGGAATAAAAGTTATCATAATATATATATTGCAGCGGAAATCAGATGTTTGACATAATGCAGCGGAATAGTTTAACACATCATTGTTTAACAGAATAAGATAAATTGTTTTCAAAATAACAAGACAGAATGCATGTAAGTTCCTAATTGCTCGTTCCTTAATGTGTGCATTCCTGTCCTCCTGCTAGCCATGCTAGTTACCTGAGAATACAAGTTTGAAAAGTGTCAACACAATGGTTGGTGAGTTCACAGGTTTTGATATACATATAGTAATAAAAGTGTGTCATGCTGTTTATCAATGTTTGTACCGAGCCCTAGGCCCAAAGTGTCAGTGCGTCACTACCGAACTAGACTTGTTTGTTCTTGCCTCCGCTATGTCTCGTATCCATAGCAAGTTGGTCAGAGTTTGCACGGGTTATGACACTCAGTCAACATGGTGCCCCGTGGGGTTAGTCATTCCCTAATGGATCCATCCAAATCTACCACGTTGTTCGTACATTAACGGTAAGACTTTGTGAGGGCTTGTCACGAGTTCAACACTTAATGTTTGTCCAATAAACCAGCATACACAAAATGTTTGTACAGTAATAGATGTTTGACTCGATGCAACTAGTATTCTCCCCCTATTTAAAAACGTTTGCAAAAGAGTAAAGAGGGGCCGTAAACTCACTTTAGTGATGTGATTGAATAAAAGCGTAAGCTCCTGATGTAGTAGGCACGTCGATCACCGGCAACCTATATCGTATACCGTACGTGAGTTTGCGTAAGTGACCGTGCTAGTGTTAGTGCTCGTGTTTGTGTCCAACAACCCTTGGTTGTTCATGTTTGTCCGTGTCGGTCCACAATGACCGTGTTTGTTCGTGTTGGTCCATATTGACCGTGTTTGACCAAAGTTGACCGTGTTTGACCGTGTTTGACCAAAGTTGACCGTGTTTGTCCAAGGTTGACCGTGTCAAGTCAACGACCCGTTGGTGAACCGTGTGACGGTTGTGATTCGTGTAGCAAGTGTTTAAGTGCTCGTCGTGTGCAAAACGCGTAAGTCGCGTCTATGGACATCTTACTATTTATAGTAAGTTTCCATTTTTGGAAAGTTCACAAAGCATACCGGTTTTATAGTTCTAGCATGTTCAATAGTCCTACGTGATCATGTTAACACATAGCGCATTATCATACAAATTCATATACGTCGTTTATAGCATGTTTGCACATAAAAGTTTCCTAAAATGGAAAGTTTCCATTTTTAGCATACGTGACATCGGAAACCATCTAACTTAGCATCAAATCATCATGTTATATCATAACAAGTCATTTAGCAAGCTCAAATCATTCAAAACGTTCATAAGTTGGTTTTTGTAAAAATAAAGTTACTAAATATAGTAACTTTCTAATTTTGCATAGAAATGACCATTTAACATGTCTAAACCTATTTTCATGTTACAAATCATCAAAATAATCCATCTAACATCATTTAAACATGTCAACATAACCTAACTCATCACTTAGCAATCTTTCATCAACAAAAGTTACTAAATATAGTAACTATGTCAAAATAACCATATTCATCATCAAAATCCCATCCTAAGCATTTTAAATCATTATGTTAACATTCTAACAACACATCTATATACATGCAAGTTGTTATCATCATCCATATTACCATTTTATGAGTAAAAAGTTACTATTTATGGAAAGTAACCAATATAACCACATTTCATCCATTCAACCAATATCTAATCATGCTAGATTACTTATACATTATCAAGAATCATTCCTTCATCAACTAAATCATCTAGAAAGCTTTAGATTATACATGCATGCATCAATATCATCAAAAATCATCATTTCAAGCATAGAGGTTCATGCGCATCACCTTAGATCATCATAAAACATCATCTAACCATCTTAGATCATCAAGAAACATAGTAAAATCAACAAACCCAGAAATAAATTCGTGCATGTGCCTCGATGGTGTTTGCATGTGGGTTTTAATACATGCATGTGTGCTTGTGGGTGTTTTTAAGCTACAAGAGGTGTAGAGACTACCTTCTAAGGCTCCAAGAAGTACTAAGATGATGATGAACAGCTTGTGGGTCTCCTGGACAGTAGGATTTCGCAGCAATGACAAGGTGATGACGATTCTTTGAGCTTCAAGGTAGTTGGCAAGCTTCAATCTCCAACTCCAAGCTTCAAGAATGCTCAACAATGGTGGTTTTTGGGTGAAGATATGATTTGCAGGTGGTTCTGGTCGAGAATAACCGAGAGGGTGGCGTGAGGGTTGAAGAAAAATGATTAAGGTAGAGTAGGATATGATTTTCTTGGGTTTATAAAGATTTTTCTGCGAACTGGGTCTCCTCGCGTAGCGCGACAGATTCGAGGGTGCCCCTCGCGTAACGCGAGGGAGTTCCGCGTTCAAATTTCCCCCGCCACTTGTCGCGTATCGCGACAGTGTCCTTGTGGGCCGTCGCGTAGCGCGACAGATTCCCTGGTGAGCCCAATAGGCCCATTTTCATTGGTTTGATCCGTTCGTTGCCGTTCTCACGTTTACGAACTTTCGTTTGGCCTTATCTGAACTTCCAAGTTCAATGTGCGAGTGTTTTGTGAGGTTTCGAGTGTTGTGCTACACAATGTGCTAAACGTTCACCAACGTTCGTGTGTTTTGACACGTGTGTGCTGTTTGTCGATAATTCCACGAATTATCTAGTCAGGTGTCTGTGTTTGTACTGTCGTGCCACGTGTCACACTAAATTAATCTAATTCTAGTGCCACGTGTACATAATGTATTTAAATAAACATTTAAATAAATCGAGTGCTGACCTGGAAATTACGGGGTGTCACAAAATTGCTTGATATGACACCAACCCCTTTAGACTATAAGTATACCGTAGAGTTAGCGGATGGCAAGCTGATCGAAACACAACACGTCATCAAAGGATGCCATCTGACACTAGCAGACCATCAGTTGGTGATTGACCTGATGCCGGTAACTCTCGGAAGCTTTGACGTGGTGATTGGAATGGATTGGCTATCTGCGAACCATGCCGAGATAGTGTGCAACGAAAAGATTGTGCGAGTTGCGTTGCCAAATGGAGAGCAGATCTCGATCCAAGGAGAAAGACGCGGAATACCACTAAACATCATGTCCTGCATGAAGGCTAGCAAATATCTGCATAAAAGGATACACGCCTATTCTAGCACTTATCTCCGAACAACCTAAGAAGGAACGAAAGATTGAGGACATCGAGGCCGTTCGCGATTTTCCGGAAGTTTTTCCCGAAGATCTACCGGGACTACCACCAGCGCGACAAGTGGAGTTCCAGATAGATTTAGCACCAGGAGCAGCACCAATAGCCAAGGCACCATATCGATTGGCTCATACAGAAATGCAGGAATTATCTAACCAGCTGCAAGAGTTATTAGATAAAGGTTTCATCCGACCGAGTTTCTCACCTTGGGGAGCTCCGGTCTTGTTCGTGAAAAAGAAGGACGGTTCATTCCGAATGTGTATCGACTACCGAGAACTAAACAAGGTAACGATCGAGAATCGATACCCTCTACCTCGAATAGACGACCTGTTTGACCAACTACAAGGGTCAAGCTACTGTTCGAAAAACGATTTAAGATCCGGTTACCATCAACTTAGAATACAGGAGGAAGACATACCGAAGACAGCGTTCAGGACACGGTACGGACATTACGAGTTTCTAGTCATGCCTTTTGGATTGACTAACGCACCGGCAGTATTCATGGATCTCATGAATCGGGTGTGTAAACCGTATCTCGATAAGTTTGTAATCGTATTTATTGATGACATTTTGATCTATTCTAAGACTCAAGAAGAACATGCCGATCACTTGAGACGTGTCTTAGAACAACTGTACGCGAAGAAGGAACAACTATACGCGAAATTTTCCAAATGTGATTTTTGGATTCGCGAAGTTCAGTTCCTTGGACACATGGTAAACGAGAAAGGGATACACGTAGACCCAGCCAAGATCGAGGCAATTAAGAACTGGGCGGCACCTAAGACTCCAACTGAGGTGCGTCAGTTCTTTGGGTTGGTCGGGTACTACAGGCGGTTTATCGAGGGATTCTCGAAGATCGCACAATCGTTGACTTCTCTTACCTGTAAAGACAAGAAATTAGAATGGGGAGAAAAACAAGAAACTACTTTCGACCTGTTGAAACAGAAATTGTGCAGTGCACCAATCTTATCACTACCAGACGGGTGCGAGGATTTTGTGGTGTACTGTGACACAGCAAAGCAAGGACTCGGTTGTGTGCTGATGCAACGCGAGAAAGTTATAGCATATGCGTCACGACAATTGAAGGTGCACGAAAAGAACTACACAACTCATGATCTAGAGTTGGGAGCCGTAGTGTTCGCACTGAAGATCTGGCGACACTATTTGTACGGCACCAAGTGCACAATATTTACTGATCATAAGAGCCTACAACACATTTTCGACCAAAAGGAGCTGAACATGAGACAACGCAGATGGGTCGAGCTGATAGGTGATCATGATTGTGCAATCAAATATCATCTCGGTAAAGCTAATGTAGTAGCCGACGCACTAAGCAGGAAGGAAACAACCAAACGCGTACGTGCACTACAAATTACCATCCCCTCCGAACTACCAAATCAAATTCGGATCGCTCAACAAGAAGCTCTGAAAGCTGAAAACCTCACCCTCGAGGCCATGAGAGGGATGGACAAACAAATGAAGCAGAAAGAGGACGGAGCTTACTACCTAATGGATCGTGTTTGGATCCCACGTTGTGGAGGATTAAGAGAGGTAGTAATGGATGAAGCTCATAAGGGCCGATACTCCGTACATCCAGGTTCTGACAAAATGTACCACGATCTAAAGGCAACTTATTGGTGGCCTAACATGAAATCAGAAATCACAACTTATGTGAACAAGTGTCTGACTTGCTCAAAGGTTAAAGTCGAATACCAGAAACCTTCATGGTTACTCCAACAACCGGAAATTCCAGTATGGAAATGGGAGCAGAATTCCATGGATTTTATCACTAAGCTGCCAAGGAAAACTAGTGGTTATTATACCATCTGGGTTATCGTAGACCGACATACAAAATCAGCACACTTCCTGCCGATTAAGGAAACAGATAAGTTGGAAATGTTAACCCAAATCTATTTGAAGGAGATCGTATCCAGACACGGAGTCCCAATCTCTATAATATCTGACCGATACAGCCGTTTCACGGCACATTTTTGGAAGTCCTTAAACAAGGCACTGGGACGAGGTTGGATATGAGCACAGCCTATCACCCGCAAACCGATGGTCAAAGTGAAAGAACCATCCAGACCCTAGAGGACATGCTTCGGGCATGCGTGATCGACTTCGGTAACAGTTGGGAGACACATCTACCTTTGGTGGAGTTCCCATATAATAACAGCTATCACACCAGCATTGGAGCTGCACCATTTGAGGCACTTTACGGACGTAAGTGCAGGTCACCACTCTGTTGGGCGGAAGTTGGTAAAAGCCAACTGACCGGACCCGAACTCGTACACGAAACAACTGAAAAGATCGTGCAGATACGTAACAGAATGGCAGCAGCTCGGGATCGACAGAAGAGCTATGCCGATAAGAGACGCAAACCCTTGGAATTCCAGGTGGGAGACCATGTACTTCTTAAAGTCTCGCCCTGGAAAGGGGTGATCCGGTTCGGAAAGCGGGGAAAGCTAAACCCTCGCTATATTGGTCCTTTCGAGATCACTAAACGGATAGGCCCGGGGGCCTACGAACTACAGCTACCATAGAAATTGAGTAGCGTACACAACGTGTTTCACGTTTCAAACCTCAAGAAGTGTTTGTCAGATGAAACTCTCGCAATTCCTCTAGAGGAAATTCAGATCGATGAACAACTACACTTCATAGAGGAACCTGTGGAAATTATGGACCGGGAACTCAAGAAATTGAAACATAGTAAGATACCCATTGTAAAAGTTCGATGGAACTCACGGCGAGGACCGGAATACACCTGGGAACGGGAGGATCAGATGAAAAATAAATACCCTCATCTATTCACCGAACAAACCAACACCGGCACATGAACTGAATTTCGGGACGAAATTCCCAATAACTGGGGGATGATGTGACACCTCATGATTTCCTTTTAATAATAATGTTTATTATTATTTCATACGTGGCACTAGAATAAATGCATTTAGTGTGACACGTGGCACAACAGTCTGAACATACCGATAATTCAGGGAATTATCGCACAACACACGCACGTGTCTTGAATAACGAACGTTGGTGAACGGATCAAACTGTAGCACAAAACACTACACTTAGGTTCGGTGAACCTAATCTAGCTAGAACAAAGCCGATGTGTCGAGAAACGATGATCGTATTCGAGAAATACGAAAAATTCGGTTCAAAACAATGAAATTGGGCCTATTGGGCTCCACCGAGACCCATCGCGGTACGCGATGAACACCAACTTGGGCCTTCGAGAAATTTGAATTCTCCGAAAAGAGTCGCGGTACGCGACGACCGATCAACTTCCATCACCGCGGTACGCGGCGTGATTCGGGAAGAGAAACTATTATTTCAATCACCGCGGTACGCGGGGTTGCTTTTTGGGCAGCCTCCGCGGTACGCGACGACCCCAACACGCAAAAATCTTTATTTAACCAAGACCAAATCATTTCTGCGACCCTTTCACCCAAACCCTCGACTGAACCAGTTCCCATACCGCCATTGACGACCTGCAACCCACTCAAAGCCATTTTGAAGCCATATTGGAGCCATTCTTGAAGACCTTGAAGGCTTGAAGGTTCAAGAGGATCGCAAGATCACCACACCTCGTTCTTGCTCGCGATTAACATCATTCCAGCAGAGTTAGGGCTTCTACATACCTGCTCAAGTCCTTCCTAGACGTTCTAAAGCCTTGTAAGGTAGCTCTTGTATTCAATCCAGTCTAAAATCACTAGAAATCGCACATGCAAGCCTTGTAGGCTACATGCATCACCATCACCATCATTGCCACAAATTTTCAAGGTTGTAGATCTGTTATTGAATGTGTATATCACTGATTTAGTGATTTGATGATGATATATGATGATTTTATTTGAAAACCTTGGTGATTTATTGATTTTGTTAGTAGATGGTTACTTTCATCAACAAGCATGTATGATCTAGCATGATTGACATGATATTTGGTATTGAAATGTTGTTAAATATAATATTGATGATGTTCTACATGATTTAGAATGTTGGATTATGTCAAAAGTGGTCATTTGGGGTTATTACTAATTTTGGAAACTTTATTCTTGCAAGTATGTGAATAATAGTGTTAATAGCCACATGCATGTGTTTGAATCCATGAGTTATGCTTAAAATGATGACTAGGAAGTTAACATGATGATTATTAGAACATTTGGATGGTTAGAATTGTTAAAAGCATGATTTTGTGAATATTGCTATAAATAGTAACTTTTTATCACAAGTTTGCAAATGAGCGATATGTATGATAATGTCTCGAGTCTAAGATGCTTATTTAGTGATTTAATGATGATATTGAAAGGTTTATGTGGTTGGGAGACTTGAAATTGATTATTTTTATAAGTTGCTAAATATAGTAACTTTATTTTGCTAAATCGATGATTTGTCACATGTTAAACGTAACGATCATGATTAAAAGGCTATTTAGGACTAAGATAATGATGTTAGGTGATATTGGTTGTTAAACTTGGTGAAATGTGCTTGCTTATGTACACTTTCTAAATATGGAAACTTTTACTCCCAAACTATGTTAAACCGACTATGTGTAACTATGTGCTATGGGATAACATGCTCATTTAGGATAAATATGCATGTTAGAATAATCGGAATATGATTTTATGCATGACTTGCCAATTATGGAAACTTTCCTAAAATAGAAACTTACCACAAATAGTAAGTTTCCTCATAGGAATGATTTTGGTATCCGTACACTTCACACGACACTAAACCGCACGATACTCGAACACTTGATCCAAACCGTCACCAACGGGTCGTTAGGTCAAACACGGTCAACACAGTCAAACGCGGTCAACTCGACCCACCAACAACTTGGAGTTGTTGAACGCTAAACACGGTCCGGTGAGACCCGCATTTATGAACACAAACTCATAGTACCTATGTGATATAGGTGACTACTAGCCGGCGAGCTACACTATCTCTTTGAGCTAACGCATTACTTAAACTCAGGTGAGTTTACAGCCCCGCTTTTACTCGTAACTGTTAGTTAAACTTTTGGGGTGAGAATACAATGCAACTGTTTTATTTGATGTAAGACTGGTATGTTGTAAAACAACTTTTCGTGTGCAACTACTATCGCCACAAGTCCTCATAAATCTTACCGTTAACTGTGAAACAAACGAGTCGTTATTACTTAGTACTATTGGGCTTGACTAGCCCCACTCGGCAACAATGTTGACTGGATGTCATAACGAGTGTAATATCGATGTTGATCTGGGTTCCGCGATAACCCAAGGAGGCAAAAGGAAACAGTCGAGTTCGGTAAAGATAAGCTGACACACCTCGGATCGTAGATCCAACAAAACAATTTAACATACCCAGTATATATCTGTTTTACTGCTTTCAAATACTTAAACCTGTGAACTCACCAGCTTTATAGTTGACACTTTTTCGCATGTATTCTCAGGTAACTAGTGGGTTGCAAGCTAGGATGCGCACAAGGATGCACTAAGGAGTCTGACATGCATATAGACTCTTGTCCTAGGATTTTGTTTGCATTAATTGATTTTGAAACAATTTAAACAATGTAGTGTCTGATATACTTTATTATCCACTGCAACAAGTTACACTTCCGCTGTTTAACGTTTACATTTCCGCTGTTTATCTATTAAACCTGTGTTGTTTCTTTTTCAAAACTGCATGTTAGTGTAACTCATATAGAGTCGTTCTATATGACCATGAGCTGTGATCCTGGCCACATCACACCCACGTGGACTAACACCACGAGTGGAAATTTGAGAGTGTGACAGACTGGTATCAGAGCCTTGGTTATAGGGAACTAGGTTTGCATGTAGTAAACTTAGACTATAGCCATAGCTCTATGCTTAGACACTACACTAGTTTCACACAACACATTATGTGTATAGTTTGGTAATATGCTTTGTGACTTGATCTTACTCTTACGAACATGCCCCTGGCATCATTAGTAGACATTAACACTCGACTACACATGTGACCTGTGCAAGGGGACTAGTGAGAAAGCGAACTCAAGACCGAAGAGAACTCTCCTATGCTTTGAAAAAGACTTCTCTAGCACGATCTAACTCAAATCGAACACTTTTCCCAATCTCTTTCTTGAGTGTAAACCTAGTTAAAAGACGCATGATTGCGGACTGTAACCTTAGTAGCAACCCTCAGAAAAGCAACTTTGGACCCTAGAGTGTTTAGTAGCTTAAAATTGAATGAACAAGAAGGACTGTGTAAGATAAATTGACGATTATGGTGGCCAACTTAGTCGTGAATTTATAGGTACATACGAATTCTGGCAAATTCAAATGATAAGTTACCTCCACCAGGGAAACGGTGTAGTACACCATTGCAAGTGGAGGTCCGAGCCCCACTATTTCTACCAAGTAGTTTATTCCGTTATTGTATTTAGTATTGTTAGAACCTATATGAGCAAGTTGTGCTCATGTACATCACCTTGGTAATAGTAATATTCTAAAAGCTTGTGATTGTACTCTTGAAGAAAAGTGGTATACTACCTCGATATCGCACACAACAAACTCTAAAGCAATACATTATCTATTGTATGTAGACACTGACAAATGGCTGGTCGAGGAATGTATGTGCGTACCAACAACCGATCAATCAGTACTGCAACTATCGAGGTCATGATAGAACAACGGGTTAACAAGGCCATTGCGGATTACGAGATTGCACGATTAAACAATGAGACAAGCAACGAGACTTGCAACAACAACTCAAGAGAATGCTCATTCAAAACTTTCCTTAGCCACCATCCTCCAACATTCAAGGGATCCGAAGGAGCAGAGGGACTACTCCGATGGATTAAGAAGGCTGAGTCGGTCTTCTGCATGTGCAAGTGTTCCAAAGAGGACAAAGTGAAATTTGCTGCCGGAACCCTGGAGGGACAAGCTCTCACTTGGTGGAAATCACACGTCCAAACACTTAGCTTTGGGACTGCCAACTCAATTCCATGGGAAAATTTCATCGAGATGCTGAAGGAAGAATACTGTCCCCAGAACAAAATCAAGAAATCGGAGGAGTTCTGGAATCACAAAGTGGAAGGATCTAACATCGGACAGTACACCGCTCGATTCCATGAATGGTGTAAACAGTGCCCAGAAATGGTGACCCCAGAATACAAAAAGATCGAGCCGTACATTAGTGGATTACCCGAACAAATCCGAAGCATGGTTACCACAGCAGACCCCACTCTCATTCAACCCATTATTTGCTTGGCTGAACGTTTGATCGACCAAGCGGTAGCACAGGGTAAGCTACCCAAGAGAGGTGAACAACTGAAGTCCCAAGATCGCAAGCGCAAGTGGAAAACTAGTCACAACCAAACTCACTCTTCACGACAATGGCAATACTGTAACCAATCAGCAACGATTAGAGAATCCACTGCTACCCAATCCAACACTGAGGACAAGAATGTCTACAAAGGGAAATACCCTAAGTGTAACAGATGCCCATATCATCACTACGGCCAGTGTGAACGCTACCGATGTCGGAGATGCGGAAGACATGGTTACATGGCCAAGGAGTGTAGAAGCAAATCAGTTAGCAATAATAACAACCAGAACATCATAAAAGGGTGTTATGAGTGTGACAAAACCGAACACAGGCATGGAGACTGTCCACAACTGAAGAAAACAGAAGAAAACACGACAACGGACCGTGCATTTGCAATTGACTCCGGAAAAGCTAATAATGACCCGAACATTATTACCGGTATGTTCCTTTTAAATAATGTCTACGCTAGTATATTATTTGATACCGGTGCCGATAGGAGTTTTATCTCTAGTGACTTTAGCAAATTGCTTGATATGACTGATGTGCGTGAAACTATATATTTATTAAATGGGTTTTTCACACAGATTTTAGTTTTAAAAATGGTTTTTACTAAGAACTAAATCACAAACAATAGGCAAGTGTACCTATCGCATAGCAATATAGCTTATGGTAAGAACCGGATATCAATCCGTGGACACGGTAGCTCTCGGTACTAAATCTCGGTCAATGTTTAGCAAACACATGAAAAGTTGGGTTTTGTGAATTTTAAAATAATAACTAACTAAAAGAAGTAATTTTGGAATAATCTAAAGTCTAAGAAAAATTGCCTAGATCATGAATCCACTTAGTTTAGTGATGTGATTATTATGAATTGGTAAACCAAATGTTGACTAGATTCCGGTCAAAGATATCTACTCTTATAATCTTTTGGGAAATTAAAATGAATAACACATTCTAATCACCTAGGATTATTCTATGAAGCCTATTGTCAAAGTCTATGTCAAGATTTAATCAAGAATTAGTCATCCGTCAAGAATCTTAATTCTACAACTTAAGGAAAACTAATATGACTTATACACACTAATCACCCTAAGTTGCATAAATTCAACAAAGTCACAATTTCTTCCAACTTACAATCTATGAACATAAGCATGCAAATGAGGTCATTTGGCCACAATTTCCTAACTCACATGTTAATCATATTCAACAAATCATAATGTCACCACGGTTTTTCCAAACTTTAGTGAAAGAAAGTATACTTATGCAAATTTCATAATATTCAAGAAACCAATTATCATTCCTAATCTCATGGCATAATCTTAAAAACAAGTTGTAAGATTATAAACAAATGTTTGATCATGGTTTTCCAACATAAAATGACTACACATTCATCATTCTTGAACATTAATCAACCTACACAAGTATACAACATCATTGGAATAAATTCATAACCTCATCTTGAATCTTGACATAAACCATTTTTGACCAATTCATAAAATCAACATCACATGAACATAAGTTTCCTCATAATCTAGACAAAGAAGTGTTTAGCCCATGAGGCTTACAAAAACAATAACAAAGTAGCTAGAATGATCAAGAAACATGATTAAAGTAACAAATTCAAACCACTAGTGAACAAAGGTTGCAACAAGATGGTGTTGGATGCTCCTTGGATCTTCAAGACCTTCCTAATCTCCCTTGGATTGCCTTAAGAAATCTGAACAGAAGAGAGTTTTGCTCCAGGAAGTCCAACCCTTTGAAATGAGGTGAAAAACTCAATTTATAGAAATTCTGGGACTTGGCACGGTCGTGCACCATAGGTGCACGGTCGTGCAAGGTGCTACAGTGCTTCACTTTTGGTCTGGGACGGTTGTCGAAGTTGCCATTTTCAGCAAAGTCTCGAAAATTGACTCGAGGTGTCAGGCACGGTCGTGCTAAAAGTCGCACGGTCGTGCGCAAGTCTTCATGGCCGGCACTACCTCCATCTGGCCCGGCACTGGCTAGCTTGCACGGTCGTGCAAGGTTTAAGCACGTTCGTGCATAGGCCAGCACTATCATGCATGGCCTAGCACTACCTGGTTGCACGGTCGTGCAACATTGTGCACGGTCGTGCATAGGCCAGCACTGCCATGCATGGGCTAGCACTGCCTAGTTGCACGGTCGTGCAACATTGTGCACGGTCGTGCATAAGTCAGCACTGGCAGTGCAAGATTTGGCATGACAGTGCGCATCTGGGGATTTGCTCAGAAATTGCTGAAATTCCATCCAAAGCTTGATTTTCTTCCGAGCAAGGCCGTTTATCCTACAAATTCACAAAAACAATAATTAGGACTGTTTGCGAATGAATTTGCATGTTGTTAACGTTAAAACCGGGGGAATTTGAGTCGAATAATATGTATAATTTGACGTATATCAAACATCCCCACACTTGAACTTTGCTTGTCCTCAAGCAAACAATGAACCTTAATGGTGAAACCAATTTGCATAAAAATCAACTTGTAAGCAATGATGAATCAAATAATCAAAAACTTAGATTGTTTTTCAAAGGTTTACCAAATTTGAAATTTTTAAGCAAGAAAATAAAATCAAAATTATCAACAAAAATATATACACAAGAGGATTCACTAACATGTTACACCATATATTTCTCACAATGTTCACACATACTCGGTTTATTTCGGATTCATACATGTAATGTGTATGTATAGAACACTGAATTGCCAAGACAATGGATCAACAAATATGATACTTGTAATAAAAATCAACTCTAAATCAAATAGCAAAAACAAAGCACAATTTAATCAAAAGGCCTTTATTGGGTTGTGTTTGGGATGGAGGATGGTTGGGGATAGAAGGATTGAGATGAGGGAAATCCGTTGGCTAAGAATTTGCAAACAAAATGTATACTACATAGCCTTTTTGGCTTTAATGAGATTTTTTTTTTTTTTGAACATAATTACATTGACAAGCAAACATCGTGTTGCTTAATTATTTGTTTCACAAGAATTACTAAAGGGAAATAGAATTTCTTGCCAACTTTGAACTTGGATTTCAATAAAAGAGGTGGGTTGATGGAGAAAGTGGTGATGAGGGTTTGTTCTAATGCCTTGATTAAATATTACTTTGTTCACGCTTATGACTTTGGAGATGTATGTTTTAAACAAATATTAATTTGTATGAAACATCCGGCACACTCAATCCATAAAATATGCAATAACTACTAATGTTCAAGGTTTCAAATGCTCACAAAAAAATGGAAGGAATGGGTGAAAATATAGGATATAACTTGTAGTTCCTCCTTTTGTCTAATCACAATTGAAGATAACAAAAAATTTATTTCACGTGTTAAAAATTCCAAATTAAGATACCTTTTATCAAAACAAGCCTCGTTTCAATTATCAAAAACTTGTTTGCTTAACTTGTTGATTACAAAACAAATTAATTGCACCAAAACAATGAAAGGTTCTTTGCAAAAATGCTTATTACTCTTGGACAAACAAAGTTATATCAACAATAAACGTATACCCCGAAAATATACCCCTCCCCACACTTGAATAGCACAATGTCCCTATTGTGCGACAAAAACATGCAAAAAAATAAGAGTGATCTCGCATGAGCGTGAAAAGGAGTAAGACTTCCCTACGGGTCTTTGGAGAGACCGGTGTGTAATATCTGCATGATCCTTGCAACTGTAAAGCCATTCCGTGTACCTGCACTGAAAATCATCTACAAAACAAGCTGAAAGTAACAACTCACAACAACCAAGGGACCAAAACCAAAGCACCAAGATCCAATCAATCTATAAAAGAGCCAACCAAAAATATTGTTTACAACCCAAAAAGAGAAAATAAAATAAAAGCTACAATAAACAGAGTTAATACGTACTGCAAAATGTATAACTCTCAAAAAAGAAAATAGATAACACCCAGACTAAGCTAGACTGCGGGGGAGGGAGGACATCAGACTAGTCCTCATCATCATGCGGTCCCGAACCGCTCGCCTCTCCATCGTGACCTCCCCTGGAACGTTTCTGAGCACCACCTGAAGAATAGCCATAGTCAAAACGTGGTGGCTCAGTAACGTCGAACTGATGAAAAGCTGCAGCCGACTGATGAGACGCAAAAAGCCACTCGAAGCTCCGTCTCTGGTCATCCTGTATCTGTTGCAGCAAGTCATACTGCCTCGTCTGCTCAGTCTGAAAGTTATCTATACGCTGATTAAAGCTTTGCTGCTCAGCGTGCAGCTCCTCCTGGGACACCTGTAATCCCGCAAATCTGTGCCACAAGTCCAAATTGGACCGGGGGTCCGGACCATGAGTGGGTGCAAAGTCAAAATACTCATTATGGGGGGGATACACGTAGTCAAACCCCCCGGTCCCATACCATGTGGCCCCTCATCCTCGGGGCCCCTCTCCTCCTCGTGCTCATCTTCCTCCTCATCCTCCTCATCCTCCTGCTCCTCTGGGACGGGATCCCAAATCCGCCCGTCCCGACCTCTCAGACGCATACCCGCTGGCGTCTGCTCCACTATCTGCATGTAACGCAGAGTACGCATATCAAGCGGAGACGTATCACATACATGAGTAAAACTGGCAATGTTCTCGTCGGTCAAGAGACCGAACGAGTCAGCCAGCTGTGTGATGTAAGCGCCCCCGCAAATGTGGCTGGACGCCAGTTTTCCTGAACTGGTCGTGAGAAAATAGGCTAAGCAATGGGCAATATTGCAATGGATGCCCCTAATCAAGCAGTAGAGATAAAACAAATCTCTAGTGGGCACATTGCCCAAGCTATCACCTCGCTGCATAATCGTGCTGACCAGGATCCGATGAATGAACCTGTGAAGTGGGTCTCTTAGCTTTGTGGCCTTAGCTCTTCTGGGATCATATACCCCTTCAGCAACCTCGGCCCAGAAGTTGGCCTTCTCAATTTCATCTTCAAAATCACGCAGTCCATCAAAAATTGCCGAATCAAGTTCCCCTTCCGTGTACAAACCCATCCGAGTCGCGAATTGCGCGATCGATAATCTCCTCCATCTTCCCCCCAGACGGAAAGTCAACCCAAAACGTTTTCGGTAAACGTTTGGTGAGGGGAAACTAAAGGAGTATGAGGCAAAGAACTCCAATAGCAGCTCGCGGTATTGCGGACGGTTGTAGTAGAAAAGGCGAGACCATGGTTCCGTTATTAGCGGCTGCAGTCTAGTTTGTTGATTGAGGCTGACTACCAAATCCCAGCTGAGACACTTCATAGGCTCGATTTGACGCCGACGCCCCCATAGCGAATGAAGCATAGGAATACATGGAGCGTCGCGCTCGTCGTTTGGATCGAAACGCAGGAATGGGTGATCCATCTGTTCAATAAAATTCCCAAAAAATCAGTCACAAAAAAAAATGAAAATCAAAAACAGAAACTGGGCTGTTCTGGAAACTGGCACGGTCGTGCTTGGACCTTGCACGGTCGTGCAGTGCCTAAAAAATACTAAGCACAGGCAGTGCAGAACTGGCACTGCCTAACCGCACGGTCGTGCGGCCTGGAGCACGGTCGTGCGCCTCTCTGAAATTGTTCATTGCACAGGCAGTGCCATGAGGAGCACTATCTAGAAGCACGGCCGTGCATGTTTAGTGCACGGTCGTGCGCCTTTGTTTTTGGGTCTGCATAGGCAGTGCCAAAGAAGCACTATCAAGGTGCACGGCCGTGCGTACCAGCCGCACGGTCGTGCACGGTGCAGAACCAAAATCAAAGGTGAACAACCAAGAGATTTTCCAACAAAAACCCAAAATTTAACTAAATTTATACAAAACCTAACATTCCTAAACCGAAATGGTGTATTTACAGCCCTAATTTGAACAAATCTAAGAAATTTAGGAATTTCATGAAAAAGAAGGATCAAAGAGGGAATGGAAGAGATTTTTACCTTTGATTCTTGAATTGGAAGATGAAAAACGAGAGAGAAATGAGGGGAACCGTTTCTGAAAATGTGGAAGAGAATAATGAGAGAGATGGTGTCAAGTAGGGTAATTATTTTGCAAATCTGACACGTCGCACGGTCGTGCGTACGGGCCGCACGGTCGTGCATCAGCAAAGGCGCACGATCGTGCAGCTAGTCGCACGGTCGTGCGACCCTGCAGATTTTTTTTTTTTTTTTTTAAACACCGAGAACCCCTCGGTATGGCTAAGTTTACTGAGTCCTCAGCTAGACTCGAGTCCCCGAATTCATTTGTCCTTGGGGTGGAGTACGACTACCTCCAATGCCGGCTCGACGGGTCCGGACAAGTATTTCTTCAACCGATGGCCATTGACTTTGAAAATTCTGCCATCCTCATGCTCAACCTCCACAGTTCCATATGAAAACACTTGACGAACTGTGTACGGGCCAGACCAACGAGATTTCAATTTGCCCGGGAACAACCTAAGACGCGAGTTATAAAGCAAAACATGATCCCCCACTTGGAATTGCTTGTTGTCCTTCAAGTGGCTATCGTGTAGCGTCTTGGTACGTTCCTTGTACCTCTTGGAGCTATCATAAGCATCATTCCTTAGCTCCTCAACCTCGTGGATCTGCAAGAATCGGTTCTCCCCCGCACTAGTCAAATCCATGTTGATGGATTTCAGCGCCCAATAGGCTTTGTGCTCGAGTTCAACGGGGAGGTGACACGTTTTCCCATAAATCAATTTAAAAGGTGTGGTTCCTATGGGAGTTTTGTAGGCTGTTCGGAATGCCCACAACGCGTCATTCAACTTCACCGACCAATCCTTGCGGTTTTGACCAACCGTCTTCTCCAAGATGCGCTTGATGCCCCGATTAGTGACCTCTACTTGTCCACTGGTCTGTGGATGATATGGCGTTGAAAATCTATGGCTCACTCCATATCGTGACAACGCCTTGTCGAGTTGGGAATTGCAGAAATGAGTCCCACGGTCACTAATGAGTGCTTTGGGGGCACCAAAGCGAGAAAACAACTCTTTCAGAAATCTCACGACCACTCTAGCATCATTGGTGGGCAAGGCTCGAGCCTCCACCCACTTGGAAACGTAGTCGACTGCAACTAGAATGTATCGGTTACCGTGAGATGTTGGGAACGGCCCCATGAAATCAATACCCCAAACATCAAAAATTTCACAAACTTGGATACCATTCTGGGGCATCTCATCCCGTGATGAGATGTTGCTTGCCCTTTGGCAAGCATCGCAGGCTCGGACCATATCATGAGCGTCTCTGAAGATGGTGGGCCAATAAAATCCGGCATCAAAAACCTTCTTCGCAGTAAGAGTCGCTCCATGATGACCACCAGTCGGTCCCTCATGACAATGCCTCAAAATCTTGTGCGCTTCACCTCCATACACGCACCTACGCACAATCTGATCAGCTCCAATCCTAAACAAATAAGGATCCTCCCACAGGTAATACTTGACATCAGAAAAGAACTTCTTCTTCTGTTGATGTGTCAAGCCCTTCAAAACAATCCCACACGCGAGATAATTCGCGAAGTCAGCAAACCATGGACAATCCTCATCCTGCGTCTGTATGTGCATAAGGAACTCATGGGGGAAATTGTCATTTATGTGTGACCCCACAAGTTCTGATGAAGCTGAGCACTCAAGACGGGAGAGGTCGTCTGCTGCAACATTCTCAGCTCCTTTTTTATCATGGATCTCAATATCAAATTCTTGCAACAACAGAATCCAACGAATCAGCCTGGGCTTAGCATCTTGCTTGCTAAACAAGTAACGGAGGGCTGCATGATCCGTAAACACAATGGTCTTTGAAAGTACAAGATAGGAACGGAATTTATCGAACGCAAAGACCACAGCTAGGAGCTCCTTTTCAGTGGTGGTGTAGTGCTCCTGGGCATCATTCAGAGTTTTGCTTGCATAGTAAATCGGGTGGAAGTGCTTGTCCTTCCTTTGACCCAAGACTGCCCCAACCGCAAAGTCGCTTGCGTCACACATAAGCTCAAACGGGAGTGCCCAATCGGGGGCGATCATGATAGGAGCATTAACCAACTTCTCCTTCAACAAAATGAATGCACGAAGGCATTCTTCAGAAAACACGAACGGGGCGTCTTTCTCAAGAAGCTGAGTCATGGGGCGAGCTATCTTTGAGAAATCCTTGACGAAACGCCTATAAAACCCCGCGTGTCCTAAAAAACTCCGAATAGATTTCACAGAAGTGGGTGGCGGAAGCTTGACAATGGTCTCAATCTTGGCTCGGTCGACCTCAAGTCCGTCACGTGAAATCTTATGCCCTAAAACAATGCCCTCCTTCACCATGAAGTGGCATTTCTCCCAATTCAACACCAAGTTAGCTTCCTCACACCTAGCTAACATCTTCCTCAAATTTTCCAAACAATGATCAAAGGAACTCCCAAAAACAGAAAAGTCATCCATGAATACCTCCATGGAGTCCTCGATCATATCATGGAAAATAGCCACCATACAACGCTGAAATTTGGCCGGAGCATTGCACAGTCCAAAGGGCATTCGCCGATACGCAAATGTGCCATAGGGACATGTGAATGTCGTCTTCTCCTGATCCTCAGGAGCAATTGGGATCTGAAAATACCCAGAAAAACCATCCAAGAAACAATAGTACATCTTGCGTGACAATCTCTCCAACATCTGATCGATAAAAGGCAAGGGGAAGTGGTCTTTCCTAGTAGCATCGTTCAGTTTGCGGTAATCGATGCAAACTCTCCATCCGGTCACAGTACGAGTAGGAATCAACTCGTTTCTCTCATTGGTAATCACTGTCATCCCACCCTTCTTTGGGACAACCTGCACCGGACTCACCCAAGGGGAATCAGAAATAGGATAAATCAAACCTGCATCAAGTAACTTGATAACCTCCTTCTTCACGACATCTTGCATATTGGGATTAAGACGTCTCTGATGCTGAACTACAGGCTTGAAATCATCCTCCATCAAAATCTTATGGGTACAAAAAGATGGATTGATCCCCTTAATATCCATGATCTTCCACGCAATCGCCTTCTTATGCACCTTCAGAACCTCAAGCAACTTAGCCTTCTCTCCACTCGTCAACGCAGACGAGATGATAACGGGCAACCGAGACTCACCATCTAGGAATGCATACTCCAAATGACTGGGAAGTTCCTTAAGCTCAACAGATGGTGGATCTTCAACAGAAGGTAATGCTTTAGGTTCATCCTTGCGATCCATGACTTCAAACACTTCATCCCGAGGGGGAGGATCGTGGCTCAGCAATGCCACCATCTCCTCATCAAATCGACCCTCGGTGACTGGGTCTACATCCTCCCCTCCTAACAATTGGGTGTCAAACACCTCCACAACACACCCATCCTGTGATGGATCACTCATACATGAATCAACAACATCAATGAAGTAGAGTGAATCGTCCTGACTCTGTGGATGCCTCATTGACCTTCCGATATCAAAGGTCACCTCCTCATCATAAACTCTAAGTGTCAGTTTGCCCGAGCAAACATCAATGAGGGCTCTAGCAGTGGCTAGGAATGGACGACCAAGAATGAGAGGTACATTCTTATCTTCATCCATATCGAGGATCACAAAGTCCACAGGAAACACAAACCGATCAATCTTAACCAACAAATTCTCAACTATACCTCTCGGATATTTGACTGACCGATCGGCAAGCTGGATACTCATTCGGGTTGGCTTAAGTTCCTCAACACCAAGTTTCTCAAACACAGCATAGGGCATTAGATTGATGCTAGCCCCCAAATCAGCCAAAGCATTACTGACTGATAAACTTCCAATCAAACATGGGATAGTGAAACTCCCAGGATCATTCATCTTCTGAGGAAGTTTGTTTTGAAGGATCGCAGAACACTCCTCACTCAATGTAACATGAGATAATTCCTCCAACTTCTTCTTGTTGGTGAGGATGTCCTTCAAAAACTTGGCATACTTAGGCATTTGAGCAAGTGCCTCAACAAATGGCAGATTGATGTGCAACTGCTTGAACAATTCCAGAAATTTACCATATTGTTCCTCAAACTTCTGCTTCTTCAACCTACTGGGATATGGAACAGGAGGAGTGTAGTCCTTGACTGGTTCCTTTGCTTGTGCTGTACTTGCTGGGCCTGGCCTGGAATGCACCTCAGCAGGAATATCAGTCGCAACCTCATCAGTCGCAACCTCATCAGTTACCGGTATGTTCCTTTTAAATAATGTCTACGCTAGTATATTATTTGATACCGGTGCCGATAGGAGTTTTATCTCTAGTGACTTTAGCAAATTGCTTGATATGACTGATGTGCGTGAAACTATATATTTATTAAATGGGTTTTTCACACAGATTTTAGTTTTAAAAATGGTTTTTACTAAGAACTAAATCACACACAATAGGCAAGTGTACCTATCGCATAGCAATATAGCTTATGGTAAGAACCGGATATCAATCCGTGGACACGGTAGCTCTCGGTACTAAATCTCGGTCAATGTTTAGCAAACACATGAAAAGTTGGGTTTTGTGAATTTTAAAATAATAACTAACTAAAAGAAGTAATTTTGGAATAATCTAAAGTCTAAGAAAAATTGCCTAGATCATGAATCCACTTAGTTTAGTGATGTGATTATTATGAATTGGTAAACCAAATGTTGACTAGATTCCGGTCAAAGATATCTACTCTTATAATCTTTTGGGAAATTAAAATGAATAACACATTCTAATCACCTAGGATTATTCTATGAAGCCTATTGTCAAAGTCTATGTCAAGATTTAATCAAGAATTAGTCATCCGTCAAGAATCTTAATTCTACAACTTAAGGAAAACTAATATGACTTATACACACTAATCACCCTAAGTTGCATAAATTCAACAAAGTCACAATTTCTTCCAACTTACAATCTATGAACATAAGCATGCAAATGAGGTCATTTGGCCACAATTTCCTAACTCACATGTTAATCATATTCAACAAATCATAATGTCACCACGGTTTTTCCAAACTTTAGTGAAAGAAAGTATACTTATGCAAATTTCATAATATTCAAGAAACCAATTATCATTCCTAATCTCATGGCATAATCTTAAAAACAAGTTGTAAGATTATAAACAAATGTTTGATCATGGTTTTCCAACATAAAATGACTACACATTCATCATTCTTGAACATTAATCAACCTACACAAGTATACAACATCATTGGAATAAATTCATAACCTCATCTTGAATCTTGACATAAACCATTTTTGACCAATTCATAAAATCAACATCACATGAACATAAGTTTCCTCATAATCTAGACAAAGAAGTGTTTAGCCCATGAGGCTTACAAAAACAATAACAAAGTAGCTAGAATGATCAAGAAACATGATTAAAGTAACAAATTCAAACCACTAGTGAACAAAGGTTGCAACAAGATGGTGTTGGATGCTCCTTGGATCTTCAAGACCTTCCTAATCTCCCTTGGATTGCCTTAAGAAATCTGAACAGAAGAGAGTTTTGCTCCAGGAAGTCCAACCCTTTGAAATGAGGTGAAAAACTCAATTTATAGAAATTCTGGGACTTGGCACGGTCGTGCACCATAGGTGCACGGTCGTGCAAGGTGCTACAGTGCTTCACTTTTGGTCTGGGACGGTTGTCGAAGTTGCCATTTTCAGCAAAGTCTCGAAAATTGACTCGAGGTGTCAGGCACGGTCGTGCTAAAAGTCGCACGGTCGTGCGCAAGTCTTCATGGCCGGCACTACCTCCATCTGGCCCGGCACTGGCTAGCTTGCACGGTCGTGCAAGGTTTAAGCACGTTCGTGCATAGGCCAGCACTATCATGCATGGCCTAGCACTACCTGGTTGCACGGTCGTGCAACATTGTGCACGGTCGTGCATAGGCCAGCACTGCCATGCATGGGCTAGCACTGCCTAGTTGCACGGTCGTGCAACATTGTGCACGGTCGTGCATAAGTCAGCACTGGCAGTGCAAGATTTGGCATGACAGTGCGCATCTGGGGATTTGCTCAGAAATTGCTGAAATTCCATCCAAAGCTTGATTTTCTTCCGAGCAAGGCCGTTTATCCTACAAATTCACAAAAACAATAATTAGGACTGTTTGCGAATGAATTTGCATGTTGTTAACGTTAAAACCGGGGGAATTTGAGTCGAATAATATGTATAATTTGACGTATATCAAACATCCCCACACTTGAACTTTGCTTGTCCTCAAGCAAACAATGAACCTTAATGGTGAAACCAATTTGCATAAAAATCAACTTGTAAGCAATGATGAATCAAATAATCAAAAACTTAGATTGTTTTTCAAAGGTTTACCAAATTTGAAATTTTTAAGCAAGAAAATAAAATCAAAATTATCAACAAAAATATATACACAAGAGGATTCACTAACATGTTACACCATATATTTCTCACAATGTTCACACATACTCGGTTTATTTCGGATTCATACATGTAATGTGTATGTATAGAACACTGAATTGACAAGACAATGGATCAACAAATATGATACTTGTAATAAAAATCAACTCTAAATCAAATAGCAAAAACAAAGCACAATTTAATCAAAAGGCCTTTATTGGGTTGTGTTTGGGATGGAGGATGGTTGGGGATAGAAGGATTGAGATGAGGGAAATCCGTTGGCTAAGAATTTGCAAACAAAATGTATACTACATAGCCTTTTTGGCTTTAATGAGATTTTTTTTTTTTTTGAACATAATTACATTGACAAGCAAACATCGTGTTGCTTAATTATTTGTTTCACAAGAATTACTAAAGGGAAATAGAATTTCTTGCCAACTTTGAACTTGGATTTCAATAAAAGAGGTGGGTTGATGGAGAAAGTGGTGATGAGGGTTTGTTCTAATGCCTTGATTAAATATTACTTTGTTCACGCTTATGACTTTGGAGATGTATGTTTTAAACAAATATTAATTTGTATGAAACATCCGGCACACTCAATCCATAAAATATGCAATAACTACTAATGTTCAAGGTTTCAAATGCTCACAAAAAAATGGAAGGAATGGGTGAAAATATAGGATATAACTTGTAGTTCCTCCTTTTGTCTAATCACAATTGAAGATAACAAAAAATTTATTTCACGTGTTAAAAATTCCAAATTAAGATACCTTTTATCAAAACAAGCCTCGTTTCAATTATCAAAAACTTGTTTGCTTAACTTGTTGATTACAAAACAAATTAATTGCACCAAAACAATGAAAGGTTCTTTGCAAAAATGCTTATTACTCTTGGACAAACAAAGTTATATCAACAATAAACGTATACCCCGAAAATATACCCCTCCCCACACTTGAATAGCACAATGTCCCTATTGTGCGACAAAAACATGCAAAAAAATAAGAGTGATCTCGCATGAGCGTGAAAAGGAGTAAGACTTCCCTACGGGGGAATTTGAGTCGAATAATATGTATAATTTGACGTATATCAATGACACCAACCCCTTTAGACTATAAGTATACCGTAGAGTTAGCGGATGGCAAGCTGATCGAAACACAACACGTCATCAAAGGATGCCATCTGACACTAGCAGACCATCAGTTGGTGATTGACCTGATGCCGGTAACTCTCGGAAGCTTCGACGTGGTGATTGGAATGGATTGGCTATCTGCGAACCATGCTGAGATAGTGTGCAACGAAAAGATTGTGCGAGTTGCGTTGCCAAATGGAGAGCAGATCTCGATCCAAGGAGAAAGACACGGAATACCACTAAACATCATGTCCTGCATGAAGGCTAGCAAATATCTGCATAAAAGGATACACGGCTATTCTAGCACTTATCTCCGAACAACCTAAGAAGGAACGAAAGATTGAGGACATCGAGGATGTTCGCGATTTTCCGGAAGTTTTTCCCGAAGATCTACCGGGACTACCACCAGCGCGACAAGTGGAGTTCCAGATAGATTTAGCACAGGAGCAGCACCAATAGCCAAGGCACCATATCGATTGGCTCATACAGAAATGCAGGAATTATCTAACCAGCTGCAAGAGTTATTAGATAAAGGTTTCATCCGACCGAGTTTCTCATCTTGGGGAGCTCCGGTCTTGTTCGTGAAAAAGAAGGACGGTTCATTCCGAATGTGTATCGACTACCGAGAACTAAACAAGGTAACGATCGAGAATCGATACCCTCTACCTCGAAGAGACGACCTGTTTGACCAACTACAAGGGTCAAGCTACTGTTCGAAAAACGATTTAAGATCCGGTTACCATCAACTTAGAATACAGGAGGAAGACATACCGAAGACAGCGTTCAGGACACGGTACGGACATTACGAGTTTCTAGTCATGCCTTTTGGATTGACTAACGCACCGACAGTATTCATGGATCTCATGAATCGGGTGTGTAAACCGTATCTCGATAAGTTTGTAATCGTATTTATTGATGACATTTTGATCTATTCTAAGACTCAAGAAGAACATGCCGATCACTTGAGACGTGTCTTAGAACAACTGTACGCGAAGAAGGAACAATTATACGCGAAATTTTCCAAATGTGATTTTTGGATTCGCGAAGTTCAGTTCCTTGGACACGTGGTAAACGAGAAAGGGATACACGTAGACCCAGCCAAGATCGAGGCAATTAAGAACTGGGCGGCACCTAAGACTCCAACTGAGGTGCGTCAGTTCTTTGGGTTGGTCGGGTACTACAGGCGGTTTATCGAGGGATTCTCGAAGATCGCACAATCGTTGACTTCTCTTACCTGTAAAGACAAGAAATTAGAATGGGGAGAAAAACAAGAAACTACTTTCGACCTGTTGAAACAGAAATTGTTCAGTGCACCAATCTTATCACTACCAGAGGGGTGCGAGGATTTTGTGGTGTACTGTGACACATCAAAGCAAGGACTCGGTTTTGTGCTGATGCAACGCGAGAAAGTTATAGCATATGCGTCACGAAAATTGAAGGTGCATGAAAAGAACTACACAACTCACGATCTAGAGTTGGGAGCCGTAGTGTTCGCACTGAAGATCTGGCGACACTATTTGTACGGCACCAAGTGCACAATATTTACTGATCATAAGAGCCTACAACACATTTTCGACCAAAAGGAGCTGAACATGAGACAACGCAGATGGGTCGAGCTGATAGGTGATCATGATTGTGCAATCAAATATCATCTCGGTAAAGCTAATGTAGTAGCCGACGCACTAAGCAGGAAGGAAACAACCAAACGCGTACGTGCACTACAAATTACCATCCCCTCCGAACTACCAAATCAAATTCGGATCGCTCAACAAGAAGCTCTGAAAGCTGAAAACCTCACCCTCGAGGCCATGAGAGGGATGGACAAACAAATGAAGCAGAAAGAGGACGGAGCTTACTACCTAATGGATCGTGTTTGGATCCCACGTTGTGGAGGATTAAGAGAGGTAGTAATGGATGAAGCTCATAAGGGCCGATACTCCGTACATCCAGGTTCTGACAAAATGTACCACGATCTAAAGGCAACTTATTGGTGGCCTAACATGAAATCAGAAATCACAACTTATGTGAACAAGTGTCTGACTTGCTCAAAGGTTAAAGTCGAATACCAGAAACCTTCAGGGTTACTCCAACAACCGGAAATTCCAGTATGGAAATGGGAGCAGATTTCCATGGATTTTATCACTAAGCTGCCAAGGAAAACTAGTGGTTATTATACCATCTGGGTTATCGTAGACCGACTTACAAAATCAGCACACTTCCTGCCGATTAAGGAAACAGATAAGTTGGAAATGTTAACCCAAATCTATTTGAAGGAGATCGTATCCAGACACGGAGTCCCAATCTCTATAATATCTGACCGATACAGCCGTTTCACGGCACATTTTTGGAAGTCCTTAAACAAGGCACTGGGACGAGGTTGGATATGAGCACAGCCTATCACCCGCAAACCGATGGTCAAAGTGAAAGAACCATCCAGACCCTAGAGGACATGCTTCGGGCATGCGTGATCGACTTCGGTAACAGTTGGGAGACACATCTACCTTTGGTGGAGTTCCCATATAATAACAGCTATCACACCAGCATTGGAGCTGCACCATTTGAGGCACTTTACGGACGTAAGTGCAGGTCACCACTCTGTTGGGCGGAAGTTGGTAAAAGCCAACTGACCGGACCCGAACTCGTGCACGAAACAACTGAAAAGATCGTGCAGATACGTAACAGAATGGCAGCAGCTCGGGATCGACAGAAGAGCTATGTCGATAAGAGACGCAAACCCTTGGAATTCCAGGTGGGAGACCATGCACTTCTTAAAGTCTCGCCCTGGAAAGGGGTGATCCGGTTCGGAAAGCGGGGAAAGCTAAACCCTCGCTATATTGGTCCTTTCGAGATCACTAAACGGATAGGCCCGGGGGCCTACGAACTACAGCTACCATAGAAATTGAGTAGCGTACACAACGTGTTTCACGTTTCAAACCTCAAGAAGTGTTTGTCAGACGAAACTCTCGCAATTCCTCTAGAGGAAATTCAGATCGATGAACAACTACACTTCATAGAGGAACCTGTGGAAATTATGGACCGGGAACTCAAGAAATTGAAACATAGTAAGATACCCATTGTAAAAGTTCGATGGAACTCACGGCGAGGACCGGAATACACCTGGGAACGGGAGGATCAGATGAAAAATAAATACCCTCATCTATTCACCGAACAAACCAACACCGGCACATGAACTGAATTTCGGGACGAAATTCCCAATAACTGGGGGATGATGTGACACCTCATGATTTCCTTTTAATAATAATGTTTATTATTATTTCATACGTGGCACTAGAATAAATGCATTTAGTGTGACACGTGGCACAACAGTCTGAACATACCGATAATTCAGGAATTATCGCACAACACACGCACGTGTCTTGAATAACGAACGTTGGTGAACGGATCAAACTGTAGCACAAAACACTACACTTAGGTTCGGTGAACCTAATCTAGCTATAACAAAGCCGATGTGTCGAGAAACGATGATCGTATTCGAGAAATACGAAAAATTCGGTTCAAAACAATGAAATTGGGCCTATTGGGCTCCACCGAGACCCATCGCGGTACACGATGAACACCAACTTGGGCCTTCGAGAAATTTGAATTCTCCGAAAAGAGTCGCGGTACGCGACGACCGATCAACTTCCATCACCGCGGTACGCGGCGTGATTCGGGAACAGAAACTATTATTTCAATCACCGCGGTACGCGGGGTTGCTTTTTGGGCAGCCTCCGCGGTACGCGACGACCCCAACACGCAAAAATCTTTATTTAACCAAGACCAAATCATTTCTGCGACCCTTTCACCCAAACCCTCGACTGAACCAGTTCCCATACCGCCATTGACGACCTGCAACCCACTCAAAGCCATTTTGAAGCCATATTGGAGCCATTCTTGAAGACCTTGAAGGCTTGAAGGTTCAAGAGGATCCCAAGATCACCACACCTCGTTCTTGCTCGCGATTAACATCATTCCAGCAGAGTTAGGGCTTCTACATACCTGCTCAAGTCCTTCCTAGACGTTCTAAAGCCTTGTAAGGTAGCTCTTGTATTCAATTTAGTCTAAAATCACTAGAAATCGCACATGCAAGCCTTGTAGGCTACATGCATCACCATCACCATCATTGCCACAAATTTTCAAGGTTGTAGATCTGTTATTGAATGTGTATATCACTGATTTAGTGATTTGATGATGATATATGATGATTTTATTTGAAAACCTTGATGATTTATTGATTTTGTTAGTAGATGGTTACTTTCATCAACAAGCATGTATGATCTAGCATGATTTACATGATATTTGGTATTAAAATGTTGTTAAATATAATATTGATGATGTTCTACATGATTTAGAATGTTGGATTATGTCAAAAGTGGTCATTTGGGGTTATTACTAATTTTGGAAACTTTATTCTTGCAAGTATGTGAATAATAGTGTTAATAGCCACATGCATGTGTTTGAATCCATGAGTTATGCTTAAAATGATGATTAGGAAGTTAACATGATGATTATTAGAACATTTGGATGGTTAGAATTGTTAAAAGCATGATTTTGTGAATATTGCTATAAATAGTAACTTTTTATCACAAGTTTGCAAATGAGCGATATGTATGATAATGTCTCGAGTCTAAGATGCTTATTTAGTGATTTAATGATGATATTGAAAGGTTTATGTGGTTGGGAGACTTGAAATTGATTATTTTTATAAGTTGCTAAATATAGTAACTTTATTTTGCTAAATCGATGATTTGTCACATGTTAAACGTAACGATCATGATTAAAAGGCTATTTAGGACTAAGATAATGATGTTAGGTGATATTGGTTGTTAAACTTGGTGAAATATGCTTGCTTATGTACACTTTCTAAATATGGAAACTTTTACGCCCAAACTATGTTAAACCGGCTATGTGTAACTATGTGCTATGGGATAACATGCTCATTTAGGATAAATATGCATGTTAGAATAATCGGAATATGATTTTATGCATGACTTGCCAATTATGGAAACTTTCCTAAAATAGAAACTTACCACAAATAGTAAGTTTCCTCATAGGAATGATTTTGGTATCCGTACACTTCAGACGACACTAAACCGCACGATACACGAACACTTGATCCAAACCGTCACCAACGGGTCGTTAGGTCAAACACGGTCAACACAGTCAAACGCGGTCAACTCGACCCACCAACAACTTGGAGTTGTTGAACGCTAAACACGGTCCGGTGAGACCCGCATTTATGAACACAAACTCATAGTACCTATGTGATATAGGTGACTACTAGCCGGCGAGCTACACTATCTCTTTGAGCTAACGCATTACTTAAACTCAGGTGAGTTTACAGCCCCGCTTTTACTCGTAACTGTTTGTTAAACTTTTGTGGTGAGAATACAATGCAACTGTTTTATTTGATGTAAGACTGGTATGTTGTAAAACAACTTTTCGTGTGCAACTACTATCGCCACAAGTCCTCATAAATCTTACCGTTAATTGTGAAACAAACGAGTCGTTATTACTTAGTACTATTGGGCTTGACTAGCCCCACTCGGCAACAATGTTGACTGGATGTCATAACGAGTGTAATATCGATGTTGATCTGGGTTCCGCGATAACCCAAGGAGGCAAAAGGAAACAGTAGAGTTCGGTAAAGATAAGCTGACACACCTCGGATCGTAGATCCAACAAAACAATTTAACATACCCAGTATATATATGTTTTACTGCTTTCAAATACTTAAACCTGTGAACTCACCAGCTTTATAGTTGACACTTTTTCGCATGTATTCTCAGGTAACTAGTGGGTTGCAAGCTAGGATGCGCACAAGGATGCACTAAGGAGTCTGACATGCATATAGACTCTTGTCCTAGGATTTTGTTTGCATTAATTGATTTTGAAACAATTTAAACAATGTAGTGTCTGATATACTTTATTATCCGCTGCAAAAAGTTACACTTCCGCTGTTTAACGTTTACATTTCCGCTGTTTATCTATTAAACATGTGTTGTTTCTTTTTCAAAACTGCATGTTAGTGTAACTCATAAAGAGTCGTTCTATATGACCATGAGCTGTGATCCTGGCCACATCACACCCACGTGGACTAACACCACGAGTGGAAATTTGAGAGTGTGACAGACTGGTATCAGAGCCTTGGTTATAGGGAACTAGGTTTGCATGTAGTAAACTTAGACTATAGCCATAGCTCTATGCTTAGACACTACACTAGTTTCACACAACACATTATGTGTATAGTTTGGTAATATGCTTTGTGACTTGATCTTACTCTTACGAACATGCCCCTGGCATCATTAGTAGACATTAACACTCGACTACACATGTGACCTGTGCAAGGGGACTAGTGAGAAAGCGAACTCAAGACCGAAGAGAACTCTCCTATGCTTTGAAAAAGACTTCTCTAGCACGATCTAACTCAAATCGAACACTTTTCCCAATCTCTTTCTTGAGTGTAAACCTAGTTAAAAGACGCATGATTGCGGACTGTAACCTTAGTAGCAACCCTCAGAAAGCAACTTTGGACCCTAGAGTGTTTAGTAGCTTAAAATTGAATGAACAAGAAGGACTGTGTAAGATAAATTGACGATTATGGTGGCCAACTTAGTCGTGAATTTATAGGTACATACGAATTCTGGCAAATTCAAATGATAAGTTACCTCCACCAGGGAAACGGTGTAGTACACCATTGCAAGTGGAGGTCCGAGCCCCACTATTTCTACCAAGTAGTTTATTCCGTTATTGTATTTAGTATTGTTAGAACCTATATGAGCAAGTTGTGCTCATGTACATCACCTTGGTAATAGTAATATTCTAAAAGCTTGTGATTGTACTCTTGAAGAAAAGTGGTATACTACCTCGATATCGCACACAACAAACTCTAAAGCAATACATTATCTATTGTATGTAGACACTGACAAATGGCTGGTCGAGGAATGTATGTGCGTACCAACAACCGATCAATCAGTACTGCAACTATCGAGGTCATGATAGAACAACGGGTTAACAAGGCCATTGCGGATTACGAGATTGCACGATTAAACAATGAGACAAGCAACGAGACTTGCAACAACAACTCAAGAGAATGCTCATTCAAAACTTTCCTTAGCCACCATCCTCCAACATTCAAGGGATCCGAAGGAGCAGAGGGACTACTCCGATGGATTAAGAAGGCTGAGTCGGTCTTCTGCATGTGCAAGTGTTCCAAAGAGGACAAAGTGAAATTTGCTGCCGGAACCCTGGAGGGACAAGCTCTCACTTGGTGGAAATCACACGTCCAAACACTTAGCTTTGGGACTGCCAACTCAATTCCATGGGAAAATTTCATCGAGATGCTGAAGGAAGAATACTGTCCCCAGAACAAAATCAAGAAATCGGAGGAGTTCTGGAATCACAAAGTGGAAGGATCTAACATCGGACAGTACACCGCTCGATTCCATGAATGGTGTAAACAGTGCCCAGAAATGGTGACCCCAGAATACAAAAAGATCGAGCCGTACATTAGTGGATTACCCGAACAAATCCGAAGCATGGTTACCACAGCAGACCCCACTCTCATTCAACCCATTATTTGCTTGGCTGAACGTTTGATCCCAAGCGGTAGCCAGGGAGCTACCAAGAGAGGTGAACAACTGAAGTTCCAGATAGAAGCACAGGAGCAGCACCAATAACAAGGCACCATACCGATTGGCTCATACAGAAATGCAGGAATTATCTAACCAGCTGCAAGAGATTAGATAAATTCATCCGACCGAGTTTCTCACCTGGGGAGCTCCGGAATGTTCGTGAAAAAGAAGGACGGTTCATTCCGAATGTGTAGATACCGAGAACATAAACATGGTAAGGAGTGAGAATCGATACAGTTACCTCGAAGAGACAACCAGAACAACTACAAGGGTCAAGCTACTGTTCGAAAAACCGATTTAAGATCCGGTTACCATCAACTTAGAATACAGGAGGAAGACATACCGAAGACAGCGTTCAGGACACGGTACGGACATTACGAGTTTCTAGTCATGCCTTTTGGATTGACTAACGCACCGACAGTATTCATGGATCTCATGAATCGGGTGTGTAAACCGTATCTCGATAAGTTTGTAATCGTATTTATTGATGACATTTTGATCTATTCTAAGACTCAAGAAGAACATGCCGATCACTTGAGACGTGTCTTAGAACAACTGTACGCGAAGAAGGAACAATTATACGCGAAATTTTCCAAATGTGATTTTTGGATTCGCGAAGTTCAGTTCCTTGGACACGTGGTAAACGAGAAAGGGATACACGTAGACCCAGCCAAGATCGAGGCAATTAAGAACTGGGCGGCACCTAAGACTCCAACTGAGGTGCGTCAGTTCTTTGGGTTGGTCGGGTACTACAGGCGGTTTATCGAGGGATTCTCGAAGATCGCACAATCGTTGACTTCTCTTACCTGTAAAGACAAGAAATTAGAATGGGGAGAAAAACAAGAAACTACTTTCGACCTGTTGAAACAGAAATTGTTCAGTGCACCAATCTTATCACTACCAGAGGGGTGCGAGGATTTTGTGGTGTACTGTGACACATCAAAGCAAGGACTCGGTTTTGTGCTGATGCAACGCGAGAAAGTTATAGCATATGCGTCACGAAATTGAAGGTGCACGAAAAGAACTACACAACTCACGATCTAGAGTTGGGAGCCGTAGTGTTCGCACTGAAGATCTGGCGACACTATTTGTACGGCACCAAGTGCACAATATTTACTGATCATAAGAGCCTACAACACATTTTCGACCAAAAGGAGCTGAACATGAGACAACGCAGATGGGTCGAGCTGATAGGTGATCATGATTGTGCAATCAAATATCATCTCGGTAAAGCTAATGTAGTAGCCGACGCACTAAGCAGGAAGGAAACAACCAAACGCGTACGTGCACTACAAATTACCATCCCCTCCGAACTACCAAATCAAATTCGGATCGCTCAACAAGAAGCTCTGAAAGCTGAAAACCTCACCCTCGAGGCCATGAGAGGGATGGACAAACAAATGAAGCAGAAAGAGGACGGAGCTTACTACCTAATGGATCGTGTTTGGATCCCACGTTGTGGAGGATTAAGAGAGGTAGTAATGGATGAAGCTCATAAGGGCCGATACTCCGTACATCCAGGTTCTGACAAAATGTACCACGATCTAAAGGCAACTTATTGGTGGCCTAACATGAAATCAGAAATCACAACTTATGTGAACAAGTGTCTGACTTGCTCAAAGGTTAAAGTCGAATACCAGAAACCTTCAGGGTTACTCCAACAACCGGAAATTCCAGTATGGAAATGGGAGCAGATTTCCATGGATTTTATCACTAAGCTGCCAAGGAAAACTAGTGGTTATTATACCATCTGGGTTATCGTAGACCGACTTACAAAATCAGCACACTTCCTGCCGATTAAGGAAACAGATAAGTTGGAAATGTTAACCCAAATCTATTTGAAGGAGATCGTATCCAGACACGGAGTCCCAATCTCTATAATATCTGACCGATACAGCCGTTTCACGGCACATTTTTGGAAGTCCTTAAACAAGGCACTGGGACGAGGTTGGATATGAGCACAGCCTATCACCCGCAAACCGATGGTCAAAGTGAAAGAACCATCCAGACCCTAGAGGACATGCTTCGGGCATGCGTGATCGACTTCGGTAACAGTTGGGAGACACATCTACCTTTGGTGGAGTTCCCATATAATAACAGCTATCACACCAGCATTGGAGCTGCACCATTTGAGGCACTTTACGGACGTAAGTGCAGGTCACCACTCTGTTGGGCGGAAGTTGGTAAAAGCCAACTGACCGGACCCGAACTCGTGCACGAAACAACTGAAAAGATCGTGCAGATACGTAACAGAATGGCAGCAGCTCGGGATCGACAGAAGAGCTATGTCGATAAGAGACGCAAACCCTTGGAATTCCAGGTGGGAGACCATGTACTTCTTAAAGTCTCGCCCTGGAAAGGGGTGATCCGGTTCGGAAAGCGGGGAAAGCTAAACCCTCGCTATATTGGTCCTTTCGAGATC
Organism: Mikania micrantha; assembly: GCA_009363875.1. Lineage (NCBI taxonomy): Eukaryota > Viridiplantae > Streptophyta > Magnoliopsida > Asterales > Asteraceae > Mikania > Mikania micrantha. The sequence goes on from CM018698.1 coordinate 78,143,334, forward strand.
ACTAAACGGATAGGCCCGGGGCCTACGAACTACAGCTACCATAGAAATTGAGTAGCGTACACAACGTGTTTCACGTTTCAAACCTCAAGAAGTGTTTGTCAGACGAAACTCTCGCAATTCCTCTAGAGGAAATTCAGATCGATGAACAACTACACTTCATAGAGGAACCTGTGGAAATTATGGACCGGGAACTCAAGAAATTGAAACATAGTAAGATACCCATTGTAAAAGTTCGATGGAACTCACGGCGAGGACCGGAATACACCTGGGAACGGGAGGATCAGATGAAAAATAAATACCCTCATCTATTCACCGAACAAACCAACACCGGCACATGAACTGAATTTCGGGACGAAATTCCCAATAACTGGGGGATGATGTGACACCTCATGATTTCCTTTTAATAATAATGTTTATTATTATTTCATACGTGGCACTAGAATAAATGCATTTAGTGTGACACGTGGCACAACAGTCTGAACATACCGATAATTCAGGAATTATCGCACAACACACGCACGTGTCTTGAATAACGAACGTTGGTGAACGGATCAAACTGTAGCACAAAACACTACACTTAGGTTCGGTGAACCTAATCTAGCTATAACAAAGCCGATGTGTCGAGAAACGATGATCGTATTCGAGAAATACGAAAAATTCGGTTCAAAACAATGAAATTGGGCCTATTGGGCTCCACCGAGACCCATCGCGGTACGCGATGAACACCAACTTGGGCCTTCGAGAAATTTGAATTCTCCGAAAAGAGTCGCGGTACGCGACGACCGATCAACTTCCATCACCGCGGTACGCGGCGTGATTCGGGAACAGAAACTATTATTTCAATCACCGCGGTACGCGGGGTTGCTTTTTGGGCAGCCTCCGCGGTACGCGACGACCCCAACACGCAAAAATCTTTATTTAACCAAGACCAAATCATTTCTGCGACCCTTTCACCCAAACCCTCGACTGAACCAGTTCCCATACCGCCATTGACGACCTGCAACCCACTCAAAGCCATTTTGAAGCCATATTGGAGCCATTCTTGAAGACCTTGAAGGCTTGAAGGTTCAAGAGGATCCCAAGATCACCACACCTCGTTCTTGCTCGCGATTAACATCATTCCAGCAGAGTTAGGGCTTCTACATACCTGCTCAAGTCCTTCCTAGACGTTCTAAAGCCTTGTAAGGTAGCTCTTGTATTCAATCTAGTCTAAAATCACTAGAAATCGCACATGCAAGCCTTGTAGGCTACATGCATCACCATCACCATCATTGCCACAAATTTTCAAGGTTGTAGATCTGTTATTGAATGTGTATATCACTGATTTAGTGATTTGATGATGATATATGATGATTTTATTTGAAAACCTTGGTGATTTATTGATTTTGTTAGTAGATGGTTACTTTCATCAACAGCATGTATGATCTAGCATGATTTACATGATATTTGGTATTAAAATGTTGTTAAATATAATATTGATGATGTTCTACATGATTTAGAATGTTGGATTATGTCAAAAGTGGTCATTTGGGGTTATTACTAATTTTGGAAACTTTATTCTTGCAAGTATGTGAATAATAGTGTTAATAGCCACATGCATGTGTTTGAATCCATGAGTTATGCTTAAAATGATGATTAGGAAGTTAACATGATGATTATTAGAACATTTGGATGGTTAGAATTGTTAAAAGCATGATTTTGTGAATATTGCTATAAATAGTAACTTTTTATCACAAGTTTGCAAATGAGCGATATGTATGATAATGTCTCGAGTCTAAGATGCTTATTTAGTGATTTAATGATGATATTGAAAGGTTTATGTGGTTGGGAGACTTGAAATTGATTATTTTTATAAGTTGCTAAATATAGTAACTTTATTTTGCTAAATCGATGATTTGTCACATGTTAAACGTAACGATCATGATTAAAAGGCTATTTAGGACTAAGATAATGATGTTAGGTGATATTGGTTGTTAAACTTGGTGAAATATGCTTGCTTATGTACACTTTCTAAATATGGAAACTTTTACGCCCAAACTATGTTAAACCGGCTATGTGTAACTATGTGCTATGGGATAACATGCTCATTTAGGATAAATATGCATGTTAGAATAATCGGAATATGATTTTATGCATGACTTGCCAATTATGGAAACTTTCCTAAAATAGAAACTTACCACAAATAGTAAGTTTCCTCATAGGAATGATTTTGGTATCCGTACACTTCACACGACACTAAACCGCACGATACACGAACACTTGATCCAAACCGTCACCAACGGGTCGTTAGGTCAAACACGGTCAACACAGTCAAACGCGGTCAACTCGACCCACCAACAACTTGGAGTTGTTGAACGCTAAACACGGTCCGGTGAGACCCGCATTTATGAACACAAACTCATAGTACCTATGTGATATAGGTGACTACTAGCCGGCGAGCTACACTATCTCTTTGAGCTAACGCATTACTTAAACTCAGGTGAGTTTACAGCCCCGCTTTTACTCGTAACTGTTGTTAAACTTTTGTGGTGAGAATACAATGCAACTGTTTTATTTGATGTAAGACTGGTATGTTGTAAAACAACTTTTCGTGTGCAACTACTATCGCCACAAGTCCTCATAAATCTTACCGTTAATTGTGAAACAAACGAGTCGTTATTACTTAGTACTATTGGGCTTGACTAGCCCCACTCGGCAACAATGTTGACTGGATGTCATAACGAGTGTAATATCGATGTTGATCTGGGTTCCGCGATAACCCAAGGAGGCAAAAGGAAACAGTAGAGTTCGGTAAAGATAAGCTGACACACCTCGGATCGTAGATCCAACAAAACAATTTAACATACCCAGTATATATATGTTTTACTGCTTTCAAATACTTAAACCTGTGAACTCACCAGCTTTATAGTTGACACTTTTTCGCATGTATTCTCAGGTAACTAGTGGGTTGCAAGCTAGGATGCGCACAAGGATGCACTAAGGAGTCTGACATGCATATAGACTCTTGTCCTAGGATTTTGTTTGCATTAATTGATTTTGAAACAATTTAAACAATGTAGTGTCTGATATACTTTATTATCCGCTGCAAAAAGTTACACTTCCGCTGTTTAACGTTTACATTTCCGCTGTTTATCTATTAAACCTGTGTTGTTTCTTTTTCAAAACTGCATGTTAGTGTAACTCATAAAGAGTCGTTCTATATGACCATGAGCTGTGATCCTGGCCACATCACACCCACGTGGACTAACACCACGAGTGGAAATTTGAGAGTGTGACAGACTGGTATCAGAGCCTTGGTTATAGGGAACTAGGTTTGCATGTAGTAAACTTAGACTATAGCCATAGCTCTATGCTTAGACACTACACTAGTTTCACACAACACATTATGTGTATAGTTTGGTAATATGCTTTGTGACTTGATCTTACTCTTACGAACATGCCCCTGGCATCATTAGTAGACATTAACACTCGACTACACATGTGACCTGTGCAAGGGGACTAGTGAGAAAGCGAACTCAAGACCGAAGAGAACTCTCCTATGCTTTGAAAAAGACTTCTCTAGCACGATCTAACTCAAATCGAACACTTTTCCCAATCTCTTTCTTGAGTGTAAACCTAGTTAAAAGACGCATGATTGCGGACTGTAACCTTAGTAGCAACCCTCAGAAAGCAACTTTGGACCCTAGAGTGTTTAGTAGCTTAAAATTGAATGAACAAGAAGGACTGTGTAAGATAAATTGACGATTATGGTGGCCAACTTAGTCGTGAATTTATAGGTACATACGAATTCTGGCAAATTCAAATGATAAGTTACCTCCACCAGGGAAACGGTGTAGTACACCATTGCAAGTGGAGGTCCGAGCCCCACTATTTCTACCAAGTAGTTTATTCCGTTATTGTATTTAGTATTGTTAGAACCTATATGAGCAAGTTGTGCTCATGTACATCACCTTGGTAATAGTAATATTCTAAAAGCTTGTGATTGTACTCTTGAAGAAAAGTGGTATACTACCTCGATATCGCACACAACAAACTCTAAAGCAATACATTATCTATTGTATGTAGACACTGACAAATGGCTGGTCGAGGAATGTATGTGCGTACCAACAACCGATCAATCAGTACTGCAACTATCGAGGTCATGATAGAACAACGGGTTAACAAGGCCATTGCGGATTACGAGATTGCACGATTAAACAATGAGACAAGCAACGAGACTTGCAACAACAACTCAAGAGAATGCTCATTCAAAACTTTCCTTAGCCACCATCCTCCAACATTCAAGGGATCCGAAGGAGCAGAGGGACTACTCCGATGGATTAAGAAGGCTGAGTCGGTCTTCTGCATGTGCAAGTGTTCCAAAGAGGACAAAGTGAAATTTGCTGCCGGAACCCTGGAGGGACAAGCTCTCACTTGGTGGAAATCACACGTCCAAACACTTAGCTTTGGGACTGCCAACTCAATTCCATGGGAAAATTTCATCGAGATGCTGAAGGAAGAATACTGTCCCCAGAACAAAATCAAGAAATCGGAGGAGTTCTGGAATCACAAAGTGGAAGGATCTAACATCGGACAGTACACCGCTCGATTCCATGAATGGTGTAAACAGTGCCCAGAAATGGTGACCCCAGAATACAAAAAGATCGAGCCGTACATTAGTGGATTACCCGAACAAATCCGAAGCATGGTTACCACAGCAGACCCCACTCTCATTCAACCCATTATTTGCTTGGCTGAACGTTTGATCGACCAAGCGGTAGCACAGGGTAAGCTACCCAAGAGAGGTGAACAACTGAAGTCCCAAGATCGCAAGCGCAAGTGGAAAACTAGTCACAACCAAACTCACTCTTCACGACAATGGCAATACTGTAACCAATCAGCAGCGATTAGAGAATCCACTGCTACCCAATCCAACACTGAGGACAAGAATGTCTACAAAGGGAAATACCCTAAGTGTAACAGATGCCCATATCATCACTACGGCCAGTGTGAACGCTACCGATGTCGGAGATGCGGAAGACATGGTTACATGGCCAAGGAGTGTAGAAGCAAATCAGTTAGCAATAATAACAACCAGAACATCATAAAAGGGTGTTATGAGTGTGACAAAACCGAACACAGGCATGGAGACTGTCCACAACTGAAGAAAACAGAAGAAAACACGACAACGGACCGTGCATTTGCAATTGACTCCGGAAAAGCTAATAATGACCCGAACATTATTACCGGTATGTTCCTTTTAAATAATGTCTACGCTAGTATATTATTTGATACCGGTGCCGATAGGAGTTTTATCTCTAGTGACTTTAGCAAATTGCTTGATATGACACCAACCCCTTTAGACTATAAGTATACCGTAGAGTTAGCGGATGGCAAGCTGATCGAAACACAACACGTCATCAAAGGATCCATCTGACACTAGCAGACCATCAGTTGGTGATTGACCTGATGCCGGTAACTCTCGGAAGCTTCGACGTGGTGATTGGAATGGATTGGCTATCTGCGAACCATGCCGAGATAGTGTGCAACGAAAAGATTGTGCGAGTTGCGTTGCCAAATGGAGAGCAGATCTCGATCCAGGGAGAAAGACGTGGAATACCACTAAACATCATGTCCTGCATGAAGGCTAGCAAATATCTGCATAAAAGGATACATGGCTATTCTAGCACTTATCTCCGAAAAAACTAAGAAGGAACGAAAGATTGAGGACATCGAGGCTGTTCGCGATTTTCCGGAAGTTTTTCCCGAAGATCTACCGTGACTACCACCAGCGCGACAAGTGGAGTTCCAGATAGATTTAGCACCAGGAGCAGCACCAATAGCCAAGGCACCATATCGATTGGCTCATACAGAAATGCAGGAATTATCTAACCAGCTGCAAGAGTTATTAGATAAAGGTTTCATCCGACCGAGTTTCTCACCTTGGGGAGCTCCGGTCTTGTTCGTGAAAAAGAAGGACGGTTCATTCCGAATGTGTATCGACTACCGAGAACTAAACAAGGTAACGATCGAGAATCGATACCCTCTACCTCGAATAGACGACCTGTTTGACGAACTACAAGGGTCAAGCTACTGTTCGAAAATCGATTTAAGATCCGGTTACCATCAACTTAGAATACAGGAGGAAGACATACCGAAGACAGCGTTCAGGACACGGTACGGACATTACGAGTTTCTAGTCATGCCTTTTGGATTGACTAACGCACCGGCAGTATTCATGGATCTCATGAATCGGGTGTGTAAACCGTATCTCGATAAGTTTGTAATCGTATTTATTGATGACATTTTGATCTATTCTAAGACTCAAGAAGAACATGCCGATCACTTGAGACGTGTCTTAGAACAACTGTACGCGAAGAAGGAACAACTATACGCGAAATTTTCCAAATGTGATTTTTGGATTCGCGAAGTTCAGTTCCTTGGACACGTGGTAAACGAGAAAGGGATACACGTAGCCAAGATCAAGGCAATTAAGAACTAGGCGGCACCTAAGACTCCAACTGAGGTGCGGCAGTTCTTTGGGTTGGTCGGGTACTACAGGCGGTTTATCGAGGGATTCTCGAAGATCGCACAATCGTTGACTTTTCTTACCCGTAAAGACAAGAAATTCGAATGGGGAGAAAAACAAGAAACTGCTTTCGACCTGTTGAAACAGAAATTGTGCAGTGCACCAATCTTATCACTACCAGACAGGTGCGAGGATTTTGTGGTGTACTGTGACGCATCAAAGCAAGGACTCGGTTGTGTGCTGATGCAACGCGAGAAAGTTATAGCATATGCGTCACGACAATTGAAGGTGCACGGAAAGAACTACACAACTCACGATCTAGAGTTGGGAGCCGTAGTGTTCGCACTGAAGATCTGGCGACACTATTTGTACGGCACCAAGTGCACAATATTTACTGATCATAAGAGCCTACAACACATTTTCGACCAAAAGGAGCTGAACATGAGACAACGCAGATGGGTCGAGCTGATAGGTGATCATGATTGTGCAATCAAATATCATCCCGGTAAAGCTAATGTAGTAGCCGACGCACTAAGCAGGAAGGAAACAACCAAACGCGTACGTGCACTACAAATTACCATCCCCTCCGAACTATCAAATCAAATTCGGATCGCTCAACAAGAAGCTCTGAAAGCTGAAAACCTCACCCTCGAGGCCATGAGAGGGATGGACAAACAAATTAAGCAGAAAGAGGACGGAGCTTACTACCTAATGGATCGTGTTTGGATCCCACGTTGTGGAGGATTAAGAGAGGTAGTAATGGATGAAGCTCATAAGGGCTGATACTCCGTACATCCAGGTTCTGACAAAATGTACCACGATCTAAAGGCAACTTATTGGTGGCCTAACATGAAATCAGAAATCACAACTTATGTGAACAAGTGTCTGACTTGCTCAAAGGTTAAAGTCGAATACCAGAAACCTTCAGGGTTACTCCAACAACCGGAAATTCCAGTATGGAAATGGGAGCAGATTTCCATGGATTTTATCACTAAGCTGCCAAGGACAACTAGTGGTTATTATACCATCTGGGTTATCGTAGACCGACTTACAAAATCAGCACACTTCCTGCCGATTAAGGAAACAGATAAGTTGGAAATGTTAACCCAAATCTATTTGAAGGAGATCGTATCCAGACACGGAGTCCCAATCTCTATAATATCTGACCGATACAGCCGTTTCACGGCACATTTTTGGAAGTCCTTAAACAAGGCACTTGGACGAGGTTGGATATGAGCACAGCCTATCACCCGCAAACCGATGGTCAAAGTGAAAGAACCATCCAGACCCTAGAGGACATGCTTCGGGCATGCGTGATCGACTTCGGTAACAGTTGGGAGACACATCTACCTTTGGTGGAGTTCCCATATAATAACAGCTATCACACCAGCATTGGAGCTGCACCATTTGATGCACTTTACGGACGTAAGTGCAGGTCACCACTCTGTTGGGCGGAAGTTGGTAAAAGCCAACTGACCGGACCCGAACTCGTGCACGAAACAACTGAAAAGATCGTGTAGATACGTAACAGAATGGCAGCAGCTCGGGATCGACAGAAGAGCGATGCCGATAAGAGACGCAAACCCTTGGAATTCCAGGTGGGAGACCATGTACTTCTTAAAGTCTCGCCCTGAAAAGGGGTGATCCGGTTCGGAAAGCGGGGAAAGCTAAACCCTCGCTATATTGGGCCTTTCGAGATCACTAAACGGATAGGCCCGGTGGCCTACGAACTACAGCTACCATAGAAATTGAGTAGCGTACACAACGTGTTTCACGTTTCAAACCTCAAGAAGTGTTTGTCAGACGAACTCTCGCAATTCATCTAGAGGAAATTCAGATCGATGAACAACTACACTTCATAGAGGAACCGGTGGAAATTATGGACCGGGAACTCAAGAAATTGAAACATAGTAAGATACCCATTGTAAAAGTTCGATGGAACTCACGGCGAGGACCGGAATACACCTGGGAACGGGAGGATCAGATGAAAAATAAATACCCTCATCTATTCAACGAACAAACCAACACCGGCACATGAACTGAATTTCGGGACGAAATTCCCAATAACTGGGGGATGATGTGACACCTCATGATTTCCACGTCAGCAACTCTATTATTTTTAATAATAATGTTTATTATTATTTCATACGTGGCACTAGAATAAATGCATTTAGTGTGACACGTGTCACAACAGTCTGAACATACCGATAATTCAGGAATTATCGCACAACACACGCACGTGTCTTGAATAACGAACGTTGGTGAACGGATCAAACTGTAGCACAAAACACTGCACTTAGGTTCGGTGAACCTAATCTAGCTAGAACAAAGCCAATGTGTCGAGAAACGATGATCGTATTCGAGAAATACGAAAAATTCGGTTCAAAACAATGAAATTGGGCCTATTGGGCTCCACCGAGACCCATCGCGGTACGCGATGAACACCAACTTGGGCCTTCGCGGTACGCGAAGCTTGAGCGGGGAAATTTGAATTCTCCGAAAAGAGTCACAGTACGCGACGACCGATCAACTTCCATCTCCGCGGTACGCGGCGTGATTCGGGAATGGAAACTATTATTTTAATCACCGCGGTACGCGGGGTTGCTTTTTGGGCAGCCTCCGCGGTACGCGACGACCCCAACACGCAAAAATCTTTATTTAACCAAGGCCAAATCATTTCTGCGACCCTTTCACCCAAACCCTCGACTGAACCTGTTCCCATACCGCCATTGACGACCTGCAACCCACTCAAAGCCATATTGGAGCCATTCTTGAAGACCTTGAAGGCTTGAAGGTTCAAGAGGATCCCAAGATCACCACACCTCGTTCTTGCTCGCGATTAACATCATTCTAGCAGAGTTAGGACTTCTACACACCTGCTCAAGTCCTTCCTAGACGTTCTAAAGCCTTGTAAGGTAGCTCTTGTATTCAATCTAGTCTAAAATCACTAGAAATCGCACATGCAAGCCTTGTAGGCTACATGCATCACCATCACCACCATTGCCACAAATTTTCAAGGTTGTAGATCTGTTATTGAATGTGTATATCACTGATTTAGTGATTTGATGATGATATATGATGATTTTATTTGAAAACCTTGGTGATTTATTGATTTTGTTAGTAGATGGTTACTTTCATCAACATGCATGTATGATCTAGCATGATTCACATGATATTTGGTATTGAAATGTTGTTAAATATAATATTGATGATGTTCTACATGATTTAGAATGTTGGATTATGTCAAAAGTGGTCATTTGGGGTTATTACTAATTTTGGAAACTTTATTCTTGCAAGTATGTGAATAATAGTGTTAATAGCCACATGCATGTGTTTGAATCCATGAGTTATGCTTAAAATGATGATTAGGAAGTTAACATGATGATTATTAGAACATTTGGATGGTTAGAATTGTTAAAAGCATGATTTTGTGAATATTGCTATAAATAGTAACTTTTTATCACAAGTTTGCAAATGAGCGATATGTATGATAATGTCTCGAGTCTAAGATGATTATTTAGTGATTTAATGATGATATTGAAAGGTTTATGTGGTTGGGAGACTTGAAATTGATTATTTTTATAAGTTGCTAAATATAGTAACTTTATTTTGCTAAATCGATGATTTGTCACATGTTAAACGTAACGATCATGATTAAAAGGCTATTTAGGACTAAGATAATGATGTTAGGTGATATTGGTTGTTAAACTTGGTGAAATATGCTTGCTTATGTACACTTTCTAAATATGGAAACTTTTACGCCCAAACTATGTTAAACCGGCTATGTGTAACTATGTGCTATGGGATAAATATGCATGTTAGAATAATCGAAATATGATTTTATGCATGACTTGCCAATTATGGAAACTTTCCTAAAATAGAAACTTACCACAAATAGTAAGTTTCCTCATAGGAATGATTTTGGTATCCGTACACTTCACACGACACTAAACCGCACGATACACGAACACAGTCAACACGACACTAAACCGCATGGTCAACACAGTCAAACACGGTCAACTCGACCCACCAACAACTTGGAGTTGTTGAACGCTAAACACGGTCCGATGAGACCCGCATTTGTGAACACAAACTCATAGTACCTATGTGATATAGGTGACTACTAGCCGGCGAGCTACACTATCTCTTTGAGCTAACGCATTACTTAAAATCAGGTGAGTTTACAGCCCCGCTTTTACTCGTAACTGTTTGTTAAACTTTTGGGGTGAGAATACAATGCAACTGTTTTATTTGATGAATGACTGATATGTTGTAAAACAACTTTTCGTGTGCAACTACTATCGCCACAAGTACTCATAAATCTTACCGTTAATTGTGAAACAAACGAGTCGTTATTACTTAGTACTATTGGGCTTGACTAGCCCCACTCGGCAACAATGTTGACTGGATGTCATAACGAGTGTAATATCGATGTTGATTTGGGTTCCGTGATAACCCAAGGAGGCAAAAGGAAACAGTCGAGTTCGGTAAAGATAAGCTGACACACCTCGGATCGTAGATCCAACAAAACAATTTAACATACCCAGTATATATCTGTTTTACTGCTTTCAAATACTTAAACCTGTGAACTCACCAACTTTATAGTTGACACTTTTTCGCATGTATTCTCAGGTAACTAGTGGGTTGCAAGCTAGGATGCGCACAAGGATGCACTAAGGAGTCTGACATGCATATAGACTCTTGTCCTAGGCTTTTGTTTGCATTAATTGATTTTGAAACAATTTAAACAATGTAGTGTCTGATATACTTTATTTTCCGCTGCAACAACTTACACTTCCGCTGTTTAACGTTTACATTTCCGTTGTTTATCTATTAAACCTGTGTTGTTTCTTTTTCAAAACTGCATGTTAGTGTAACTCATATAGAGTCGTTCTATATGACCATGAGCTGTGATCCTGGCCACATCACACCCACGTGGACTAACACCACGAGTGGAAATTTGAGGGTGTGACAATAGATATATCAAATGAGTTCACTCTGGGAGTAACCGGAGAGGCCTTTTCATTTTCTCAGTGCATTAACAAAGTGACCGTTGCCGAGATTGCTAGGTTAACCGATGAGATACTACCCTTGGAACAATTCATCAGGGAACACGTCAAGCCTTGATTACGGTTTCGTTTTTGTTTACGTGTTGAAAGTTGAGAAGTTTGGAGAGAAATTGCAATTTAGTTTTTTTATTGAGTTTCTTCTTTTTCATGGAAAGAGTTATTTAGGAAAATATTTTAAAACTTTATTTGGGCTTTTTCAGTTTTCAGAAAACACGCAAGCACGGTTCCTACAATGATATTTTTTTTTTCTTTTTTATATAATTTTTTTTTAAGAAAATTTTCATCATTTGACAGGTCAAGGGTCCCTTCAAATTAAGAATTAAGTCAAGGGTATCCTCAAATTTAATTAAAAAAATACCCTAAAACGTAACTAAAATAGCGTTGACTTGAATTCAAAAGGAACAAAACACTTTTAACATGCCATTTATACCATAATGTGAATCCACTTCAAATTTTTGGTAGCAACTTTAAAATTCAACCAGGATTCATCTCATTTGACATTTCTAACCACTTTACTTTTCATACAAACTAAAACTAAGTCTAAAACATGTCATCCATATACCACACCTAATCTATGCACATTATCAAAACTTTACAAGAAGATATATTTCACAATATACAGGAACAAAATAGTTGTCCTGATCGCGGACAAGTTAGGCTTGGCTGGAAAACTGGTTGATGATCGTGTCATCTGATGTTCTAACCCTTCGAGCTACCATCTCCTGCATGTTCATAGGATAACACATTTTGGTATGCAATCCAGACCACACATTCTCCGCTAAAATCTCATTCACAGCAGACGTGGGATGAAATTGATCCCACCATAGATGATTTGTAGCATTCCTGCAAGCCATTCCAGGTGATAGACACATGATCCAACCATTGTACCGTCCTAAACCACAACATGCTGTATCTGAAACACTAAATCCTGCAAATTTGAACAAAAATATCACATTTTGTTTCTTTCGTTTCAATATGATTTCAAATAGATGTGAAAAAATGAACGGTTCGGTAAACAGGTCCGAATGGGTCACAACTCATACTAGTACAGGTCAAAAGGGGCTGACTTATGAACTCTCTGTTTAATTTTTAAAATTTTTATAAATAAGAATGATGGTACTAACCCATCACTTATAAATGGGTCAATTTGTTTTTTTAGCATATTAAAAGGAAAAAATGAAAGAAAATAAAATAGCTGAAAAGAGTACGGGTCAAACAAGTATAGAGTCACCCAAAGTGCCCTTTTTAATGCACACAAGCTTTTAAATCACTTACTCAAAACTACTAACTATAGTTGTAATAATATAAATTTAGAATCCGTGTATAACTCATTGGAAAAAAAGTATGTGAATCCACCTGATCAGTGTAAACATGAACAAAAAAAATACCCATTTTGACACATTACCCAATTGGCAAGATCCACCAGTTACCTCTAATATCAAGGAGAAAAGTTCAAAGTTCAAACCTTCCGATCAAAGCGACCAGGCCAAAGAAGTGCAGGATCCAACAAATCCTTACGATTTGTAGCACCCAAAAATATGACACCTTTTCCTGTATCAAATCCATCAAGCTCTATCAACAGCTGATTCAATGTAGTTTCTCTTTCTTGTGTGGCAGCATTGTATAGATCATCTGTCTTGTCACTGAATATTCCTTGGCGCCTAATTATCAGAATAAAAGATAAATATATTAGGGCTGTTAAAAATATGAAAGCATGCGTTAGTTATTATAACGTTTATAAAAACGTGTGTTGGGTAAAGCATCATGTAAAAAAGAGACAATGTACTCCCCTTCCTTTTAAAACGCGAGATGCGCTCCGAGGCGTTTCATTGAAAAATCTGATGCACGATGCAAGCGCATCATGTATGCGATGTGTTCTTAATTAAAAAAGTACTAAAAATCTATTTATGTATAATATTTAACCTTGTTAACTTGTTAACACTTAAAAATTTTAATGTAAAATAAATAATTACAAAAGAAAGATCTAGGTACCACCAAAGAAGCTTTATATACAATCAAAATAAAGCCAACTCCAAATGTAAAGCAGCTCTATTCATAAGGTAATGGAATAAATAGATTATAAAAGCTCTCTCTAAATAAAACAACAAAATTAAAAAAAAATAAAAAAACCCTAAAAAGTAAAAACATGACTTTGTTTAATAGAAACTAAAGAAAAAAGGTAGCTAGATATAAAGAAGAATACTAGGGTTTTATAAGATTTTAGCCATCATCGTCACTGTGGTTTCTCCTCTTCTTCATGGCTCCATAGACTTCTCACTTTCTCAGACTCTTCTTCGACGATTCCTCCATGGTGTCTCTGAATTCTATCATCTCCAGGTAAACTCAGCTTTCTCCACTCATTTTTCCAAGTTGCAAGCATCAAAGCGCATCTTTCGAAAACCGCAATATATGCAGGAATCACCGCATCATGTAAACGCAATACAACTAGAGTTGCGATGCAATTTGATGCTTGCATCCTCGTAATAGCGCAATATGTGCGCACATTGCACGCAACTTTAACCAAGGTACTCCCTCCATCCCAAAATAAAATCAGCAACTGATGACAGTGAATACAATGTCTAAAATATTCCTCAATTGCGGCATAATAGAGAAATTCAAAGGACATGATCAGTGCAATCAAGATCTTCGAATGTCTACTAATGGGCACAAAGGTAATTCCGCATTAAAACTTGACATAATATAAATTTGTGTTTGTTTTGGCTTAGAATGAGGACTATTGCACTTGTTTTAAGACATGGGAGTGCTAAACAAGAATCCAATTCCTATATGTAAAATTTCATTGTTCATTAAAAGCATTGTAAGAAGTAATTAACAAAGTAACTGTATGTCAATATCTAATTTATATCTCGTATAGTCATATGTTTCCTGATAAAAACACATCACCTTGTAGCTAGTGCATCAATTTCATCAATAAAAATAACAGATGGTTTGTTGACCTGCAGAAACCAAATGAGCAATTCTTTATCAGTACTGTTTTATACCTGCCAGACAATTTAAGGTAACAAGTCACTGAACATGTCAAGGCAATGCATTTGTAAAAGCCAGATCAATATTCAACATTTTTATCTTAGTGGTGTCAATATGACCAAAGATGATGCAAGTCTCATTTACTAGCTGTAAAAAATTAAGAAGGGGCCCGCAATGTGGGGAATGGAGGTAGAATAGTGAACAACTTCTTAAATTAAGGTAATACCAACCAAAAAAAGATATGCTTGCACCATAAAAAAAGAACCACGCTTTCATGAATTAAAAAGCTTATGAAAGTCTCTAATTGAAGGACTTCATATCAAGATCACTTTATCTATCAAAGTTCAAAAGAAAGGCTTTAAAATGAAATCCACATCATTCTAGAGTTTAAAAATTATTCCCTTTTATTAGAGCTGGCAGTTTCAAGCCATTTGTGTTGGACTAATCTTGTAAATACTTGATACTTAAAGGGGCAAAAACTAGAAAGTTTAGTTTTAATTGTTTTGGATTTATTTATTTGAGTTTTAAAGAGTTTAAAGTTGGATTAGGATTAGTTTTTGGATAGAATTGTTTTGTCAGCAGGTTTTTTAGGGGATAAAGTTTGACTTTGTGTTTTGTTTTAGTTTAAATAGGGGTTAGGTTATTGGTTTTTCTTTGTACCAGTTTTATTTAATAAAAGTTCTCTTTTCTTGTTCATAATCGTAAGTTTCTGTCATCAAGGGTTTGTGTTTTCTGGGTAAAATTGTTGAAGAACAGGAGCTGGTACCTTCAATTGGTATCAGAGCCTATTGGAGGCTCGATCCAGAAGAACGATTACGGAAGGTGGACTCAATTTGTGGTACCGATCAACAGGGAAGGCCATTAGCGACTGCAAATTTAATTTAGCAAAGGGCTGATTCAGTTGAAGCTGCGAAGGCCGATCCATCTGAGAAGCTGCGAAGGCTGATTGGGTGAAGGAATCAAGTCTCTGAGTGGACTTGTGCGATTCAGGTCAGAACGATCATAGGATAAGAGCCTGTGACAGGTTCGAAATCTGGGTTGAAGGCTGTGAGAGCTTCAATCGGATCTTTCTTGAAGGCTGTGAGGGCTAGATTCAGGTGCTAGGGAGCTGTGAAGGCTTCAAGTGTTTTAATCTTACCTGTGATAGGAGGAGGGCTGTGAGAGTCTGAAATCAACAGCTGTGAGAGCTGAAGACGGGTAAAGGAGGGCTGTGAAAGCTTCAGTTGGCATCAATCTTGAGTGAGTCAGGAGTTGAGGGAAAAAAATCAATCTGGGACAGATTGATCTGGTGGGTGTTGAGGTTTTATTGTGATTTTTTTATTGATTAAATTGGTGAGCAGATGGCTATACCTGCTGGTGGAGTTGTTGTACCAGTTCGTGAGCCCGACAATGTGAGTTTGCTTTGCCCAAATCTGACCACAACAAACTACACAGCCTGGTCCATCATGATGGAGACAGTTTTGGCAGCACATGGGTTGCAGGAAGCTATAGATCCTGTGAACAGGAGGAGGAGTAGATGCAAGAAGGAAACATATGGCAAAATCTTTGATCTTTCAATCAATACCCGAAGATGTTCTTCTTCAAGTGTACAAGTACCAAGAGCCAAAGGATGTGTGGGATGCTATACGGGTCAGATTCTTAGGAGCCGAGAGGGTTCAAAAGGCTCGCTTACAAACACTCTTGATTTTAAATTGCGAGATGCGATCCGATGCGAATGTTTCAAAAATACGTTGCGTGATGCGTGTTGCGCGATGCGAGCGCATCACGTAAGAAATGCGCTAATTATCAAAAAAATACTAAATTTTCAACACATATGAAAAAAACTAAACATTTGAACATTCTAAATTAACAATAAGTTTAAATTCAAGCAAAAAATATCAAATATGTTGTTAATATCACTCAGATTTATTAAACTATCAAACTTGCATCAAACATCAGATTGATTACGTCAGAATCTGATTAACCAGGGGCGATTAACGTAACTATCAGATTCCCAATGAAATTACATCAGAGTCTTATGTGTAGAAAAATTACTTCAGCGCAATTAACAGGGGCGATTTTAACTATCAGATTGGAAATCAGATTGAAATTAAATCAGATGCGATTGAAATTAAAATCATACCTGGGTCCAGGAAGAAGAAATCGGAAAATAGTAGAGGGGTTGAAGAAATTAGTAACTTGATTGAAGGAATTAGCATATGTATTGAAGAAATCAGAAGAGAAATTAGAGATTTAAGAAGAAGAAAGTTGTCGATTTCACGTTTACGAGTCTGCATGTAAACAGCCGACACCCTAGATCATCCTTTGCCGTTCAATTTCCTAAATCGGCGCAATGGGCCGCAATCCACGGTTGGCGCAACTTACGTATTCACGCCGCATCACCTTCGCATCACGGGTCGCATCCGCATCAAGGGTTGCGTTGCGGCATAACTACCGCATCATCGCATCTTCGCAATTTGCGCCCAAATTGCACGCAATTTAAAACCAAGCAAACACTTAGGAGTGAGTTAGAAGCAATGAGGATGTTGGAGACCGAGACCGTGGATGAGTTCGCGGGAAGATTGAGTGGGATACAATCTAAATATAGAAGTCTTGGGTCTTCACTTGATGAAGAGGTGTTGGTAAGAAAGTTTCTAAACTCTATGCCTCAAAAATACCTACCAATTGTGGCTTCAATTGAGCAATATTCCGAGAGTGAGAACATGGCATTCGAAGAAGTGGTGGGTCGTTTAAAGGCTTATGAAGAGCGTGTGAAACCCCAAGAAGACTTGACAAGAGATATTCGTGACAAACTTTTGCTTGCACATGATGACCAACAAGTAAAAGAGAAAAGAGGAAGGTGTGGTGGCTGTGACTGTTGCCAACAAAACCGTGGGAAAGGCAAAAGTGTTAGGGCTGGAGTGGGCCGTGAGGGTCAACAAGGAAGAGATCAAAGGGGGCAACATGACAAGTCGCGGGTCAAGTGTTATAGATGTGAAGAATTTGGTCACTATGCCTATGAGTGTCCAAAATCAAAACCGAAGAAGGAAGAGGCAAATTTTACTCAAGATGATGGTTTTGGGCCTGCACTATTGTGATAGAGGTTGAGTATTACAAGATTAGAGGGGTGATTGTTGGACTAATCTTGTAAATACTTAATACTTAAAGGAGCAAAAACTAGAAAGTTTAGTTTTAATTGTTTTGGATTTACTTATTTGAGTTTTAAAGAGTTTAAAGTTGAATTAGGATTAGTTTTTGGATAGAATTGTTTTGTCAGCATGTTTTTTAGGGGATAAAGTTTGACTTTGTGTTTTGTTTTAGTTTAAATAGGGGTTAGGTTATTGGTTTTTCTTTGTACCAGTTTTATTTAATAAAAGTTCTCTTTTCTTGTTCATAATTGTAAGTTTCTGTCATCAAGGGTCTGTGTTTTCTGGGTAAAATTGTTGAAGAACAGGAGCTGGTACCTTCAATTTGCTTATGAAAGGAAGTATTCAGGTTCTGATTTATCTATAACAGGTAAAACGGAAGAGGGAAAAAAACTTAAAGAAAAAGGGGCAAAGTGGTCTAAAGGTTTGAGAGACACCATATACTAATGGAAGAGTAGATTCAGGCTATAATTTATCTATGACATGTCAGAAGAGCAAAAAATAAATAACTTAAAGAAAAGGGGGCAAAGGGGTCTAAAAGTTTGAGAGGTGCCTAAAGTGTATTTTATATGCTTCGTGCTTCCTAAATCATTTTATTCGTAAGTACCTTAGCATAGGAAAAATGTATCAGTTGGCTTAAAAGTTGTTCACAAGTCATGAGTCAACAGGTCAGCAAGTTGCGGGTCAAGAGAAGAATTTGTGCAGGAGTAAAATGGTCTTTATTGGATATTTTGGGTGTGGGATGTTTGTTGCACATGTGGAAAATATACATCAACATGATCTATACGTGTGTAGATGGAGATTTTTAGTGTTGCCTATTTTTATGACTTTGTTTTCATTATAAATAGAAGTAGATTATTTCTTGTATTGTACCTCTTGTTTCAATCAAATAGAAAATACACGGTGGTGCATACGTGAGTGTTTGATTTGCGTGTGCAACCAACCAAGGGCCTGAGCCAAGAAGTTCTCTAATCATATTTGGCACACTAGCTTTCAATAAAAGAATTAGACAGAAAATGTTTAGAGGTCAACCAAAACAGACCCATTTCTATCCATTGAAAAATAATCATAACCTGAACATTTTATTCAAAAATATTTCCTTCGTATATTGAGACTAAAGCAGAAATGAGGTATTGGAATCACCTTGGCTCTCTTAAACAAATCCCTAATACGAGCAGAACCAACACCAACTAGGACTTCAACAAATTCTGACCCAGCCATTTGGTAAAATGGAACCCCAGCTTCACCAGCTATAGCCTTGGCAACAAGAGTCTAAATGGCATATAATTAAGTTATAGTCACATCCACAATAAAGATATTTAAGAACATTTGCAACACAAGTTAACCTTGTCACATCCTGGAGGCCCCTCTAGAAGTACCCCATGTGGAGGCTTTATTCCCATCTTGTCAAATAGTTCAGGATTCTTCAAGTACTTGACCAACTAAATAAAAAGGAAAAAAATGTGATTAACTTGCAATAAATATCAAATAGAAATTATACAAATCTAATTTCTGAAATCATACAAAATTTTCAAATAAAAAATAAATTTCAATTCAATTAGACAAAATTGGTCCAAATGAGTAATTGTGCCGGAAATTCATTATTACTTCTATTATAAGGACATAAATTCTTTAAATTACATATACTATAACATTTAAATAAACTTATGCCTTATATTAGCATCAGATGGCAAAAAGTTTACCTCTTGGAGCTCTTCAACTGCTATTTCAATCCCTGCCACATCATCAAATGTAACTCCAGTTGAACCCTAAATACGTATTTAAAAGAACACATTAGAAATATACCCATAATATGATATCTAAAAGCATGTATTTAGAGATTAAGTAAGAGCAATATTTAGAAACTTACGTCAACTCGAGCTTGTGGTTTAGACTGAGAAAATTCAATCCCCTGCCATATATCCTGCAAAATCAACAATAAATAAAACCTTAATAACAGTTACCTCATAATAAATTAATAATTTATAATCTTGTGGGGCATATCTTACCCATTTCCTGAAATTAATAATGTTGGATAACGGTTTTAAACGGTTTTCGGTTATTTTGAACACCCCTAATAACCCTGCTTGATATTGATGATGCAGCTGGATTTGGATACTGTGGCACTTTTTCCACCCATGCCTGAATCAAAAGGTTACAGAAGAGCAAAATAAGGATGCATAAGTACTTTTACTTTACCCTTTGATATTGGGTTTATACTAAAAATTGATTATTTGACACCTAAATGATCCAATAATTATAAGGAAAAGTAGATTAACCAAACCCTGGTCAGATAATAGATTTCAAAACTCGCATCCAAACACCCACTTGTTGAATGTTGATTCTGATTAGAATTACATTTTGTTTGACATATTTAAGTTGAATTAGCACCTTTTTTTTTTAAGGATAACAGCATATGTAGCTATTTGTGCACAAAGTAAATGTAAAGTTTTTACAGCCATGTATCTCATCTCTTTTAGTTGACAAGTCTAGTAAAGGATAGACAAGCAATGCCTCTTTTATGCTTCACTTCTTAACTCAAATAGTGACTATTTTCTTGATGTCACAACAAGCAGTAATAAATATTTGACATAAAACTGATTATAATTTATATTTTCCAACTATTTAGGTAAGAAGTAATAAGATATGTAACATCAAACTATTGCTAACAATTAGCAACCAATATATGACAGTGTATTCTTCATGTTTCGACATATCTTTTAAAACACACATCCAAACACCACCAAATGCAGTCTATGAAGCTTACAAGTTATAAAAATGAAATTGCAAAGGAATATATTGTAGGGGTGATTGAAGTACCATAGTTTGTGTCTCTATCTCATACCGCGGTCCATTATACGCCTTTAGAACTTCTTGCACTTGAATACCGTCTAGCTTTACCGACCTAAACGCAATCATAAAACCATCAACAAACAATTCAAACATTTAGAAATACATCAACACCTAATCTAAAAGGCATATGATGACATTCACCACTTAGTTCTCTGCAAATTTTTGTCTCCCGGAATCTCTTTCAACTCCACAATTAAATCGTTATGCCCATAAGCAACCTTATCATCATCCTTAAAAGTCATAAACTTTATCATATTAGTTCTTACAGTTTTCTGTAGATCATCAAAGCTCATTCTTGGTAACAATTCAAACTCCCTATTAAATTCAGCTTCTTCTGACAATTCCTCCACAAATATTTGTTCAGGTACATAAAGTTTCCCCTTAAATTTCCTCAAAATATCATTCAAATGCACATCCTGCGGATAATCCACCCCGTCTAGACTTCTGTTATCGTTCAATCCTTTCAAATTCAACCTCTTAATGATCTCCAACGCTCCATTACCATCATAACCCTTCTTCCCCAAATTCTCTTTCTCCTTCAATGTATAAAACTTATCACCAATTTTATACTTGGGTTCCACCTGGCTAGGGTTTTCCTTCAAGACCCTGGTCACAAAATCATCTTGGACTGAAGTTGCACTATCACTGCTCTGACCCGAATCCGATTTTCGAAAAATCGCTTGGGTAAATTGAAGTCTTTTTCTCCTAATTTGATCAAATTTTAAATGGTTTCGAAGAGGAGCTTTGATGGAGAGTGATGTGTGAAGGGTAATGCTGGATTTAGAAGAAATAACCCTAGGTAATGCAAAATTATCAGGTGTTGTTATATGTGCAGAAAGCATGTTGTTTGATGAACTAGGGTTAATGGAAATTTAGGGTTTCAGATAGGAAATGCGCCATGGGTTAGATGCAGGCCATTGGAGGTTGTGAAGAGATGACCGCGAGCTCTGTTCTTGCAACGAAGTGGAAATTTTATCCGGATCCGAATATTTAAACGGGTCGGCTTGCATAGGCCTGTCGAGAGTTGTTTTAACTAAAAGCATGTCTCGTCTTGTGGCCGAGAAGTTATGAGTTCAACCTCTGCCAGGAACACAC
This sequence comes from Mikania micrantha, assembly GCA_009363875.1. Taxonomy (NCBI): domain Eukaryota; kingdom Viridiplantae; phylum Streptophyta; class Magnoliopsida; order Asterales; family Asteraceae; genus Mikania; species Mikania micrantha. Next base: position 78,164,972 of record CM018698.1, read on the forward strand.
GGGTTAAAAAGTTATGATTTTTAACTTTTTAGTTAAAAATCATCTTCTTGTTTCAATTTTGAACAAATCTTTCAAATTTTATTTGTATTTATACTCTATTTTATTAATCAGACTATGTTAGTAAACCGTTTAACACACTGGTTGACACAGAGTTAAATAAATTCTTTATTTACTTAAAAAACTATTTTGAAAATTTTCGAATGGTTCGGATATCCGATATCCGAAATAGTTTTTTTCCGGATATTCGAATACTTCTTTCGGATAATTTTTCGGATATCCGGAAAATTTTCGGATATTGGATATCCGAAATATATATTTTTTGAATTTTTTTCCTGATTTCCGATTCGGATATCCGAAAATGAACACCCATGGTAAATGGCATGTGTTATTGAATTCACTCGTTTATTAGGCTATTTACAGCTATCATCCCACTGAAAATCCCTCGCCACCAAAATTTCCTGTCACGTCATCATCCCACTAGAAACCTTAAAACCCCACAGTGGTCACCCCATCGGAAGAGCTTCCCCGTTGTGAGAAAAGAGAAATCGGTGTGAGAGGGGGCAAACGGGGAGCGGTACCCGCCGAACCCACAAAATCTTTCCCGTCGGGGAAGGGAGACGATGTTCCCGCCGGTGCCTATTATCCCCGCAATGCCAACGACCTAACCGCTGCGCATGGTCTTAGTAGCAGAGGATGATATTCTTTATTCTTTATTATTCGTTATTGTTCTTTCGCTTCTTAACTTATATGTGCATGTCAGCATTGACGGAGCCTGAACTGAATGGGCCGAATGATTTCAAGGAAGAAAACAGAGGGAACCGGAAGATTTTCTGACGAAATACTATTAAATCGACCATTCTGAACGGGAAAATAGAGGGCGGGGCCACCACCAGGCCCTTCTTAAACTCTGTCATTGCATGTCAACCAACGTCTATCGGATATATTTCGATTTTCTGTAAATATAAAAACGGCTCTCAATTGCAAAAACTCCAAATTATTCTCTTGAAGCTCATCCTCTTTGATGAATGATGAATCCTACAATTTAATCCTCACTGATATCAACTTTTAAAACATTGAACATGTAACGGATAAAGTGGTTAGCATTAAGAAATCATATGAGTTGCATGAGATACTCTAACTATAGTAAAAGTCACGAATGTTTCATTATATTTTAGCATTCTTGCATAGTAAATTAAGGATGATCCTAGTAAAATATAAAGGTCTTTAGAAGACGTGTATGATTATATATCTCTATTAATTTAAAATAATCATTTATTTATTTGAATGACCAAACAAATAATTATCCTAATTGATTTTTGAATAATCATTTGAATATCATATGATATTTGAACAAACCTAATTTTCATCCTTTTGTTGTTGTTTTAATGTTTAAATTAAATAGGAAATTGTATGTTTATAAAAGATTTATGTTTAGTTTAAAAGCAAAAGCCTTTTTATTTATTTTTGAAATATTTCTTTTGTTTATAATAATGTTTTACTTTGTTTAATAATTTTAAAAATAAATTCGTAGTTTTTATAAAACAAACATTTAAAGTTATAAAATTTGTTTGAACAAAAATTGGTTTATAATTAAAAGGATTCATTTAAAATCATTTTATTATTTAAGAACAATAAAAGTATACATATATGTATCTTATAAATAATTTTGTTGAAAATAAACAAATAAACAATAAAGGCTAATTATAAACTAATTAAGTGTATACATATATGTATTATTTTAGTATTAATTTTAAAAGAAATATAAATGATTAATTAAAGTTTTCTTAGCTTAATCATTTAAGTTTAAAATAAGTGTAATTGACTAGTTTTATTAATAAAAATAATTTTAACAATTTTCTAAAATTAAATTTTTGTTACAGATTATCAGAAAAACTGTTTTAAGATTTTTAGTATTTTTTTATTATAAAAATAGGATAGAAATAGGCTTGAAAAGGATCAAAACCCAAAAACCGGTTTAAAACCGCGTCGGCCGGGTTTCGAGCCCGGGTCCCCTCGCCCGCATGGTTTGAACGTTACCACCACGCTAGCAGGGGATTCGTTGAACATCCATGAATCAAATTAAACATAAACAGAAGCTTTAATCGACCCCTTCCTCGCATAAACCCTAGAACGGTTTTCCCTCAAATTCGATCAATATCGAAATCATGAGAGCTGGGAAATATGGGGCTTTCTATCTACACAGAAAACCGAGTAAGATGGTGTATTACTTACCTGATGAGGTGTTCGATTTGATAGGGTTCGAGTAGTTGAAGCTTTCGGTCGTGATTCGCTTTGATTCCGACTTTAGAATGCTTGTGGATCGAATTGTGGTTTGCAGAGAGTTTCGTGAAGACTAGGGATCGGTTTAGATTGTATTTGTTTCGACTTTTATAGTGTTTTCAATTGAGTTCTATTTTCGTTGTTGGTTCGGCATTTAGAAGACCGAATCCTTCTGTTTTCATTTTGATTTCATTTATTTTCTTGTATGATACGAATCAAACACTCAATCCCTTCCCAAATCCCTTCATAATTTGATCACTAACCGTGTGTAGAGGCTGTTAAGCCTTGCGGGTCGCTAAACGGGTCGTGAAAAGAACCTGGGTCGGGTATATGGGGATGGGTCGTCTGACGGGTGAATATTAAAAGTATATTCAATATTAGATATTTAATATGAGAGAGAGGAATGAAATGAGGGTTGAGAAGCTTTAGAAAATGTCATGTGGCATGAAAAAGCTTTATTTATTAGTATATGCAGATATAATACATATGTACAAAAAATGTAATGCAGTTTAAAAAAAAATATAATTTTTATTTTTATATACTAACACTATATTCATATTAAAAAATTGATTTTATGGTGTATCTTATAAAAAATATAATTTTTATTTTTATATACTAACACTATATTCATATTAAAAAATTGATTTTATGGTGTAGCTTATTTAAAATAATATCCTATAAAAAGTTATAAATATTTAAAAAGTTGAAAAAAAAACTTAGAAAAACCATACCCACTTAGGGGCTGTTTGTTTTTTCAAAAAACATCTTCCTGACCTCTTATGTCTGCCCCGTGCAGACACGGGAAGAGGTTGGGGAGCTACAGAATGTTTGTTTTCTCGAAAACATTTCATTAAAAAAGGTCTTCCAGACCTCTTTTTCGCGCAGACTTGGATCTCCCTCTTTTCTCCTCTTCCCGTGTTTTTTTACCCATCTTCAACGCCTCTCCCATGTACACATTTTAGGTTTTGGAAGAACCCGATCAAACTCCTCCCTGTGCAGCGCCTCTTCACCCGATCAAGCTCCTCCCTCCACCGGCGACCAAAGCTTCGACCGAAGCTTCTCCCGAACGCCCAAGCTTCGACCGACGATTCAAGCTTCTCCCGAACACCGAAGGTATCTTCTCTCTTCAACTACACCCCCTTTTTTCTTTTGATTCCGTGGTCTATATAGCATGTATTTTATTCTTTTGTGGTAGATTTGATTCTTTTGTGGTAGGCTTGTCAAATACTTGATAAAGATCAAGGTTAACATTAGAAAGATTAGATTACTCAAAAGAAATCGAAAGTAGTATAGATAAAAAGGCCTAAGGAAAATTTGAGAGAAGTTTGTTGACATGTGTTTTTTTGTATGCAATATCTATAGATTTTTCATGATCTGGCCTGGTCGACCCAATCATGATATTGAAAGAGCCCAATGCACAAAAAATGCATGTTGGGTCTTTGAAACAGTTCAGATCATTTTGATAATAAGAAGTTTGATCTGTTTTACCGAGAAGGTCTACGGTTCGAGTCCGTATAGCCCTAGAGCCCTATCAAATTCAAATCAAAAAATGAATATTCAAATACAAAAAATTGTATCATTATGGTGATATGAGAATGTCCTGATGAGAGAGATAGGAGTTTCAAATTGAGTGGTTGCCCCACTCTTGGCTTGCCACTGTATGAATCATTACTTGTGTGATGAACACAACCACTGCCTGTGTTCACCCACCTTTCAACCCACACAGCCGCACATTTTGTTTTGTTTCCAATTCATTTTTCTTAACTGTTAAATTAAGTAGTTTTTATTCAAACACCACACCTTATTATTGTAATTTAGGTTGTCTATAATGCCAACAAATTTGGTAGGCTTGTTTGGTTGATTTCTCACTCAACAACTCTTTTGCTTTGGTTGATTTTTTGGTTGATTTAAATTTTAATCGATTTTAGCAGCTTGCAAACGTTAAAAAACAAACAGTCTGTTTCTTGCAGACTGAAGACATTTGGTCCAACTCTTCTTCTGCAGATGTCTGCAGATGTGGTCTGCAGACTGCAGACATTTTACCTCTGAAAAAACAAATAGCACCTTACCCTTCATTTATTTTTCTTTCATTATAAAAAGTAAGTTTTTATTTAAACATTTCCTGTGTAACATCATAAGTTATACGTAGACAAGTAAATTTATTATCAATGATGTCTTGTTCTAGTGGCAATACAAATGTATTGGAAAAGTGATAAGAGACTCAGGTTTTGGGTTCGATCATTGATCTCACTCAGTTTTACCAGTCTTCTACCGTCGTGTTTTTGGGCGGGTACTTGGGTCGAGTTTTTCCCGAGAATTGGTGACTGGTAGGCTATGAGCTTTATCAGTCTGAATTAATGGCCAGCTCAAACATCATTTAGCTATTCGGGATCGCGTACGAAATATTCGACATTTGCTTGGTTGGTCGTTAAAAAAAAAGACATGTAAAATTTTTCATAATTTTTTTATGACATTATGACACGGGTTTTATGCCAGTGATATAATATTACTGAACCCGATAAAAATGTCAAAAATACGCTTCAGTCAAAATCCTAGGGTTTGGTGTCTCGACGTGGCACTCGATCGATCAATAACAGGTACGATTCTTCTACATTTTTCTTAATTTTTGTTGCAGAAACGGTTCCTTGTTGGTAATCGCTTGGTTAATTTTGATTTTACGTTCATTTTCTGATTGTTTTCCCCCATATAATTCAGTTAGTTATAGTGTATACAAGAGTGATTGGATGTGGTTAATTTTGAACCCTTTTTACGTCAAGGGGAAGCATATGTTCGTCGTGTTGAAGATCTTCGTCAGATCCCTCTTACGCAGATCTATATTGCGGTTGGAGATGTGTTGTTTACAACGATTTTGCTCTTGTTAAGTAATTCATCTTCTGTATCTTTAATTCAGATCGCTTTATTTCTTTATTAGTGTTTATGATTGTTTTCCTTAAATATGGACACGGTGATTTTTGCTTAGTTGGATAGAGGGGTTGCTAGCGAGTTTGAGTGAAAGAGTTAGCTGCATGTCACTTACACCTTTTCAGTTTGCAATATTGTAGGCATTTAGTTGCTAAATTTATTTTCTTCATGTTCAATTGATATGTTATGTAATGGGAGTTCACAAAGATACCGTAATGGACATTTGACAATAGGATTTTAATTGCAACAACTTTAGAGATCCAAAGTAAGCTTGTTGACAAGATGGTGGTCTTAAAGCATATCCCAAACACTAAAATTTAAGTACAAGATAGTTGCAGCAATTGTTATAGAACAGTCACATATCAAGCTCAATTCAAACACCAGCACACCATAATTTGACTACTAGGGGTTAGTGTATTATTGTTTATTTAGAGCGTTGTTTGCTCCCTGTTTCTTTATATTTCAGGCTAAGAAATATCTATTAAGAGCTAATCAATAATCAAAGTTTTTTGGTTCAAGAGACCAAAAAGTTTGGAAAAAATAGCAGGAGTACAATCAACATTATTGCAAGTATTTGTGCTTCCAACCTAATTCTAGCCACGTGTTGATAAGAAACTTTAACAGATTGCATACATAATGCATGTAGAACTCTTCACAGGTTTGCTCACCTGTGCTTGAAAGTTATTTGATTGTTAAGTAGTTGCACATGTGTGATTTGTGAACCATGCCTACAAAGCATAAAGAACATTATTATCTACATTTTTATCCCTTATATAGTTAGTGGTATGCCAGGGTTACTCAACCTTTAATATGGATGCCAATTGCTAATGTAAGAACTGTCCAAATACTTTGCTCATAACATTTGCAACCTGGATGATGTTGCTTAATTCCTATATCTTAAGTTAGCAATTCGTCTTTAATCTGGACTGCTAGCTTCTTCTAGGGTTTTCATAGCATACTTTGTTGATTTATCATCAAGTTATTCTGATTGCTTCTTTGATGCTATCTCTCTATTTATCTTTACCCCAGTGTCATCTACATTGGATTGACCTTCAATTGTCTGTCATATCAAATTTAGATTTTGCATTATAACAATCTTTTTGAAGAAGAAAGAACAACATTGGATGATATATCAGCTCTGATGAATGAAATTTTAGTTATCTATTATGGCTAAAATAGAGATTATAAATGCATAGAGAGAAGAAATGTGACTACTATATGCACCAGAGACCTCATTGCACCACTGTTGGAGTTGGCGTATACATAACTAGTCAAACCTTAACAGAAAAACTGCACACTGCTCACTGCATCATGTATAGGTTTAGTTAGTAAATCTAGGCAGTTATTTGATTGTTAACACCATATTGGCCTTACTATAATGAACACTATTCCTGGTAGTTTTATGTGTGTGTAAATAGGGCTCATGTGCATTTCTTTTCTTACTTTTTTTCTCCCCATTTTGTAAAATTTAAAACATTTGATAGAGTTCTACCTTCTCAACCGGTCAATGTTGGATTTGCATATGTATATTTTTGAAATGTAATTTTTATTCTAGACTTTGAAGTTTGATGTATCTTTGCAACATTTTTTATAATTTGCAACGTATTTCTTAGACATGCTACTAGGCAGAAGATTAAAGCTGTTTGTTTTAGTATGATTCATTTTTTCTAAATCTCTTTGCAGTACGTGCTTTCAACCATACAATTTCTAACACCATTGTTCTCACCGGGCTTAGTGGAGGTGGGAAAACTGTTCTTTTTTACCAGGTAAATGCTACAACATATATTTCCTCTTTGAGCAATTATTTTGTGGTCGTCCGAGACTTTTTACCTATAAAAGTGATTGTCTATATGGTTTTATGGTTTCTTCTCAAATTATATAAGTGCCAACATTTATATTTAATAAACTAAGAAACATAGTGAAATCCCACTCAACAGTAAGGTCTGTGGAGGGTGAGATGATGGCAAACATTTTTTTTTTAATACAAAGTTGATATAATTTGTTGCAAATGTTGCCATGTGCCAGCTTCGTGATGGATCCTCTCATCAAGGTACTGTTACTTCAATGGAGCCCAATGAGGGTCTTTTTGTGCTCAACTCAGATACCTCCAAGGTAAATTGCTGTAATTGGACATCGTAACCATAATAATATAATCTGAATATTGTGTTCTTCAGTTTCAGATTTTCGTTGTAGCTATGCATGAATAATGATGACAAGGACAATTTCGACCCATGTACTTATGAATAGGTCATCTTGTCGCTGGGTTACGGGATAAATGGAAACCATAGCTTAAAGGGGAAGGGGTTGAATATTTAATGCTACAATCTCTTCAATCTTTAATATTCTAAAGAATTAGATTATTATCCTAATAATCTTGTTAATTAAATCAAAATTCAGGCATTAAATTAATTTATAAGAAAATGGCTACAAGTGCTTGCAGGTCAACTCAGCCTGACCCCTTTTGACTCGTTCTAATAAAAGACCAGTTTCAACTTGAAATGTGTTGACTCTTATCTAACTTGTCCATCCTGGCATCTTGCATCTCTCTCTCTTAAATAATCCTCTTTAAAAGTGTTTTTTTCTTCCAGAAAGGCAAGATTAAAGCGGTTCACCTTGTAGACGTTCCTGGCCATTCACGTCATCACCCTAAACTAGATGAGTATTTGCCTCGGGCAGCTGGCATTGTATTTGTTGTGGATGCTGTTGAATTTTTGCCCAACTGTCGTGCTGCGTCAGAGTAAATTGTTTTATAGTTATTGTTTACTTGCAAACCTGCGTGTACTTAGTTTATTATTTGTAGAATACACTAAGTGGATCTGCTAATGTTTTTTTGTTTGCTTATAAAAGGTATCTCTATGACATTTTGACAAAGGCAGGTGTCGCGAAGAAAAAAATTCCACTTCTTGAGAAGTTCATCAGAAAAGAGTTCATCAGAAAACAACTTGAGAAGGAAATGTATGTCATTACTTTTTCTTAATTATAACTTTCACCCATTTCAAGTCCATTTTTACCTCTTTCTTCACTTATTGAACCATAGTATTCGCTTCTTTGTTGTTAAGTAGCCATCACTCATGTAATAATTGCCACAAAAAATATTTGCGCGTAAGAATTAACTGGTTTGGACTCACTACAAATAAAAATGCTAAGAAAGGGTTCTATGCCACTCATTTTAAGCAAAGTGAGCTTCTGTTATGGCGTTATGCATAAATGATTGTTTGGTAATGTTGCTCAAGTAAGGTTGACCTACACATTGTGTGTGTATATATATATATATATATATATATATATATTACACTTATGTTTCAAGTATGATTACAAAAACTATTGTATTAAAGTAATAATGTAATTGCTTGACTCAGTTTCCCATTTGGTTGTAAGCTAAGTTTCAAATTTACCCATTTGACCAATTTGGAATTACACTTATTACTCAATGAGACTCATTCTGTGAGTCAAAAGCATTATCAAGTTTGTTTACAATCATAAAAGTGCGTGTTTGTGGGTTTAATTTTTTTTTTTAAATTTAATTTACAGTGATAAGCTTAGGACATAAAGGAAAGCCGTATCAGACGCAGATATATCAAATGAGTTCACTCTGGGAGTAACTGGAGAGGCCTTTTCATTTTCTCAGTGCATTAACAAAGTGACCGTTGCTGAGGATGCTGGGTTAACCGGCGAGATAGTAATGTATGAAATCATTAGTCCCAATTGAAATATAGAACACTGAGTTTGAAATGTGATCAGCAGCCGCGTGTTCACCCATTGTTAGTATGAATTGCTGAAATGTATCCATAACTTGTTGAATTTGCTGGCTGAAGGATATGTGCTGACCCTGCATTATTATCACATATCTTAAAAAAACATATAATAACTTAACAAAACTAGCATTACAACCCATATGAAAGGGTAGTTTGAACAAAATCTTGGTTTTTGAATGTACCAATTCTGACCCACTAGAGAGAATAATCCCAGCACCAGCAGAGGCATAATTCAATCCGCGCATCATATCTTTTACAGACCCACTTTTAACCTAGGTAGCTTGGGACGAACGGAAGGCCAAGACGCAACGCTGATTAAAAAAATATACAAAAAAAATGGTTAAACTTTGTTTCAAAATGCATAACTGAAAGGGGTATGGTTAAGCATTTCAAAATGCCTTCAACAACTACGGTTGTTATTACATATCAACCTCCTATAGGCCCCACCTAAACACATTTTAATTGATTTATACCCTTCAATAAAAAACCCAAATCACTGCCATTTTCAATCAATTCGCTTGTAAACTGTAATGATAGTAAGTGGCAAATAGTAACTTTACATTGTAATAATTTTACAAGCAAGCCAAGTTGCATCTGCAAGGTAATTTACTGACGCCTTTGATGTATCCCTTCCAAAAATGACCTCTTCTGCAGCTCTCCCTCCTAGTAAAACCTATTAATGTTTAGAGTAAGTTGATATGCCGTTAATAAAATAAATATATAAATTTAAATAAAAAATTAAAAGAAAAACTGAATTCACACCTGAAGACAGTGAAGCAACTGTGGCCGGCGTTCAAATATATACTTTTCATCGTCAAGTCGATTGAAGACAACTTGTGACAGAGTCTGCAAACATACACAAACAAGAAAAAACTAGGTAAGAATTAGTTGAATTTCTGTCACTTTTTAAGTGTTAAAATTTCAATACTTCAAATATTTAACAATTACACTTTGTGGGTCCATTTGTGCCACTTTTAAATGGTGTAATGTTTAGTTCCTTTTAAACATCCAACATTTTCATTTTGTGGGTCCCATCTTTTCCATAGCGTTCAGTTACAAAGAAAATGAGCGCACCTAAGTTTCAAAATGATATTTCAGGTCACCTGAGTATCAATTTGGTTCCATTTAAGCCAATTTCAGCTAATAACTTCCCAAATAACTTTACAAGTCATTTTCATGAACTTGATGTTGAAAAATTGCATACTTTTGGCATTAATTAGCATGAACAAAACCAAATTGAACCTTTGGTAACCTGTTATGTTGTTTTGGTACTGGGGTAACCTATATACATTGTACTCCCAACTGTAAATATTTCAGAAAAAAGTGTTTTTGGTCGACCCAATCCGTTTGACATGTACCAAAATATACCTATTTGGAATATAATGAAAGAAGATCAATAACAAGTAACATTGAACCTGGCCACGAGGATGAATTGATATGCGGTCACAGGGTTCAACATCTGCATTCTCTGTTCTCCTTATAAGATGGGAAGTCAATGCGGTACCCACTTCGGTTGTGGCTCGACGGCATTGACCCTGATGACCCAAATCTAACGCAACACGTTTAGGGCCCACGGTTAGCCGATCAACAGCTTCACCTACATCTGACTGAAGGATCGACTTATGTTTATTTCTCACAGCTACAAGAGCAGCCTCTTGGAGAAGCTGAGCCAATTTTGCACCACTTTGGATATGACTATATGAGTTCTGGAAATGATTATACCATGTATCTTATGTTAAATTTTTTAAAATTGAAAACGTAAACCTCATAGACATGACATCATACCATTACTGTTAAACTTTTTTTGTGAGCCAAAAGTTATAAAAAGGGCATAACAACAACAAAGAAGGATGTACCAGAAGGTTTGGGCAAAAACTGACAAATCAACTGATTCTGATAGCTTCACTTTGCGGGCATGAACTTGCAATATCTCCAACCTCCCTTTGGCATTAGGAGGACGAATTCTTATCTAAAAATATACACCAAACAGGGAAAATGATTACAGAGAAAAAGAATGCAAGAGTCAGACAACTAAAGATGAAAAAAGAAATTTTTTTCAACCAAAGTTCCATGATAAAATACGGGTTTCTAAGAAAGTCATAAGAACCATATCAATCATTTCAAATGCTACAAGCAGAAAAAAATTGCTATAAATTTGCAACAAAATTCATTTAAATTTCAAAATTTGGGCTAACAGTTCTCACCTCAAAAATTAAGTGTCTCTGTTTTTGTAGCAAATGATTTCTGCTCTTTTCTTGTAGCTTTGTTGTATGTGATTGAGTATAAAAAATGCTCACAGCTTAAAAAGAATCCACTTAGTTATCAACTTAGCACTTTATTTCAAATAAGTTGTAAAAAGTTGCTAGTTGCGACTTCTCTTTTTAAAAGTTGAAATGGAGTAATTTTGTTGATCTATATTTAACCAGGAATATAATTGTTTAAGAAGTTATATTGATTTCCTTCTGATTGCAACGTGGGACCTCTTAAATGATCAAGGCGTATTAATATTCAATAGAGATGATGATTATAAACGGGTCAATTTTTTTTAACATATCAAAAGGGAAATGAAAGAAAATAAAATAGCTGAAAAGAGTACAGGTCAAACAAGTATAGAGTCACCTAAAGTGCACTTTTTAATGCACACAAGCTTTTAAATCGCTTGCTCAAAGCTACTAATTATAGTTGTAATAATATAGTTTTTAGTATCCGTATATAACTCATTGGCAGAAAAATGTATGCGAATCCACCTGATCAGTGTCAACAATTCAACATGAACAAAAAAATACCCATTTTGACACATTACCCAATTGGCAAGATCCACCAGTTACCTCTAGTATCAAGGAGAAAAGTTCAAAGTTCAAACCTTCCGATCAAAGCGACCAGGCCGAAGAAGTGCAGGATCCAACAAATCCTTACGATTTGTAGCACCCAAAAATATGACACCTTTTCCTGTATCAAATCCATCAAGCTCTATCAACGGCTGATTCAATGTAGTTTCTCTTTCTTGTGTGGCAGCATTGTATAGATCGTCTGTCTTGTCACTGAATATTCCTTGGCGCCTAATTATCAGAATAAAAGATAAATATATTAGGGCTGTTAAAAATATGAAAGCATGCGTTTGTTAGATTGTAACGTTAATACAAAAATTTGTGTTGGGTAAAGTGTCATGTAAAAAAGAGACAATGTACTCCCCTTGGTTTTAAAATTGCGAGATGCGCTCCGATGCATTTCATCGAAAAATCTGATGCGCGATGCAAGTGCATCGCATCACGTATGTGATGCGTTCATGATTAAAAAAAATACTAAAAATTTATTTTGTATAATATTTAAACTTGTTAACTTATAAACACTAAAAAAATATGAATGTAAAATAAATAATTACAAAAGAAAGATCCAAGGTACCATCAAAGAAGCTTTATATACAATCAAAATATAGCTAACTCTTAATGTATAGCAACTCTATTCATAAGGTAATAGAATAAATAAATTATAAAAGCTTTTCTCTAAATAAAACAACAAAAATAAAAATAAAAAACCTAAAAAGTAAAAACGTGACTTTGTTTAATAATATAAACTAAAGAAAAAGGTAGATAGATATAAAGAACAATGCTAGGGTTTTATAAGATTTTAGCCATCATCGTCACCGAGGTTTCTCCTCTTCTTCATGGCTTCATAGACTTAGTCAGACTCTTCTCCGACGATTTTTCCATGGCCGCATCATGTAAACACAACACAACAAGAGTTCCAATGCAATTTGATGCTTGCATCCTCGTAACAACGCAATATGTGCGCATATTGCACGCAATTTTAACCAAGGTACTCCCTCCATCCCAAAATAAAATCAGCAAGTGATGACAGTGAATACAATGTCTAAAATATTCCTCAATTGCGGCATAAGAAGTTCAGAGGACCTGATTGGTGCAATCAAGATCTTAAAATGTCTACTAATGGGCACACAAGCAATTCTGCATTAAAACTTGACACAATATAAATTTGTGTTTGTTTTGGGACATCTTAGAAGGAGAACTCTTGCAGTTGTTTTAAGACAGGGGAGTACTAAACAAGAATCTAATTCCTATATGTAAAATTTCATTGTTCATTAAAAGCATTGTAAGAAGTAATAAACAAAGTAGCCGTATGTCAATATCTAGGTTATCTCTCGTATAGTTGTATGTTTCCTGATAAGAACACATCACCTTGTAGCTAGTGCATCAATTTCATCAATAAAAATAACAGATTGTTGTTGACCTGCAGAAACCAAATGAGCAATTCTTTATCAGTACTGTTCTATACCTGCCAGACAATTTAAGGTAACAAGTCACTGAACGTGTCAAGGCAGTGCATTCGTAAAAGCCAGATCAATATTCAACATTTTTATCTTAGTGGTGTCAAGATGACCAAAGATGATGCAAGTCCCATTTACTAGTTGTAAAAATTAAGATGTGGCCCGCAATGTGGGAATGGAGGTAGCATAGTGAACGTCTTAAATTAAGGTAACGCCAACCAAAAAAGATAAGCTTGCGCAATAAAAAAAAGAACCATGTTTTCATGAATTAAAAGCTTATACCACTAAAGGCAAACAAATATTGCTACAAATTACACATGAAAGTTTCTGATTGAAGGACTTTATATCAAGATCACTTTATTTATTAAAGTTCAAAAAAAAGGCTTTAAAATTACATCCACATCATTCAAGAGTTTAAAAAGTTTCAAGCCATTTGCTTATGAAAGGGAGGATTCAGATTATGATTTGTCTATAACAGATAAAACAGGAAGAGGAAAAAAAAAACTTAAGAAAAAGGGGCAAAGTGGTTTAAAGGTTTGAGAGACATCATAAACTAATGGAAGAGTATATTCAGATTATAATTTATCTATGATAGGTCAGACTAGCAAAATATAAATAACCTAAAGAAATGGGGCAAAGGGGTCTGAAAGTTTCAGAGGCGCCTAAAGTGTATTTTTTATGCTTCGTACTTCCTAAATCATTTTATTTGTAAAGTACTTTAGTATAGGAAAAATGTATCTGTTGGGTTAAAAGCTGTTCACGGATCACGGGACAGCGGGTCAAGCGGGTCAGTAAGTTGCGGGTAAAGAAAAATAATTTGTCCAGAGGTAAAATGGTCTTTATTGGATATTTTGGACATGGGATGGTTGCTGCACATGTGGAAAAATTAGATCAACATGATCTATATTCTATACGTGTGAAGATGGAGATTTTTAGCATGCCTATTTTTAGGATTTTGTTTTCATTATAAATAGACGCCCCATTTGTGGTGCACGCATATAATGTATATATGTGTGTAGCCTTAAGGGCAAAAGTAAAAGTGCACTAATTTTAACGTTATTTCAATTATTTTGTGAAAATAGCGTAAAATCATTGGGATTATCAACTTCAAACGATAACTTTGAACCGGGGACTCTTTCGAAGATAGGGGTAAGGTTTGTATCTATCAAAAAAATACACAATGGTGTGTGATAGAGATTAGAATTATATTTAGTATGTTAGTTAGTAGTAGTAGGTTCTAGATAAGGGTAGTTTGGTAATATTAATATTTAGGGGTTTGTTTGTGAGTTATAAATAGTGGTGAGGTTATGAGTTGGGCAGGAATATATTTGGTTAAATGTATTGGCTCCTGCTGTGCAGTGAGAAGGGTGTAACCCTGGACATCATCTGATGATGATTTAATGGTTTCTATTTTCATTAGCAATACAAATCGTTTCTCAGATTTCTTCTTAATCGTTCTCATTTCAATTCCTATTATCCATTGTGTGTGATTAGGTTCTCATCATGGTCCGACCTGCCGCTTCCTTTCCTCTGCCAATTTCAAAATTGATCGTTGTTCTTCTGCAATTTTTCTCAGGCTCTTTCATTTCTGATCATTGTATTATGTTGCAATTTCACCTCCGATTGTCGCTTCTCTCCTTCACTTTCGTTTTCGATCGTCGTTTTCCAACTGTCGTTCTTCACCCACGATTCAATTTCGATTTCATGTGTCAATTTCGTCGGCCGTCATAGTTCCCAATTTCATAAAATCGTTAATTGATTTTCCACGGAAATCGGATCCAGTAATTTCAGAAATCATTAATCGTAGTTGTTTCCTGATCTTCCAAAATTGTCGTCCACGTTGTCGCCGATTGCAGTGAGTAGCCATGGAAGCACGAGACACAAATTCGTGATTGGATATTCGTGAGCAACAAATCAAACAATTGCAATCGGATGTAGCAGAGATCAAGCAAATGATGAAGGAAAATCGTAAAGAGTCCTCTGAATTTCGTACGGTCCTATTGGCGTAGATGAAGCAACATGAGAAAACACCGGCCATTCTTCTTCTGGTTCAGATTATAGCGCCGGTTCACACGTTTTCGATCCTTTCAAACCTCGTCCTCCCTTCGATCATTTTGAGCAATTAGCCACTATTCAGCAATCGGATTTGATTTCCGATTTTATCGAGGATGTCGAGGATACATGGATCCCTAATTCTGCCGATCGTAAGGTGTCTCTTCCTCCTTTTCCTTATCAGAACTGTTATGGGCATTCAATAGGTGATGGGCCTCAAGTGTTGGATCAAGGGGAGCCCAAAAGTGTTAATACACACAAATTAACTGAGCGAGTGCTTCCTGTTCGTTCAGACAACATTCATTCGGTGCTTTTCACTACACCAGGGACAATTCCAATGGAGGAAGGCAACCTTCACAATTTTTATTGAGTGATGCTGAAATCGTGAATGGAGAAGGGGACACAAAAAAATTGGATGCTATCGGTTCTTCTGAACTTTAAAAACTCTTCTTTTGGGTATAAGTAGTTTTTTCTCCCAATGTTTGGTAATTACCTTGGGTCTCCCTATTTGCTCCTTTGATGGAATTGGTATCAAGTCGGG